>JAJPUD010000888.1:29021-128510 GCA_023553655.1 Myrmecobius fasciatus
GGAAGAGGAAAAGAAAAGGAATTTATATATATATATATATATATATACATATATATATATATATATATATATGTATATATAATATATATGCACAATTTTCCTTGTTATATCCATTCTCTTCCCTTCCTAATAGAGAAGAAAGTTGCAAGAATTTCCCACTTTCCAGCTTCTTGTATTCAAATCTACCTTCCTTTTCTCTTGCATGTCTCAGAGAACTGGTAGATTCTCTCAAATCTAACAATGCCAGAGTTGGCAGTAGTTATAAAAAGAAAGCAACTAAATTACTAGGGTTTCTAACATTTTTTTTTGTTGGGAAAAAGATCCTGACCCCTAAAAATCTGGAGTTTTCTGATATGACCTTTGGCTACTTACAAAAATTTCCCTATATATTGAGAGAAGAAATAATGGAGGAAGGAGAGGAAGAAGAGGATTTTTTTTCCCTAAGGAAAAAAAAAGAACATTTCTGCCAAAGACAAGTTAATTCTCATTATGTGACAAATTGGAAGCTTCATGAGTATTATATTTCATTTTGGTTTTTGCTCTCTTGAATGTTTCTCAGGTATCTTACACAAAGGTAGTATTTTATATTTATTTCACTTTGTTGAATTGATTTATCTTGTTTATCCAAGAGTATGCTGGAATCAGCTCCCATCAGTAATTACATTTTCAGTGTGAGCATTTACACCTCCAATATTGGAAATTGCAACAAATCAAGGCTTGGTTTATTGTTTTCTTGCTTAGTTAGACTCAATAAAATGCTAATAATACAGATCAAACTTAAAAGCTTGTACTGTATTCCACATCCCCTCAGAGAATCTGGTTGTTAAATATTTATCAGCACACCTTAATATTATTTTATAAACATTGATTGAGTTTAGCAGGATGATAGTAGTAGGCTCAGAGAACAAAGTCATCACCATTATCTTGCTCTCAGTTTTAAAGGTGAAGGGAGATCAAGGGAGCCTGTGGGGAAAAGACCTTGAAGGATGAGGAAAATTTCAAATGAGGTAGACATTAATTTACTTGAGGCATAAAGAACTATGTGAGCACATGAAGATAGAAAATGCTATGCATCATAGGAGTATCTTCCAAATATGTATCAAACAAAAGACTAGAAAGAAACAGGTACTGGGGAAGTTTAGGAAACAAGGTATCCTAAGATGCCCAGGGGAGAAAAAGAATAAATTCTAGGATGAGGAGGAGCCAATGCAAAAAAGCTCGGAGGAGGGAGATAAGATGTTGTATCCAGGTCACCGAGAGTAGACCAATTTGGCTGGAATGCAGAGTGACTCAGGTTAGAGGGAGGACTGTGTACAAAGCCTGGAGCGAGAATGTGAAGGGCTTTAAATCACAAGTTGAGGAATTTGTCTTTTGTCATGGAGGCAATGGGGATCCAGAAGAGCTTTTTAAGCTGTAGAAATGACATATCTTTGCTTTAAGAATATTTGTCTCTATGGAGGAGGGGTTGAAAAGTAGAGAAACTGGAAGGCAGAAAAAAAGACCAAGTAAGAGGCTAGTGACCATGGTCCAGGTAAGAGGTCATAGAGGGATGAACTAGGGTAGTAGTGCCCATGTAAAGGGAAAGGAAGGAGCCACTTTTGCAGCTGTTGTGAAGGTAGAAATGGAAAAATCTAGCAACAGATTTCTCTCTCTTTTTTAATTGGAGTGAAAAAGATTGAAGAGTTTGGGATAATAATAATACTTAACTTTTGCATAGCAATGTAAGATTTTCAAAATATTATTATCTCTTTTGTTCCTCATACCAACCTTGTGGGTCAGATGTCATTATTATTCCCATTTTATAGATTATATGCAAGAGATTGAGTTAGGTATTAAAGCATAGTTCTTATTCTCATGGAGCTTCCAACCTTATAGCAAGGAATAAGGATGTACACTTTTATATATAACAACAGAGCAGGGGTGAAAGGGTATAAGCTAAATATTCAGTGTAGAGAAAGAGATTAAGGGATTTGCTGAAGCTCACATAACTAGTATCTAAAGTTGGATTTGAATTCAAGTATTCCTGATTACAAGTCTAGCACTCTGGCACTATGGCAAGAGTCATGAGGAGTTTGGATGGGAAGCAGTGTGACATAAGGCTTGAGAGAATGTACAGAGTGAGATTCAGCAGAGGAGACTTGTAAGATTCTGTAGAATATGTATTAGGGTTCATGCTCAGGCTGTAGCATTGTATAAAAGCTTTAATTTTTTGAACCAATCAGTCAGACAGCTAAACCCAGTCTTGTAACTGAATGAATTTTTTTTCCCCTTTTTCATTCTTTTAGGTATTTCAGTAGATAATGTCAGACACAGAATCAGGAAGTCTCCTCTTCCTAATAATCTTACTAGCCATGTGACCTTGGACAAGTCACTTAAACCTATTTGCCTCATTTTTCTTATCTGTCAAATGAACTAGAGAAGGAAATGGCAAAAATTTTTATCTTTTGCCAAGTATCTTTGCCAAGAAAACACCAAATTGGGGTCACAAAGAGTCAAACTTTGAAATGATTGAAAAGATATAAAAGTACACAGCTCATTCTGATTAGTAAAGTAGAAGGCAAACTTCCCTCAGAAAGGAGGAAGATTCTTTCCCTTTCTTCAATGAGTCTGATGCTGTCTGGCAAGCCATTCAGAAAGAGGAAATGGATGGTACTTTGAAGACAACTTTTCCCAGAAGTGTTATTCTGAAATATCCCAAATAAAGCAGTTGAGGTTTGTCTAGAAAACAAGGTCCTGGCCTGCCTGCTCTTGGAGCAAAGAAAAAAAAAAATGTTTTATGTTCTAGTCATTTAATTAGCAAGTGTATAGTATTAATGACCCTTGTAGAAATCACTTTATTTAACCCCTCCTTTGCAGCAGTTAACAGCTATTGTTGCTTTCTGACTGTTTTTAGTTCACTCCAGACCATCCATCACTTTAAAAGGATTAGACAATTTAGGAGTTTCCTTTAATGGCAGGTTTATTTCTTAATCAAAGAGGAGCAAAAGTATTTAGGAAATGGAGAATCTTCAGAATTTAAAGAGTTTGTCATAATGGATTAATAATACTCTTCATTAGTTACCACAATGGCATAAATTCACCACTGGTGCACCCTTAGGCTAATAAGGGAGTAGATTTGTTGGTCAACTTTTATATTAAATTTTCAGCCCCATAAATCAAACCTTATTCTTCTTGACTCTATGTGATTAATGTAAACTTCAGAAAGTCATATTAAAGACAGAGCCTTGAAATTCATCTTCATTTTACAGATGAGGAAAATGAGGTTGTGCCAATGGACAAGTCTCAACTTTTCAAGGATTCAGTTTCCTCATAAATGGGGATAAAAGAACTTTACCCCATCTGCCTTACAATAGTGATGATACTACAAGACTCAGTCTTCCCTTAAAAAGTTACAACAACAAATGCTTATTAAGCACTGACTCTATGTCAGGCACTATGCTAAATCCTAGGGATATAAAGAAAGGCAAAAAACAGTTCCTATCCTCCAGTTTAATGGAAGGGACAACATGCAAAAAAAAAAAAAAAGTACTAATAAGATATAGATGGAATAAATTGGAGATAATCTTAAAGAGCTAATCCACTTCTCCAAATCATTAAATAAAAATGTAAGCAATTGGATGAATTTGGATGTATTCTATGAAGAATCTTTATCTTTTCAGTTTCCTTAGAATTTCTTTCTAGGGCTGATCAGAACTGGAATTGTTTTGATTCAAGAAAATTGTGAGTTTTTTCTTCTTTATCAAAACTTTTATCTTATTTTTAATCTAGTTCTCAGTTAGACATTAGAATATATATCTTATTGCATTCCATTAACTTATGAATCATATGTTCTTAAAAGTAAAGAGAAAAAAGATGAAGTAAATAAGGCACTCTTGTGGTTCTTTGAAAAGCAATTTATAAACTTAGACCCCAAGATACAAGATGTCCCAAAAATCTTAGTTTGCTTTTAAGTTTTCACAATTTCAAAAATGTAAGCTAATAACACAAACATATTTGAAAGATTATTTATTTAAATTTTTAAAAATACTGGTATGTTTCTTATTAAAATTCAATATCACCACCATCTTGTGCAACACATAACTCTAGATAACCACCCAGAGTCTCTTTGCTTGCTTGGTATCACCAGGATATCAGCTTGTTGTGAATTAACACAGTTTCCTTGAATTTTTTCATCTAGTTGTTAATTGAATTTCTGTGAGGACTCTCCTCATAATGGTAAATGAATTTCCCTCTTACTGTTGGTGTGGACTTGAGTTCAGATTGCTAGAGAACACAATTGACTTTTTCTTCATTATTAGCATCTTTCTTTAATAAGAGAGACTGAAAAAAAATTAATGAAAAAATATACTGTTGAAAATTCACAAAACAAAGGTTCAAAGAAATATAAATAATTAAACAAATTCAAATGATGTTTTTGGTAAGCTTTCAGTCTTTATACTTTTGACATAAAGCTTAAAATGGCATCAAAACTTTTGGGATATTCTGCATTTACATATGAGGATATTTCAACCTCTAAATTACTACTATTTGAAAAAATATATATCCCTACAGCTTGTTGGTGCTTTGCTGTTTTTATTTTGGTATAGTAAAATGCATACTAGCTCTGGAGTCAAAAGACCTTTTCAATTTGTGTTTCTTTGATGATTATTATACCAATTAGATGGAATATTTGTAAAATACTAAGCAAGGTACCTGTTCATAATAGATGCATGGAAATGCTAGTTATTATTCTTGCTATTATTAGTAGTGTTTCATTGCTTGTTTGTTTGATATTTGTTTTTTGACATGACTTTGGGCAAGACATTTAAGTTCCTTGGACCTCAGTTTCCTTCTCTGTAAAATGAAGGGACTATATATACTAGATGGTCACTGGGGTACCTTTTCAGTCTAACCCTAAAATTCAGGTACAAAAGCATATATATGTTGTTATATTGGGGTACTACTCCAGATTTTCTCTTATGGATTGAGAATGTCCTATAGTTTCTGTGATGAACTTCTGGGAAGAGGGATTGTATGACTTGGTAGTGCTTCTAATTAAAAACTAGATGATGTAAAGATTCTAAAGCAATGTATACTGGTTATCAGCTTAAAGGATAAGTAATTTGGCTATAAGAATTAAAAACAAGTACATTAAATTTACTTAGATACTAAAAACTTTAGGCAGAAAATGTTTGCTCTCAATTATTTGAATAGAGATTGGGTGAGTTTGGAACTGCTTACAGTCACCAGGTAGCCAAGCTTTGCTGCCAGAATGGAATGCATGCCTGATCCTCAGCTAGAGTGAAGCCAGGCTCACAGTGAATAAACAGCCTTTGTCTAAAGGGGATAGAGTTATTATGATTCCAGGAAACAGGGATTTTCTAAAGACAAAGTATCCCAATTTCTTTGATGTCTTTTGAGATAGCCAAAAACAGACAAAAGAAATGTGGCACCTTCCTGCTACAAATTGTGAATGCCTCCCTTTTACAGGTAAAATTTGGATCCAGCTGCTCAGAAGAGGTTGGAGGGAGGGAAGGAAGTCATTAGAGTCAGTTTTGTGCCTTGTGGATGCTCCTCACCCTTTCAAGCTCTTCCCAGTCCACCCCCAACATAAGAAATTCCAGGAAAACTAGAGCTAGCATGTTAAAGTTTGAATCTAACTAGTCCAAAAGAGCCATTTACAGAAAAAGAAACTGAGACCCAGAGAGGTTATCCACAGATTTACACCACTATATCTCATGTGATTTGGATGTACTATGGAGATGTGGATGTATAGAAGAGTTCAAATTCAAGAAGCTGTGATTGTGAGACTGCTTGAATTGTTTGTTTGTTTTCCAGGATTCATTTATTAATTCATGTCTATTTCAGAGATGGAAAGAAATACACCAATATTTGTAATTATAAAATGATTTATCAATGCTTTCAAGATGGTAGTGTGGGAGAAGAGAGGTAGCCAAAGTAGCCTTCATGAATTATTTTCATGAACCATAGACATTTAAAAGGATCTTTAATGTTTACTTGGTTTTCAATATCTCAATTGCTAATGTATTAATTTGTTCACTATTACTTTCAAATATGTATCAGTTTTAAGATTCAAAGTTGCAAAGAACTTTACAGGTCACATATCAAACATCCCCCATTTTACAGGTAAAGAAACCAAGACCCAGAAAATTTAAGTCACTTGGAAAAGGACACAGTTTTAAACTCAGTTTTTCTCCGTTCAAATCTAGTAGTCTTTTATTGTACAAAACTATCTTTTTTTAATCATGCACTCCTAATTCACTGCTAATGAATCTTGTCAAAGCAGACGTTCAAATCATATCCTGTTCATGCCTTCCTATATTCTTCAGCCCAATGCAGTACATAAAGCAAAGTTCCTCTTGCCCAGGAGCCTTCCTAGGTTACAGATAAAAAATTACAAGTTACAAAGAAGTTCCTTTTTATCATAAGATTTTAGGAAGATTATCCACTAGAGAAATATTACTAATAAAATTATATTTCCACAAAACAACTTGGTGTTTTAAAATTTTTTCTCAAAGAACCAAATGCCCATATGTGTTGCTATTAAGGGAGAGATATAACAAGGATTTACTAATGTTTCTTAGCTTTTTTTCTCTTCTAACATTCAGCTGCGAAAATGAAGAATAGATTACTAATTAAGGCCCGGTGTGTGAGATTACTAAAGAGTGGAGATACTGAAAGAAAACAATGAGACTTTTAAAATATTTTCCCCCTCACTTTCTTATCGACATACATGCTTACAGAAATCACTGGAGTTGCTCCTTTTTTTTTCCTTTCTTTATTTCTTCTTTCCTTTTTTCTTTCTTTTCTTAAAAGAAGCCAATAGCAACACTAGACAATCTCACAGTTGGTAAAAAAACTCACAAACCATCTACTGCAACTATAATCAATTCAAAATCTCCTTTACAACATACCCAAACAAGGTTTTGCTTGAAGGGCTCCACTAAAGGGCCATTTTGCTTTTGTATAACTCATTTTTAAAAATACTTTTCTTAAATTAATCCTAAATTTGCCTCTTGATATCTTCAAATCATTGCTTTTGGTTAAGCCTTTTTAAGTAGAACAAATTAATCCCTCTTCTATGAGATAATCTTTCAAACACTTGATAGAATATTTGAAGTCTTCTTTTCTTTAGGCTAAAAATGTCTAGTTCTTTCGCTTGAACTTCACCTTACATAGACTCAAGACCTTTCATCAGAATAGCTGCTTTCTTTTAGGTAATAAGTTATATAAAATGCAGGGGTAGGGATTAGATATAGGATTTCATTTATATAGGGAAGTCCCAGGCAAGGAAACTCCCTCTGGCAATACAGAGCAGCACCTTCTCAGCAGCTAAAGAGTCTTAGAGAGTATAGAGCAGTGGTTCTCAAAGTGTGCTCCAGATGTTCTTGGATGCCCCTAGATCTTTTCAGTATCCAAGAGATAACTATTTTCATAATAATTCTAAGACATTTTAATTTCTAAAGTGGTAGATATCAATAGATATATTCCACATAAATGCAGATGTTGGGGGAGAGGCCCTCAATTTTTAAACTTAATTTAAATTTTAAAAAATTTTATTTAAATTTAAAAAATTGAGAACCATTGGCTGAAAGCCTTGAGAATTTAAATTACTTGTTCAATGTCAGAAGCAAGATTATAACCAAGGTTTTGCTGACTTTCAGGCCAGATCTCTATCTGGTATGCTGTCTTTTTCTTGCCCTAATATGTAAGGACCAGAATTGAAAACAATATCCCAGATGTAATCTGACCAGAAGTACTATCATCTCCCACTGGATCCTCATCTATACAATGGGAATAAAAATATTTATTTATAGTTTTCCTATACTTTCACCACCTGCTTTATTATATTTCTATGTATACATGCCTTCTTCCTTACAATTAGGGCTAGATTTAAGTCCTTTAATGACAAAAACTGAGGAGGAGGTATCTCCTCCATACCTAATATGGACCCTTGTACAAATTATGTGTCAATAAACATCTGAATCTGAATTGAGTTCTATTTATAATATGGAATAGTGAAAGAAGGCATGAATGAAAATCCTAAATTGGAAACCTACTTCTGCCACTTATTAACTGTGCAGTCTTGGACAAGCCACTTCTCTGTAGGATTCAATAAATTCGTCTGAAAAATGTCTCAGGTCCCTTTAAGCTCTGAATTTATGTTGCTTTCTAATTCTTACATTCACCCTACTTGTCTGGAATTGAATTGAGACCTTAAATTCATTACCCTACCCCATACAGAGACCTAAATAATAACTTCTGCTAGATATAGGCAGAGTACAGAACTAGCACAACAGAATTAGGGAAGAAAAAATCCCATGATCTATTAGTCCAAAAGTAATTTAGAACCACTAAGAAGACATACTTTAAGAATATATGATTCATAACTCAAAAAGTTTTTAATGGTAAATACAAGTAGTAAATGATTTATTACAAATCTAACATAAAAGTTCAATGCAATTATACTTTATTATTAATTTTTCACAGTTTATTAATAAATTTTAATGCAAAAAGCAGCATGAAATTTTTTTCATTTCTTGCCTGTTTCTGACAATTATTTTAAAAAATTTTTAAATTTGAATTAAGTTAAAAACAAAATTAATTCTTTTTTAAAAATACTTTTATTGATGTCCTTTGTTTCTTTACCACAAAGATTTCTTAAAAGAGAAAGAGAAAAAAATAAGTAAAACTAATCAAAATATAGAAAAAAAAAAAGCCTATATGCAGTGTTTCAGCTCTGAATCCTCTATCTATGCAAAGGAATTGGAAAGGTATCTTTTCTTTTTCTCAATAGTATTTTATTTTTTCAATTACATATAAAAGTTTTAATATTCATTTTTGTAATATTTTGAGTTCCGATTTTTTCTCCTTCCTTTCCTTATCTCCCTCTGGAAAGGTATCTTTTCATACAGTACATAGAAATCTTTTATTCATCACATATGTCACTTCTTAGAACTTGTTAAGGACAGCTGGGTAGCACAGTACATAGATTGTCAGGTCTGAAGTCAGGAAAATTCATCTTCCTGAATCCAAATCCACTCTCAAACACGTACTAAGTGTGTAACCCTGAGCAAATCACTTAACCCTGTATGACTAAGTTCTTCATCCATAAATGAGCTGGAGAAGCAAATGGCAAATTACTGCAGTCAAGAATATCCCTAAAAACAGGTCACAAAAAGTCAGACATGACTGAAACAACTGAATAACAAAAACATTTTATAATTTTTCTTTTGAGAATTATGTTTTTATCTTTTAGTCACTTATCTATTGATAAATAGCCTTTGGTTATTGGTATTATATATAAGTATATATTTGTGTATATATATACATACCTATAAATGATACATTTTTATGCAAATATATATGTTTATTTTGAATTCATGAAATTTAAAAGCTTCTACACAAGAAAAATTAATACATCTTAGGTTAAGAAAATGTACTAAAATTTTATTAATTTTTGACAGAAGTCTTTCAACTTTATGCAATCAGAATTATCTATTTTTTTGCAATTGCCTCAATGGCTTGTTTCTACACACATAAATACACACACACCATCTATATGTGTAAAAGGTATATGATTTGTTTTTATTCTATTTCATGGTAATATCTGTAATATTTTAAGTACTGTCATTTTTGAATTTATTATGAAATATGCTATAAAATGATAGTTTAAACCTATTTTCTGCCATTCTACTTTCTAGTTGCCCCAGCAGTTTTTTTTTTTCAAATTGGCAATTCTTTTGCAAGTAATTTATATTTTTAAGTTTATCAAACATTGATTTATCAAATCGCCTCATTTCTGGTTTTCTCTTCTGTTGTCTGTATCATTGTTCTGTCTCAATTTAAAAAAAAAATCAACACCAAATGGTTTTTAATGACTGCTGCTTTATAATATTATTTGAGATGTGGAAATGCTATTCCTTCTTCATCTCCATGTCTTTTAATTATTTAGTTTGATATTATAGATCTTTTATTTCTCCAAATGAATGTTTCTATCATTTTATCAAGTTCTATAAAGTATTTAAAGGGAGAATTTAATTTGTATAATTCTAAACTGTAATTAACTTTGATCATATCATCATTTTTATCATATTGGTATGGACAAATAACCAAGATTCAAACTCCATGTAAATTAAAAGAACTTTATTCTTTTATACTTTTGACCACCAGATGCATTCACTGAGAAGTGCCACTGTAGAAATGATCTTATAATTAACTCTACATTTTCTGACTTCTCCTGGAAGAAGTTCAAGAATTATTTTTCAAGATTTTCCCTTCTTTTGAAAAGCCAGGAATAAAGAATTTGATGAGAAAAATGAAACGTTATCTGAAAATGGAGTTTAAAATAAAAGATCTAAGTAGGGTGGGGGAAAACAAACCTTTATTAAGTCCTTACTATTGTCAGTAAGCATGTTCTAAGGACTTAATAAAGGTTTGTTTTTAATTCTCATAATATCCCGAGGAAATAGGTGTTATTGTTATACCCATTTTACAACTGAGGTAACTGAGGCAGACAGGGTTTGAATAACTTTCATATAGTCACAAAGCTCATAAGTGGTTTGATTTGAATGTGAGTCTTCTCAATTTCAGACCTAGAACTTTATCCATTTGCACTATCTATATATATGTATAAATGTAAGACCTGTGTTTGAATCCCAAATCTTCCACTTCCTGCCCATGAAACTTTAGGAAGTCATTAAACTTCTCTAAGCCTCAATTTTCTCATCTGCAAAATGAGGTGATTGGATAGAATAATCTATATGCCCTCCAGCTGCCCTTTCTGAGTCAAACTGCCTTGCCAAAAGTTGGCTAACTATTACTCCCTTAGGGTTTCTATTAATGTTACTCACAATAATACTCATTATCAATCAACTAGGTGAACTCTATTAATGTTTAGCAAAGAAATTTCCTGAGAAAATGTAACAAAAAGAATTGGTATGAAACATTCCCATCAAAGTAAGTGTATACTGTCCCCATGAACACTGTATAGTTGTAATTATGGACACACATAGAGACAATATGTGAGAAAAGTATCTCCCAATTCTGGGTCCTGGAAGTTCCTTTATCTTTTAGTTTATAGAACTTAAAATATAATTGTTCTTATATAGTATATTATATATAATAAATTTAATTTATATTTAACATATAATAATATTCCCCCTTCACAAAACCTTTTTCTCTAATTTTTTCTCCTTCTCTTTCCCCCATCCCCTCCCACAGAAAGCAAGCAATCCAATATAGGTGAACATGTGCAATTCTTCTAAACGTATTTCCATATTTGTTATGCTGCACAAGAAAAATCAGATCAAATGGTGAAAGAAAGAAAAAAAAACACGAGAAAAAAAAAGAAGCAACAAACAGCAATAACAAAAAAAGTCTCCATAGTTTTCCCTCTGGATGAGGATGGATCTTTCCATCACAGGTCTATTGGATTGCCTTCAATCACCTCATTGGTGAAAAGAGCCAAATCCATCATTTTGATCATCACATAATATTGTTGTTGCTGTATACAATGTTTTCTTGGTTCTACTCATTTCGTTTAGGTTAATTCATGAAAGTCTTTCTAGGTTTTTCTGAAATCAGCCTATTGTTATTTCTTATACAACAATAATATTCTATTATATTTCTATCCATAACTTACTTAGCCATTCCCCAACTGATGGTCATTCACTCTTTGCCATTACCATTAGGTCTACAACATGGCATTTTCACACTCTCTATTGATATTTGCTTACATTATGTTTTGCTTCTCAGGTTTTTTTTTTCTGTACAGCAAGATAACTGTATAAATATATATATATATATATATGTCACACACACACACACACACACACACACACACTATATATATATATATATATATATATATATATACAGAAAAAAAAACTGAAGACATACCCAAAATTAAAATAAGAGGCCAGAATAAAATTTATTATGGAACAAATGAAAAAAAGAGGAGCTGTAATATTTTATCTGGCAAGGCAAAATAAAAATTCATAGCATCAGTAAAGATAGATATAAATAAATAAATATAAACAAATAAATATAATTGATTATATTTATATGCATAAATCACATATAAAAATAAACATTTATATATAAATAAATAAAATAAAAATAAAGATAAATATTATATTTAAGAGTATCATAGAAAATTAATTAACAGTGACATTAAACATTTTTTAATACCAACAGCATATCATCTAAATCCACAAAGGAAAAGTTAACTGAATTGTAAAAAACCACAAATGGTAACATCATCACTAAATGAAATAATACCATTTATTGGGTGAAATTTTAAAAAAACAAAATATTAGGGAGAATAAAGAAAAAAAGGAGAAATGAGGAAGAATAGCATTTGAAGATCTCAGATTATCTTATTAACTTGCAAACATAAAAACTCTATTTAGTTCTTATTTTAAAACAGAAAAAATAGATCAGAGAACAGTTTAGACAAGAAGGAATACTGATTAGTATGAATTAATACAGATGTTTAATAGTCTTTAAAATTACAATGGCAAAACTTAAGAAATTAGGTTTAGGACTTTTGTATTTTATGCTGTATTTCAAAATAAACTCAAAATTGACCTATAACCTAAACATTAGAAGAGACATCATTTTAAAGAATGGGAGAGAATAAAATCAGTTGTCTTATAATTGAGGCTAACAGGTACATCCTTAACCATAGAAGCAATAAAGGCAATCCAAAAGATTTTAACATTTCAATTACATGAAACTGAAAAAAATCTGAGCAAACAAAATGAATGCAAATCGGACAAGAAATGAAGCAGTTGACCAGAAAAATTTTTTGTAAAGATATCTCTGATAACAGTCTGATTCTAAGATAATTATCTAACAGAAAATTTGTATAACTAAAAAGTTTATAGATAGATAAGTGTATACTTCTAATATAAATTATTGTCCAAAATCGATAGTTTTTAAAAGGAAAATTGCAAACTATTAACAATCATTTGAAATGTTATTCCAAATCACAAATAATAAGGAGAATCCAAATCAAAACAACTTTCAAGTTTTATCTCATACCCATTTAATTGTCAAAGAACGCAAAAGATATGAATAGTTAGTGAAATTATAAAAAAGTAGTCACACTAATTTATTCTTAGTGCATTGTGAATGGGTCCAAATCTTCTGGAAAACAGTTTGAAATTATCCTAAGGTGACTAAAATGTTCATATCCATTTGCCCAGAGAGCCCACTACAAAGTACATGCCCACAAAAATATCAGTGATTAAAAATAAAGTGCCCAGATATACCAAAATATTTAATAGCAGCACTTTTTACACAGTAACAAAGAACTGAAAAATAGATGTCCATCAAATGGAGAATGTTGAAGCATGTTGTGATACATGAATGTAATAGAATATTATTGTATTTAAGAAACAATATTAAGAAGAAAGATATCTATGTTATGTGTATTTATACATATATGCATATGTGTATTACATGAATTTACACAAAGCAAAATAGGCATAGCCAGAAAAATATCAATATAAATGGAAAAAATACAACAAAATGATTGAAACAATGTTATGAAATTATAACAATCTAATTGAGCCCTAAAAAATATATAAGAAGACACCTCTCCTACTCCATTTTTTAAGTGAGTATGGAATATTGCATATAATGTCAGATTTCTTCAATGTGTTGATTAATTTCCTCCTGTTTTTAAATTGTTTAGTATGAAGAATAAAGGATTATTTGATGAATGTAGGTGATGCAACCCCTTAAATAGCTTTTTTTTTTTTTTTTTTTTTTTTTTTTAACAGAGCATTCTATGAGCAAGACATTGGATCCGGTAGAGGGTATAGAAAATGGGAGAAAGAAAGAAAAGAAAGGAGATAGTCCCTACCTTCAAAGTTCACAAACGTTATAAGTGATTTTATATATTTGACCCTTTGTCTTTAGTTGTGTCTTGGTTGTATGACTTTTATGTTTTCATTTTAAGATGAATAATCATGTCTTGACTGAGAATGCAAAGGGAAAATTAAACCACACAATAAAGAAAACAAAAGAAATATTCTAAGCCAATTCTGAATAAATAATGGTTTATCACTTTCTTCTAAATCTAGAAAGGGAAGAATGTGGGTCCTTCATTTTAGTCCCTTTTTGAGATTAATAGACCTGAGCCCCACAGTTCAAATGCAAACACCAGGCAGCTCCCCAATTAAGTAACATCAGAGTTGTTTCTAGGGACATTTGTGTGCAATGCAAACACAAAAGGATCGGAAGCCAAGTATTTGGAGAACTGGAGTGAGAGTTTAAGGCAGGTCAGGTCACAGAGTGACTGATGGGTTCATATGCTCAGCCAACAGATTCTTCTCTTCATACCTCTGGTAACAGCTGCTTAAGGGATTTTACAAAGCCTCCTCCACTGCTCCCTGGGTCCCTTCCCCTCCACCCACAATTAGTCATGCCTTGGTCATGTAGGCAGCCAGGTCTTTTTCTTGAGCTCTGGAGACTTACTGGATTATGTAAGCATTTGTCTCATTATGAGGGTGTGATACATTAAGGGCAGGATTTGGGGACCTTCATTTGCCCTTTAGCATTGGATCCATTCCTTGGATCCTTGGGTGGTGTTCACGAATTGAGAATTGTACTTCTATTGGAGGGCAAAATCAAGCCCAAGATATGGTCCAATAAAAAAACTACTGGATTTGGAATCAGGGGACCTGGGTTTAAATTCCACTTCTGACCCTTTTGCAGTCTGTGACCTTGAACAATCTGTCTCGGTTTCCCTAAATGTAAAATAATGGTGTTGGAGTAGTTGACTTTGAAATCCTTTCCAGTGTTAACTCTATGATCTGTTCACTAAGAAGGGAAAGAATTCACGTGTACAAAATGTCTGTAGCAGTTCTTTTTGTGGTGGCAAGGAATTGGAAAATGAATGGATGCCCATCAATTGAGGAATGGCTGAATAAGTTATGGTATATGAATGTAATGGAATATCAATTTGTCAAGTATTTTAACATAATTAACATGTAGTGGATTTCCTGCCATCTAGGGGAGGGGTGGGGAGTGGGGGGGGGAATTTGTAATAGAAAACTTTGTAAAGGTCAGTGTTGAAGAATTATCTATACATATGTTTTGCAAATAAAAAGCTTTAATAAAGAAAAAAATTTTTAAAAAGAATGTAATGGAATATGATTGTTGTATAAGAAATGATGAGCAGGCTGTTTTCAGAAAAGCCTGGAAAGACTTACATGAACTGATGCTAAGTGAAGTGAGTAGAACCAGGAGAACATTATTCACAGTGTGTGTAAGATTATGTAATGGTTAGCTATGATAGACTTGGTTCTTCTCAGCAATACATTGATTCAAGACAATTCCAATAGACTTGGGTTGAAAAATCTCATCTGCATCCAGAGAGTGAACTATGGAGACAATGTCGATCAAAACATATTATTTTCAATTTTTTTGTTTGTTTGTTTTTTCTTGTGTTTTTTTTCCTTTTGTTCTGATTTTTCTTTCATAAAATGACTAATATTGGAAATATGTTTAAAATGATTTTACATGTATAAGCTATGTTAGATTGTTGTCATGGGGGAAGGGGAGTAAAAGAAGGAGAGAAAAAAATTGCAACTCAAAGTCTTACAAAAATGAACGTTAAAAACTATCTTTATATGTAATTAGAAAAATAAAATATTATTGACTTTTTTTTAAAATCCAAGATTGTTTATTGATATGAGTCAGTGACTGTTGTCTCAATTGGAAGCCATGGACATAGTATGGATTGTCCCAATCCTTATTGGAAGCAGTCAGGGAAGAGACATTTTAAAGATGATGAATGCCTGGAGGGGTTATATATAAGAAGGGATCTTGAAAGTCTTGGTAATATGGCAAGGTAGCTGAGTGTCAGTAATAGCACAGCATGAAATTGTAGGTCCTTTATTTATCTGTTACAATGCTCAGCTTTTATGTTGCATAGAAATATATTCCACCATTCATTCAATAAATGCTTATTAAATAGCCTCTGCTCCTAAAGAACTCATAGTTTAATTGGGAAGACAGCATGTAAAATAATTAAATGTGCACAGCTCTTACAGAGGTAATCTCAGAGGGGAAAAAACCCTAGCAGGTAAAGGGACTAGGAAAGGTCTCTGGAAGGAGAGAGTCTTTGACAGGTAACTTGCCAAGTGACCTTAGACAAATTAAGATATCATCTCAGAATAAAAGGATCTCAGCATCTCAGCATTATAAAGGACCTCAGAATCTAACCAAACTATAAGAATCTTACCTAGTGTTCTTTGACAAGTGATCATCCAGATTTTTGCTTTAAAATATTTCTTGAGTCAAGAAGAATGCATGATTCTGTGATTCAATTAAACCAGTGCATTCAGGGACAAATCATTTCATGTTAGGAGAGCTCAAATTGTTAGGAAATTTTTCTTACATTTCTTTTCTTAACCTAAATTTGACCCTTTGCAACTTCCATCCAATATTAATCACTCTACTCTCTGGAGGCAAGTGAAACAAGTTTAATTCCTCTTAACCATGAAATTCTTTCAAATACTTGAAGACAGATATTCTAATCTCTTATTCCTACTTTGTTTTTTATTCACTTTCATCATGACCATCAGATCCTCAATTCATCCCTCTTTTCCCAATCAATAGTATTTTGGACTCAGCCTTTCCTCCCCAGTCACTCATGACCCTATGGTTAGTTAATTCAATAATTCCTTCACAACCATCTTTGAATCCCTTACTCCTGTGAACTTTCATCACCTAAATAAACTGAATTGAAAGTACTACACTACACTAAAGCTTATCACTTATAACCTATATCAAATTGCTTAAGGGACATAAGACATAAGGGAGAAAATTTGGAACTTAAAATTTTACATAAATTGAAGGTTAAACTTGTCTTTACATGTAACTAAAAAAATAAAATGCTATTTAAAAGAAAAAAATAACTAAACTTTAGGATTGCCCTTAATAAATGAATCATCTTTCAGAGGGCATTAGTCAAATATAAAAATAATTATAATTTATAACATGACTAACTTCTTCATTATGGGTGGTTAGGTGATGCAGTAAATAGAGTTCCATGCCCAAAGTCAAGAAGAGTTATTTTAATTCAAATCTGGCCTCAAATACTTAATATTGATGTGACTCTGCACAAGTCATTTAACCCTTAAACCCAGTTTCCTTATCTGTACAATGAAATGGAGAAGGAAATGGCAAGACATTCCTGCATCTTTGCTAAGAGAACCCAAAATGAGGTCACAAAGAATCAGACACAACTTAAATAACTAAACAACAAAACTTTATCAGTTTATAAAAGTCCTAAAAAGTATTCATTTTATCATATTAGCGTTAAAGTGCAAATTGTTTTTCTGGTGCTGTTCACTTCACTTTGCATCTATTCTTTTTTTATTAAAGCTTTTTATTTGCAAAACATATGCATGGATAATTTTTCATCATTGACCCTTGCAAAGCTTTCTGTTAAAATTTTCCCCTCCTTTCCCCTCCCTTAGGTGGCAGGAAGTCTAATATAACTTTGTATCTATTCTTATGAATCTTTCCATGTCTTTTTGGAGTCATCTATTTCTCTATTTCTTTCAGAAAAATAGTCTTCCATCTCATTCATGTACTACAATCATTCCTCAATTATTGGATGTTTTTAGTTTCCAGTTTCTTACCACACAAGATGGCCACTAAAGTCCTTTTCAACTCTCAAATTCTATGATTTTGAAATTTTCTTTCTGAAAACATGGGTTTACAATTCATTTCTAACATATATCCAATCCAATAGATATTTATGTGCCTACTATGCACCAGGCACTGTGCTGTGCCCACTATGTGCCAGGCACTGTGCTGTGTCCAGAGATATAATTAATAAAAAGAAAGACAATCCTTTAGCAGACCTCTACTTCTTTAATTATAAAAAGAAAAAATAGATGAGATGATTGGGGAGAATGACACAAGGGGGTACCTGGTAGCAAGGCATCTTGTTCCATGTAGTTGAAACTAAGCAGGGCAACAGATGCAGATTAGAGTAGAGTAAAACTCCAGTTTTGTCTTCTTTATAGAAGGCATTGGAAGGAGTTTGGTTAGTCTACTCTCCAACCCTCCAATTGGAAGGAAAGAATAGGCTGAGGGAGGTGGTCTCAATCAGGGCTCCGGGTATCAGTATGGTGATGATCTTAGAAGGGATGAACTTATTGTGGAAAGGCATTTTATTCCATAGAGTTGAAAACCAGGCAGAGCAGCAGATGTTGCCTCCAATGTTTCCCTGAGGTCATTTTATACAGATTAGTTGATGTGCATTTTAAACTCATTGTCTAATTTAGACACCCAATTTTGTGCATGGAATGTATACCAGAAGATATGCAAAAGGGAGTGGGTATCAGAAAGAACAAAGGAAGTTGGTTCTAGAATCAGGTAAACAGTGATGGTGACATCTTGAGAAAGATGACTGGTAATTTGGGAGCTACTGGACCACATCTCTGAACCCAAGGAGCCAAATAGGATGGATTATATAAATTAAAAACAACTTTGAGGAGTCATATCACAGTCAGCAAATTGGCAAAAGATGGCAATGGAAAGATAGTCAAAATAATGCATTGTTGGTGGAATTGTGGCCTGTTTCAATCATTCTAGAAAGCTAATTGGAATTATGATTTTTGGGAATATTTTTATTAAAGCTTTTTTTATTTTTCAAAACATATGTATGAATAGGAATTATTATTTTTTTTAAAAGTAACCACTATTTGATCATATCCTTTGAATCCAGAAATCTAATTATTAGGAATATTCCCTAAGGAGATAAAAAATTAAAAGAAAAATCTCATAAATGCCGAAATATTTATAGTAGTATCTTTTGTGGTAGTAAAAAACTAGAATCAAAAAATATTCTCACTGATTTGGAAATTTTTAACCAGTTTATGGTTCAATCATTCTAGAAAGATAGTTGGAATTGTGATTTTTTTTAAAAAATGACTATTTAATCATAACCTTTGAATCCAGAAATCTAATTATTAGACATATTTCCTAAGGAGATGAAAAAATTAAAAGAAAAATCTAATAAACACCAAAATATTTATAGTGGCAATAAAATGTGAAACTAGGATAAAAAATATTCTCACTGATCTGTAAATTTTTAACCAGATTATGGTTAAAATAATAGGAATATAATGGAATATCCATTATTACTGTTTTTAAGAAAAAATAAACATGAAGAATTTGGAGAGATATGGAAATTCATATGAACTAATATAGATTGAAATAAGCTGTATCATGACAGCATATATACACAGTAACTATAACATGAATGGAAAGTACACACAAAAAATAGCACCATGAGTATGATTATAAAAAACAAGCTTAGATTTGGAGAAAAGATGAGAAAATTTTCTTCCCTTTATTTTTTAAAGTGAAGGACTATGGATGGGTATGAAAAATCACAAACACCATCAGACTTGATTGATGGGTTGATTCATTTTCCTGAACTATATTTTTTCCTTCTTTTTTATTCTTTCTTAGAAAAGATTGCTCACTGATTAGAAGAGCAAGGAGAGATACATTGGGAAATTTATGTAAAAACAAAAGATAGAAATAAAAACTTTTAAAAGGCAAAACAAGTTTAAAAAAAATGTTAAACCCTAAACTTTTTTCCCCATAAAACATGGGGAAAAGAGGTTTTTTTTTAGAGTTTTTTAAAATTTATGTTAAAAAAAACAGAACAGGAAAAAGAAAGATAGAAAAGGAAAATAAAGCAAAACAAAAAAAATTTTCGGTTCAAGAAAGGATATATAACAGTAGAAGAAATTATATTTATGAGTATCCATTTTTTCTTTGCTTCCTTGTAGGTTGTTCTTTTGTTCTCTGCTGCATGCATTTTTTTACTTTATTCTCTTTTCCCCCTTTCATTCCCTCCCTTCCCAAGTAAACTATAGTTAAGTACATATATATAAGTAGATACACACACACACATATATATAGATGTATACATACATATATAGAAATACATAAATACATACATAATCCATACTCTGCATATATACATATCCATTTATATCCACCTACAGTCTCACACACATATTCATCTATCTACATATACACATACATAGAGCAATATATCCACAAATACTCAGATACACACATATACACACAAGCATTTATCCATATGTAAACATGTACCTAAAATAATATTAGTATAGCTGACATATAATGTAGATTGCTCTCTTGATTGAATCTTTAAGTTTACTTTATCTAAGATCAATGAGTACTAGCCATACTTTTTTTTTTTCTAATAAATTCTACTGATCCATGTTGTAAACCCTAAGCCCTTAAGGCAGCTTTGGAAAAAAAATATTTGATTCAACATAAACTTCATATCAGTATATTTATAAAATCATTTTCTCAAAAAAGAATATAGCATTCTTGTTATAAACTTAACCATGCATATCTAGAGAATTACATGTGTATATACTTATACATATGTTTAGAAATATAGCATAAATATAAATTGTGTTTGTATGTATACATGTTATACATACATTCAAACATACACATATACATCTCTACTGCAGAACTATTATAATTCATGGACTTTTTATTACTAGAATATAATCTTTCAAGTTCTATTGATAAGGAATGTTTATTTCTACTAAGCCCATACTGTTCTAAATCTAAAACATTCTATTAAAAAAAAAACTAGCAAGGGCAAGCATCTTTTGAAAAGTTACAGTAATAGTTAAAAGAAAACAGAGATTTAAAATCCATCATGAAAGTGGCTAAAAGGAAGTTCGTTTTTAGCAGGATAAGTAGAAATCATTGCAGCTACATATGGAGGGGAAAAAATATCCCTTTACAATCTTCTGCACAAAAGCCCCTTTAGGCTGGGGTGACATATAAATGAGACTGCCTTTTAAGACTATCATTTTATTTCTGGCTGAAGAAAAGCAGAAAGCTGTTTCCCTTGACAGGGCTGAAGAAATTTAATTTAATTTAGAAATTGAAAAGTTATGAGCAGGATATGAAAATTACATATCACTGTAATTTAATTTATAGTTATTTAGCATTTCTTTAGCACTTCCATGTATGAAAGATGCTTTACAATCCTTTTTATTAATTACACTCAGCTATAATCCTGTGAAGAAGGTCAAATACAATAATTTCCATTATACTGATGTACACATTATCATGCTTCTAGCTACATGATAGCTGAAAGAGTGACCCAGTTATGTACATTTAGGCTATATCTATATATACAACACAATTTGAATAAATTCAGCATTTCTAAAATGGTTAAATGGAGCATACTAATTGGAATTTCTGTGTATGCCTTAGGGGAATTATATATAATAAATCTTAAAACTGTAGTCATGGATTAATGCTGCTAAACCATTGTAATGGTCATTCAAAATTATTTTTTATTTATTTATTATGTTTTTAAAGACTGATCCTCCCCATCCTTCCCAGGCTAGAAATTCAGGACTTCTCTTAGGCCTGATCAGCGTGGAATCCATCTTGGCTCACCCCTCCTTAGGTAACTGGTAGCCCATTCTGCATCCAGTGACTCAACATACTGATGTTGAATTTAGTGTACACATGCAATCTGCATAGCCTACTGTAGCCCAGAAGTTTTGAGCTCAAGAGATCCACCAGATTCAGCTGGAATTATGAACTTATCCCACCTTGATTTCCTAAATAGTTTTATTAAAATGTTCACTTTGTAACTGGTGACTCTCTTAACATGGTGAAAAAAGGAATTGTACAATCAGGTTGTAAATAATGCTCAGTTTCTGGCCCAGAAATTTTTCCAGGCAATGTACCTGTCCTTTGCTCTGTACATCATCTCTCATGCTTTAGGACTGGAAGAGAAGACAGAAAATCAAATATACCACCTCATTCTATAAATGGAGAAATTTAGCGCCAAGATGGCTAACAGAATTTCCCAGAGACACATAAACATTGGGTACCAGAGTCACGAGTCTAAGCCCAAGTGTGCTCCCTCTAAAACAGCACAATTTCCAACCTCACAAGAATAGTCTTGCATGGCATAGGCTACTCAAAGACACTCTCCTCTGACATGGACATCACTTTGGTGCACACTTGGACCTTACATTGCTTCACACCTGGACCATTGCAATAAATAGTTTGCAAATTGGCTTCCTTCTTCAATCTCACCCTTTTCTAGTGCATTGTTTCCTAACATATAGGTCTGACCATGTAACACTCCTCCCACCCCATCTTCTCTTTTGTTCTTTACTCAGTAAACTCTATTGACTTCCTACCACCTCCAAAATTAAATATAAAATCCTCAGCCCATCATATCTTCTCATAACCTAGCTCACTCAGCTGTCTCAATTTCTTCTGCCTTACTACAACACAGCCCTCCCTGCCTCAAGCCCCCATCTCAGCCAAGTACTTTAAGATCCAAGAACATTACGCTCCTTGCTCTTCTTCAAACAAGATACTCCTCTCTGTTTCAGGTATTTTCACTGGCTGTCTCCCATGCCTTTATCTCAGCTTCCTGTCTTTCCTGACTTCCTTCAAATTCCAGCTAAAATTCCTACCTATACAGGAAAGATTTTCCAAATCCCTCTAATTCTAGTATTAACCCTCCCATTTATCCTATATTTAACATGTCTGTACAGCTATTGACATGTTGTATCCCCCATTAGACTGTGAGCTTTTTGATGACAGGGACTATCTTTAACCTTTCTTCATAATCCTAGTACTTTGCACAGTGCCTGGCATATAGTAGGTGCTTAATTAATGTTTATTGAACGGCTGACTAACTCTTAAAACTAATCCAATCTTAAACTAAATTGTGAAATAGGCAATGTTTTTATTTTGCATCTTCTTATTAGTAGATTTTACTTTTCTCTCACTTCTTGCTGTTCTTGTCCCCCTTTTCCTAATTCACTATAATGTCCTCTGGGGGCCCACAATGATATTCCACCCATTGCTACATGTTCCACAATAAGGCAGTCTTTTGTTACTTTTATTCTATCAGACTCATTACATTTTATTTCAAATCATTTCAACATGTATTACTGTGATGTAAGACTCCATGCTAACTAAACCTGGGAAATCCAAACACAAAACTCTAAGCCATCCTGTCTTTAAAGTGATTATGTGCTACTCAGTTAAACTCTAATTAAGCTAATTCACCAGAAGACATAAATGATTGATAATTCTTTCTCTCTAAATATGTTAACTTAGACCTAACCTAGCCTTAGTATAGCTACAACTAGAGAGAGTCCTTCATTCACAATACTTCAGGAAATATTTGTTGACTAGTTAACCCTCTCCCCAGTGCCTTTCTATTTGTCAAAATTGTTCCCCAACACAAAGAAAAAAAATCTACATATGGGTGCCACATACAGAATATAGAGCTAAGCAGGAGCTGAGAATTAAATCATTTAATATAATTTCCTCATATAACAGATGAAAAAATTAAGGAGCAGAAAGGTCAGGTGAATATATTCAATTTAATCATCTAATAAGTGGAAAAAGCAGGATGAATCATGATCAATAGACTTCATTATCTAGCATGTGTTCTTGAATACCACACTGTGTATGGTGGTATAATTTCAGCAGAGAAACTTTGCAACAAAGAAGTCTTCTTTATGTTCTTCAAATTGAGTAAAAAAGTCAATTACCTATCCTTCACATAAATAACACATGGTTCATATAAATCATGGTACACCAGCCACAACCACAAGCAGGAGATGTTGGATGGGTGGGCAGGAGACTGAGGGAGCATGGAAGGAAGCTGGAGATGTAGCCTTTCTCTACCTCTTTATAAACAAGTGCTAGGAATGTCAAAGTATATTTGCATGAGTCTACTATGCAGAAGAGTGGGGCAAGAGGTGAGCTTGTTTTTTTTTTTTTTTTTTTCCTCCCATTTTCTGGCATAAATAATGATTTGTCCTGAGTGAGTGAATGGTTGTCTACTGCAGGAGCTTATCTCAGAGATTGGATTAAGCACACACATATCCTTAGAGGATTCAGGCTCTTTCATGTGTCAGGATAGTCTATGAATATTCAGTAGCTCTCATACACTCTGGTAGTGAGTTATAAGCCTGCAAATTATAGAGTAGTTCTAGTGCCTTGGCATGGGCTTGTTACAGCTTGAAACAAAAATAACAACCGAGCACAATAGGATGATGAAGTAGAGGGGAAGGAGGAAGTGATAGGAATGAAAGAGAATTACTGCTTTTTTAAAATCAAAATAAAGAATTTAAAACTATAAATCAAATCATCACTATTATCTGGATTTTTAGTTTCATTAAATTGATGGATATATCCCCAAAGAATTGATAACTCTGGAAACTGAGAATCAGAAATCTGATGGTCAGGATGATGAATTCTCTTCAATGCCTCCAGAATTTGGTTAAGATTTTGCTTATTTAAAAGGTATTCAATACATTACCAACCCAGATAATCTGTACAATTCAACAAAGATTTATTATGTTTTAGCTGCATTTCAAGATGTTATGAAAATACTAGATTTTAAAAAAATGACCCAGAAACAAATCTGGTCTCTGCCTTCAAAAAACCAAAAGTTCAGATAGAGTCTTTTGTGGTGTGGTAGTGATTTGGGAAGGTATCAAATTGGATTAGGAATCCTCATTTTTTAAAAATAAAACCTTTAAATAGGTTTAGTTGTTGCACCTTGATTTGTTGTGTTCAATTCTTCATGACTCCATTTAGGATTTTCTTTGCAAAGATATTGGAGTGATTTACTCAAAGTCACAAAACTACCAAGTGTTTGTGAGATTAGATTTGAACTTTGATTTTCCTGACTCCAGGTCCAGAGTACCACCTAGTTGCCCTTATTTCATTTTTTTTTCTCCAACTCACTTTACAAATGACGAATTGGGGCAAATAGGGTTAAGTGACTTGTCCAAAATCACATGATTTACAGGTGTCTGAAGCCAGATTTGAACTCAAAAATGTCTTCCTGATTCCAAACTCAGTGTTCTATCTACTCTCAATAGATTATTTTCTCCAAGTAATAATCCTTTGAGATAATATTTGTGAAGTGCTTTACATAGTGCCTGATATATGGTTGGTACTAAGTATATATAAATTTCCTTTTTTTTCCTCTTTCTACTTACTTCACTTGACATTGCTCACATATCTTTCCATACTTATTTGCACCTTTCATTTCTTTTTTTCTTTTTTCTTTTTCTTTCTTTTTCTTTTTTTTTTTTGCTGAGGCAATTGGGGTTAAATGACTTACCCAGGGTTACACAGCTAGGAAGTGTTAAATGTCTGAGATCACATTTTAACTCAGGTCTTCCTGACTTCAAGGCTGGTATAATTTCTTATAACACAGTAATATTGCACAATATTCATGAATGACATTCAGTTATTAGCCATTTTGAATTAGCCATAACTGAATGTTAGCCATTCAGTAGGCATCTTTGCTGCTACAAAAAGTGCTACTACAAATGTTTTGCTGCATGTGGAAACTTTTTTTTAAAATCTCAGATCTTTTTCAGGCATATAACTCATACTTGTCTAAAAAAAAAACCCTCACTTAATTCTTTTATTCTTGCTATCTTCCTATGTTTCTTCTATTCTTTGTGGTCAAATTTCTTTCTTTCTTTTTTGCTTTTAATATTTTAATATTTTATTTTTTTATTAAAGCTTTTTATTTGCAAAAACATATGCATGGGTAATTTTTCATCATTGACTCTTGCAAAGCTTTCTGTTAGAATTTTTCCCCTCCTTCCCCCCACCCTCCCCTAGATGGCAAGAAGTCTAACACATGTTAATTATGTTAAAATATTTGACAAGTTGAATATGTGTATACATACATACATATATATATACATATATACAATTAGCTTGCTGTACAAGAAAAAGTGGATCTATAAGAAAAAAAATCTGAGAAGGGAAACACAATGCAAGCAAGCATCAATAGAGAGCATGAAAATGTTATGTTGTGGTCCACATTCATATCCCTCTCTCTAGGTGTATATGGCTTTCTTCATCACTGAACAACTGGAATTGGTTTGAAACATCTCACTGTTGAAGAGAACCATGTCCTTCAGAACTGATCATCACATAGTCTTATTGTTGACGTGTGCAATGATCTCCTGGTTCTGCTCACTTAACTTAGCATAAGTTCATGCAAGTCTCTCCAGGCCTCTCTGAAATCATCCTGCTGGTCATTTCTTACAGAACATTAATATTCCATGACATTCATATACCATAATTTATTCAGCCATTCTCCAATTGATGGGCATACATTCATTTTCCAGTTTCTAGCCACTACAAAGAGGGCTATGTGGTCAAATTTCTTTAAAAGGTCATATGCAACGAATCCCTTCACTCACTTTTTAACCTCTACTTTTTCCAAAATTGCCAATGATCACTTAGTTGCAGTTCAGTGGCCTTTCCTCAGTCCTCATTCTCTTTAACTTTTGACATTATTGATAATCTTCTCTTTGAAACTCTCTGTGTTTGGGGGATATCAGTGGCTCCTGGTTCTCTTCCTACCTAACAGATCAATCCTGTTTTTTTCTGCCATATTTCAGATTATTCCTTTATACAACTTCTGTGGCCTGGTCAAACTGGATTACTTCCCATTCTCCAAACAAAGCATAGAATCATAGCTTTCTTACTCAGGCAGAAGGCAGATGTGATACAAAGGGAAACAGTAAATTTGGAGACAGAAGACCTGAGTTCAAAAGGTGGCTCTTTTACTTATTGTTTGTAAGATTTGGGGGAAATTACCATCATTGTGTGAATGTTGACAACTATTTGAATGTATTTGGAAAAATAAAAAGCAATTAAAAAAAGAAAGCTAAGCAACTGAAAAGATGGTGGGGATCTTAGAAATCATGGGGATGTTTGGAAGAGGAATGGATTTGGGGGAAAGATAATGAGCTCTAATTTGAACATATTGAATTCAAAGTGTCCAGTAGGATGTTGATGACTAGGGCTAGATAAATAAACCTGGTAATCATCTACATAGAGACTGTAATTGGCCCTATGGGAGTTTATGAGATCACCAAGTAAAAGGAAATAGATGAAAGACAAGAAAGTCCAAAATTGAACCTTGGGGAATACTAAGAGTAAGTGGTCATGACAAGTTTGAAGAACAAGAAAAGGAGACTAAGCGGTGATCAAAACAGTTGAGAGAAGAAATAAGAGAGAACAGTGTAATGATATTCCAGAGAGAAGAGAGTCTCTAGGAGGTGATCTACAGAGCAATTACAAAAGATAAAAATTGAGAAGAGGCTCCTAGATTTGCCAATAAAGAGATCAATTGTAATTTTGGAGAAGGTAGTTTAATGAGTAGTCAAAAGCTAGTCTGCAAAAGGCTTTTTAAAAGAGAGGAATTAGATAATTGTACTTATTGTGATAGTTGTAAATCATTATAATCGTAAACAGCTTTGTTAATGAGTCAAGAGGTGGTAAGATATTGTAGTTGGCAAAATGGCAATATTGGATGACTGATCTTTGTTTTTTGAAGAATGGGAAAGACTTGAGTGTTTATAGATATCAGGGAAGGAATCAGAAATTAGGGGGGAAAATTAAGATTAGAGAGAGAATGGGGATAATGGTGGGGGAACCAAAAAAAAGAGAGAGAGGGAATGGGATTTCAAGATGGAGGTATTTGTCTTGGCAACCAAAAAAAGTCAACTCATCATTTGAGATTGCATGTAATGAAGGAGATGATAATTTAGGATAAAGACAGAAGGATAAGGAAGAGAGAAGAAGGAACTCTCTGTAAATGTCTCCCACTGGTGAGGGTATGAAGAATTACAATGTGAACTCCTTGAGAGCAGGGATACACGGGATAACATTTTTTTTGCCTTTCTTTACATTCTCAGTGCTTATTTAACACAGTTTTTGCTTGGTAAATATCTAATCAACAATTGATTGAAGCCTGAGAATAGTGCCATTATTTTGCTTCAATGAGGACCTAGCTGAGTTTAGCAAAAATTTATAGCAGAACTATAGTTTATCATGGCTTGTTTCAGTTCTATTTGTCAGTGCATAATAGAAGTGAAGAAGGAAAATGATGGGAATGATCTAGGGTTTGAATTTGGTAGTCATATTAGTGATAGGACAAAGGAGCAAAGAATTTCAGAAATAGATAATAGTGTAGAAGTGAATTATTTCACCAAGGGGTGAAGATTAGAAAGAAAGGAAAATATAGCCAGAGCAAGGGAAAATGCCTGGCTTAATTCTGAGGTAGAGGGATTATTAGAATTCACTCTCCATAGGCGGCTCTGTCTGTTTCAACTCTGAGGAACAAGATGTCCCTCCCAGGATAACCTGATCACTTATAATCTTATCACCATGCTACTACCTCAAGCCTTGGATACCATATCCCTTCAGAATTCTCTTATTAACGCTAAACTCCTCCATCAATTTTCCTAAATAAAGGGCAAAAATTGGACTTCCAACACAATACATTTCCCAACTGTAGCTCTAATTTCAACTCCATGGCACTAGACTCCCCCCAAATTTGGTACCTCCTGTTGTCACACACATAGAGGCAGAGAGAGAGAGAGAGAGAGACAGATAGACAAAGACAGAGAGACAGAGACAGAAAGACAGAGAGACAGAGATAGAGAGAAGGGGGGAAGGGAGGAGGGAAGGAGAGAGGAAGGAAAAAAGGGAGGGGGGAGGAGAGAGAGATTTCTTGTTTTTTGCATATGATTTTCTCCTGTTAGATTGTAAGCTCCTTGAGGGCAGAGATTGTCTTTTTTTTATTTCTACCCCTCACCCCCCAAAATTTAGGATAGTGCTTGATACATAGCAGGTGCTTAATACATTTTTATTGAATTGAATTGGAAGTCACAGTGAGGTGTTTGTATAGGTGGAATGAAGAAGTGAGAGTTCAGCAAATTAGGCAACTGGAAGTAAAGACAGTTGAGGGAACATCAATGTACATATTGATATTCCCTAGAATGAGGGCAGAAAAGGAGCAAAGAGAAAAACAATCAAGTACTTAACTCTTTGAGGAAGGAGGAAGAATGCCACGGAAGTAGGTAAATAATAGCTACCAGAAAATCTGGATTGGGTGATAAAACTGGATTAAATGAACTTCAAAGGATGAAAGGTTTCCGAATGATGAAGTAGAAGGAGTATCTGGAAGACACAATGGAGGACAAGAATATTTAGATTCCCAACAACATAACCTATATCTTGGGGCCATGGGGAAGGGAAACGGAAAGGAAATGAATGAAAGTAGCAACCAGTATGTGGAAAGAGTGGTCATCAAAGCACAGTCTTCAGGAAAGGGTCAGGTCTCAGTGAGTACCAATAGATTAAAGGGGAAAGTCAGAAAGTGGTTTGTTATAATGCAGTCATTCCAGAGGGCACGATATAAGGTGTAGGTGGGATTGGAGTGAAACAGTGCAAAGAGAGCAAGAGCATAGGATGGAGATGGATGGGAATGAAAGAGTGAACAGCTAGGGTTAAATAGGAGTTATGGTCTCTAACCATTTTCTTGCTTTTTGTTCTGGCAACCAGAACAATATTCCATCAATGGAGAAAGAATGATAAGGATGAGAGTAGACCAACAACTGGGGAAAATATGTCCAGGCAGTGTAGCAATAAGTTTCTTTGATGAATTTGCATTGGATTTTTCAGTATAGAGAAGCTCATTTCCAGTGGGATGTCCCCAACAATTCATTAAAACTTCTATTAAGATGTAGCCAGATTGCAATCTGTCTGTGTGGAGGCATGAAATGAAATCATACATCCTTGAAGTCTGGAAATAAATGCAGAAGATCAGCCAAAATAAATGAGTGGCTGAAAACTACATCCATGGCATTTTTAGAGGCTAAGGCTCAGAAGTCTTTGCTCATAATTTATCTGCCCTACAGTTGTCAGTGAATCACTATCTGAGCCAACCAAGCTTCTCTGTCCCTTCTACAAGTGGAGAAATAAATTAATTGACCAATCAGTCAATCAATACACATTTGTTAAGTCCTTGGTAGGTGCCAGACATTGTGCTAGGCACTGGAGACATAAAAACAAGAAGGGAATAGCTCCTGATTTTTTTTCAGCTTATATCCTTTCAAGGAAGATACCACATACATACATACATATATGCATAAATATAAATATATACATACATTTATGTGTGTGTGTTTAAAAATAAATAGGAAATATTTGCAAGTTAACTTGGGGAGGGAGGAAATTGGCATTAGGAATTAGGAATTAGGAAATTGTTTCTTGTAGAAGGTGGCATTAAAGTCTAGAAGAAGAGTTCTATGAGTAGAAGTAGAAAAGATATTCATTCCAGGCACTGGGGACAAAAAGTATGAAGTTTGCTTAAGAGATACAATCTCCAAAGTTCTTTTAGCCAACATGCTTTCAAAATAATGAAAATGTTGGATTCTTTTTAATTTTGTGTTATCAAAAAAACAGGATACAAAAGATGATATTAGATGACCTGTCAAAGGCCTTTTTAAGTGATTTTCTAGTATCACAAACCTAAGTGATTTTTATCTCATTGCCAATATTTCATCCCCAATGCTTATGGGGAGTTGGAAATGCAATGATTTTTTTTCTGGGAAAATGCCTTATGTATTAAATTATGTAGTTGAAATGTCTTTTTAGGGAAAAATTGATAATTAAATATAACCACCACTAGCCTAATAACAAAGAGGAGAAAGGGAGGAAGATACAAATCAATAGAGGAAGATAGAATTAATATTCAATACTGCATTGGACTAGGTATAATGAGTTGTATATATTCTACACTATTATATGTCTAGGATTTAAAACTTACCCTGTATCATGGAATTGTGAATTGAAACTTGTCTTTATTACAGAACCAAGATTTTATCTAAATGAACAGGGAAAAGGGGAAAAAAGACATTTTCCAAACCTTAAAGCATTCCTTAGTATTTACAGTACATAAGAATAGAGTGAGACCTCTACTTTTGAGATATTGACTTCTCTACATGACAAAAGCCTTGGGCAATGTTTGATGACAGGTCATTCCTCCATGGGGTGTCTAGAGAGCCAAGAGTTTTACCTTCTGCAATGGATAACTTCCTCTGGTCCTTCATTAAAGATTCTGTCTCCCTCAGGGGGTCTAGAAGGCATCTAGTTCAGACTCTGTTTTGTTCAGGTCTGTATTTGGTTGCCCCCAGTTCAAAATGCACCTGTTTTCCCAAAGAGCTCTCTCTCTTTATTCAGCCAAGATTCCAGAACAATGTTAAAAGCCACTGAACATGGTCAAAAGGTCACTGATTGTGGTTTACCCCAGAAAACATTATCTGTTCCCATTCTGTTTCAGATTGCCTATAGGGTCTTTCTAAACTCAGGTGCAGCATTTAAGTTATGTAAATCACCACAACAAAATCCGGAGAACACACAGCCTTATATTAGACAAGGATGAATAAATTTTATACTGTGCTACTGAACAAGGCAACACAGATGTGCATTTGCAAAAAGAAAAGAAAATAAATTAGGCTTCTGTTCTTTCTGAATGAAGTACATGTTAATAGCTCCTGATGCCTTTGGTTATTTAATGCTACTTTTCCAATTCATACAATTATTGCATCTTTCATCTTCCTTCCCTTTAAAGTTTTCCCAGTTGTGATCTCTTTCCACAGCTGGGCAGAATTCATGAAATTTGCTCCCAGCTCTTTTCTCATTGTTATGTCTACTTCTGAGTTCACTTTATGAATCTATACAAAGTAATAATTAATTTCAGAGAGAAACAACAGACTAGCATATGGACCAAAAGATTGTAGATATGGAACTGGGAGGGATGTCAGAGGTCTGAGCTTTTTTGTATCCCATCCCCTGCCCCCCCACATACATACACATACATATTCATTTAATAAATGAGAGAACTGATGCCAGAGTTCTTAAGAGATTTGCCTCAAATAGTATGCATGTAGGTATTAGTAGCTCTTTCTTAACAATAAATTGTATTATTCTAGACATGTTTGCTAGGAAAAATTATACTTTTTTGAAAGGGTCACTCCATGAAATAGAATTTCTCCCTTGAAAGCCATAATTTTTGGATGCCTAGGCAACTGCAATCTTCTCTCTAGTTCTTCAGGGTCGGGGTATTTTGCAATAATAATGTTTATAAAATGAGATTTTTTTCTAATATAGATAAACATTTGACTTGTAGTTGTTTTAATTTATTTTTTGACATAGTTTTTTTTAAAGACAGCTATTACTACATTGGTATCTTATTTAAGATTATGAAAACTATGATAAATGGAGCCCTTCTCATTCTAGATCCAAACTATCTTTTCAGGCTGATTTCACAAGCTTTCCTTCCTATATTCTATAATACACTCATACTGGCCTGTTTGCAATTCACAGTATACGAAATACAGTACATAATACACACAGTACATCTCTCCTGCCTTTGCCTTTGCCCACACTGTCCTCCATGAATGTAATGCTATCCCTTGCCCCTAAGTATCCCCAAGTCATTTTAAGGCAGAGCTCAAGGATCACTTAGTAAAAGAGACTCTTCCTAATTCTGCCAATTATTACTGATATACATACCCTTCCTTTTCTAGTATATATTTTATATTTTTTTATCTCTTTGCCTGTTGGTTCCCCTAGTTAAATTTAAGTTCCTTGGAGGCAGGAATTATTTTGTTTTTGTATCACCAACATGTAGCAGAGTATCTGATACAAAGTGGATACTTAATAAGTGTTTATTGACTTAACATGAATGGTTCTGATTCCATTAGTCTTGTTTTCTGTTTGTGTTGGCAAGCAGAAGTTGATACTGTAGGTGGTCCACTTACTTGGGCTCATGCCCCAGCCAAGTGGGCTAGTTTGATAGTTAAGAATCTCCATGACAGATACAACCCAAGTGGCAAATTCCACAGATTCCTTCTTGTAGGGAAAGGTCAACTTTGGCTCCGAATACGGCTGGCTCTGAAAGCTTGTTTTCCTAAAAAGGAAAGTAGAAAAGATTGAGGAGGGAGCAAGGAAAGGAATACCCTAGATTTGTAAGATTGTTTTTTAATGTTTTAATTTTTTTTGGTCTTATTTTTGCCTTTTGTTTTAACACAGCAATTGTTTCTCCTTATTGTATGTCCTTCCAACACTGAATCCTTCTTTACAATAAAGAAAAATATTTTAGAAAAGTCACTCTGACTACGTTTGGTGCATATACTACATTCCACATCCACATACTATCTCTCTACTAATTGTTTTCCTTAATTCTTTAAGCCCAGGCTTGTTCATTGTAACCTAGTAGAGTTCAATGGCTTTTTCATTTTTGTTTTTTAGATTATTATAGTCACTATTTATATTACTACTAATAAAAACAATAACAATAGCATTAATAATCATACTACTTATTAGAGACAAGTCAGTGTGAGGGTGGCAGATAGAACATTGAGTCTAGAATCAGAGCTGTTCAGTCATTTCAATCATGTCCAACTCTTCATGACCACATTTGACTTTTTTTGGCCATTTTTTAAAGATAGATTGGTTTACCATTTCTTTTTCCAGCTCATTTTACTGATAAGGAAACTAAGTAAACAGGGTTAAGTGACTGGGCTGCAGTCACACACAGCAGTAAGTGTTTGAGGCCAGATTTGAATTTAGGAAAATGAGTCTTCTTGACTCCAGGCATGGCGCAACCTACCTTCCCAGAATCAGAAAGATCTAAGTACAAAATTAGTTTCAGACACTTACTAGCTGTGTGATCATAGCCAAATCATTTTATCCTATTTGCCTCAGTTTCCTTAACTGTAGTACCTACTTCACAGGATTATTGTGAGGATCAAATGACATAATATTTGTAAATTCATTTAGCTTAGTGTCTGACAAGTAATAGGTCCTATATAGATGCTTATTCCTTTCCCTTCCCAGCAACAACAACAACAACAATAATAACTAACGTTATATAGTATTGTAAGGTTTATTAAGCTCTCTACAGATATTATCTCATTTTGGTTCTGTTCTTTTTTTTGCTTTTTTGCTGAGGCAATTGGGGTTAAGTGACTTGCCCAGGGTCACACAGCTAGGGAATGTTAAGTGTCTGAGACCAGATTTGAACTCAGGTCCTCCTGACTTCAGGGCTGGTGCTCTATCCACTGCGCCACCTAGCTGCCCTGGTGGTTCTATTCTTTATACCCTCTACATCTCTTCTACATCTTCTCCATGTTTCTCTCAGTTCTTCATTGATTGTAGTATGACAAATGTGGAAATATATTTAGAAGAATTGAACATATATAACTTATATTGGATTACTGGCTTTATAGAGGAGGGGGATGGGGGAAAGAAAGAAGAAAATGTGGAACACAAGGTTTTGCAAGGATGAATGTTGAAAACTATCTTTGCATGCACTTTGAAAAATAAAAAGCTATTATAAAAAATTCCTTGTTCATTATTGCTTACACACTATACTCATATACCACAGTGTAAGCTACTACTCATCATATACCAGATGATATTTTTGTTTCCAAATATTTGTTGCCCTTAAGAAGTACTTTCTATATGGCATCTTGATTGATTCTGACAATAATCCTATGATGAAGGCTGGGCACCTATCATCTTAATTCTCTGATTTTAGATGAGGAAACTGGGATTCACATTTCAGTGAATCCCAGTTCAGTTTGGGACTTGCCCTGATTCATACCTGACTCTTACACATAAAAAGCCTGAGTTGAGTCCATACACTTTCCAGGATACCACTTTACCATCATAATATAATAGAAAATTACCTTAAGAAGAAGTAGTGTAGAAAGAGAAGAGCAGAGAATGAAGTAAAAGATACTAAGAAAAATATTACCAGTATAGATCCAATTTATGTAGTTTATTTTCAATCATCTTTTCACCTAATGCCTCCTTATGCCTTTTAGTGTTCAGTCATATGACAGAGCAAGTACTTGTGGAAAAACCCCTGCATATTTGGACTCATGGGATCTGTATTCAAATCCTGGTTTTGCTAATTACCATTTTTTATCTTGAACAAGTGACTTCATTTTTCTAGGCCTCTATTTCTTAATTTTAAAGATTAAAAGGGTAGAAGAATGCTTACAGAAATCCAATTTGTAGAACTAAAGAATGAGAAACAAAATAAATGTCCATTGAATAATGCATGATGGAACAAATTTTAGTGCATGAATATAATGGCTTATTATTGTACCATATGAAATAACAACAAATCAGCAGTTCAGAAAAGCCTGGAGAGCTTTGTATAAACTAAAAGCAAATAGGACCAGAAAAATAATATATGTGGCTATAATAATATGAACAAACAGACAAAAACCCCAACACAATGGAGCTGAATATTATATGATTATAATGTTGATCCTGGGGAAGAGATGAGAGAAATGCACTTCTTTCCTACCATTTGAGAGGTGGTGTGCTATGAGTGTGCAATATTGCATACACTGTCAGATAACAGACCTTATACTGTCAGTTTTACTTACTCATTTTCTTTGTTAAGAGGGAAGAGGAGGAGAGGTATATTCAGAAATTAGTTCTCAGCAAAGATTTTTTTAAAAAAGGATTAGGTTGGATCCCTAAGATTAAAATCCCTTTCAGCCCAAAATTTGATCTTATGGCTTGTTATCCTGCTCTGTCTGAATCTCTGTATCTTTCCTTTGTTCTTCCTCTATGATCCTCACTTTCTTCCTTTCCCATTTAATTTTAGTTATTGACCGGAGTTGATATTGCTAGGGTTCCTTCCTCTTGAAAGAGTTGGCCTTTTGAGCAGGAAGCAAATGCACCTCCCTAAGCCTTATTGGCTTCTCTAAGTCCAGTTTGGCAAAGGTCACATAGAAAATCAAAGTGGTGGGAAGAGGATATCCTGTGACAAATGATAGCTCAGCTTGTGGAGACGTGACCTCTGTGGATACACACATATTACATTTTCCTTAAAAGTGAAATTACCCATATGCCTCATTGGAGCACACTTGATCAGCTGCAAACAATAGGGACAGATAGATGGCCAGTACTATAAATCAGACCAAAGCTGCTGGCCATGAAGGGATTATTCAGACCTCAAAGTGCCAGGAATCTCCTCAGAATCCCAGGGAAACAGCTTGCTGGTCCAATTGTCTGTTAATTCATTTTCACTGCATACTTAAGCTTTCACAGGGTCCCAGAAGACAGAATTAGGACCAATGGATAGAAGAGGCTCTGAGGAAGCAAATTTGAGCTCAATATGGGTGAAAATTTCCCCAAAAGTTGAGGTGCCCTACAGCAGCCTGACTCAGGAATTTCCTTGCAATTCTGGGATTCTCAGATTTTCTGAAATCAACATCCAACTAAAACCATGATATTGGACTTTAGAATATTTTTATAAGAATAAGAGAACAGTTGGAGGTTGGCCCTAATTTTCAGCCAACGTGCTTGTTTTAGCATTAGTTTATTGAAGCATTGCAGTTGGGGAATTACATTAAAGTATAAAAGGGAACATGTTTTCCAGTCCTCTGTGAACTCTTAGAAATTGAGTTAGAACATACAAAGAAAGGGCATTATGAATTATTGAGACATCATTGTCCTTATTATCTTTATATGCTATCATTCTCCAAGGAGTTCAAAATGTCTCAAGGTTTTTTTGTTCAATCCTTAATAAATTCTTACAAAGTGAATAAATAGGAAATCCGGGAAAATCATGCATGCAAATCATCAAAATACAGAGAAATAATGTTAAAGAACGGATTGGCCTAGAAACCAAGGCCTCCACAGGGCCAATTTTCTCCTCATTAACTAATAAAACATTCCCCAAAGAACCCCTATATTTCTTTATTTTGGTCAGTGTATCTCTTAGATATGGCTTGTTACCACATTAAGGAAATCAGAAGAGATAAAATTGTGGGCCAAATAACTCCCATGTTTCTATTTTGAGGCTTTTTTTTGATAGACTGGTATTTGGTATAGGCTCACCTATGTAATGGATGGTGTCCTAAATGTGACTTCAGGAAGGCATAGTATCAAATACCATCTCTGACACAAGCAAGCTGAACCTCAGTTACTTCATCTATAAAATAGGGATAATAGTAACTATCTCATAAGGTGATGATAAGATTCAATTGAAATAACATATTAAAAATACTTTATAAATGAAAAGCAGGATGATTTCAGGAAAACTAGAGATTTATATGAACTCATACAAAATGAAGTGAGAAAAACAGAATATTGCTCATAGAACAGCAATTTGTAAGAATGATTAACTATGAAAGACTTAGCTACTGAGACAATGATCTAAGACAAATCCAAAGGATTCATGATGAAAGATTCTACCTCCAGAGACCCAGAGAGAGAACTGATAAATTCTGAATATAGATTGCAGTATACTTTAAAAAAACTTTCTTATTTTTATTCTCTTATTTTGTTTTATTTTATTTTGCAACATGGCTAATATGAAAATATGTTTTACATGACTACACATGTATAATTAAAATCAATTTTTTTCTCAAAAAGGGAACAGGGATTAGAAGAAAGAAAATTTGGAACTCAAAATTTTAAAAAATAGTTATGATAGTTTTTATGAAATTATGAAATATTTAATGAAATAAAAATAATTTTAAAAATAAAAAATAAAAGCACTTTATAAACTTTAATATATTACATAAATAACAGTAATTGTTATTATTAGTCAGGGCTGATTGTGTTAGAAGAAGAGACTACAAAAGGTATCTTTTTTAAAGACAAAGTAATATGACTCTAAGGGTCTGGTGTCGCTAGACAACATTCCTTATGTGTCTTTATGTTGTTACTTTAAACTATCTCTGTCTTTGGAAAGACCTTCTGTTCTAGGTTATGTTAAATATCACAGAGTTAGAATCTCTGGGAAGAATCTCAGAGACCAAATAGTCTAAGCCTTTTTTTGATCAATATTCCTTTCTAAAATAAGCCCTCCCTCAACTCCACCCATTCCCTTCTGCCCCCCAACTCCAAGCATTCCCTCCACTTCCTTCACCCCCATTCCATTGCCATCCCTGCCAAAAGAGCCATCTAACCTTTGCTTTTAGACTTTCAGTGAGGGGGAACCAATGACTTCCTGCCACAGACTATTACTATATTTCAGAATAGTTCTAATTATTAAGAAGGTGGTTTATTTATTTGTTTGTTATTTAACCTAAATACATTTTTTTAGGTTCTAATCCTTTCTCCTGGTTCAAACTTCTTAGAGGAAGTACAGCATAAATCTAAACTCTCTCTTCCACATAACTATCCTTTGAATACTTTAGGAAACAATCATATCTGGATTAAATAATTCCAGTTCTGTCAAGCAATCCTTGCATTACATGGTTTCTACTCAGAAATGTAGTGGTAAATATTCAGCAACCAATTCCTAGGATAGGGGGAAATATACTCATGATATATTTTTTATGTTTAATATGTATTATTATTTTTTCTCCACCTCTTTCTTAAGTCTAGAAAAGCAACAAAACAATAAATCAAATCCTGATTCAAGCATTTCCAAAGTATAAATTTTCATGCTGAAAATTTAACAACCTGGAAAATTGGTTCAAATTGGCTCCAATCTAGCCATCATCACTCCTCCCAGTTTGTTTTTGTCATTCTTAAAATAGAGCACCTAGAAGTGAACATAATATTCCATTTGTGACCTGAATGATTATCTTTACTTTTTTGGATGCTATGCTTTTTATTTATTTATTTTTGATTCACTGTTATACTTTTGACTTGAGCTTTCAACCAAAAAGAACTTTCTTTATTCTCAGATCTTTTTCACAACAATTGCTGTCTACACACTTCCTCTATCTTGTATTCATTTCTAAAGCCGATTTTTTAGCCCATGTATAAAACTTTACACATCATTTATAGTTCATCTTTTTTTAACTTGTTCTGTTGTTCTTGCCTGTCAATATATGTTCAGATCCTGATTCAATTATATAATCTCTTTACTATCCCTTTTATCTAAATATAATCTATCTTGACAAATATACAATCTGTATTTAAGTCAACTGAATTTCATTTAAGTCAACAACTATAGAGTTGAATAGCAAAGAACCAATAAGAGATCATTAGACATTTCTAGAGATATTTTTTCTACAAGTTTATATGAACTCTTCCATGGCAATTTTGGGTCTGGTCACTCAACCAGTTCCAAATCCACCTAACTATACTGTCATCTTGTCTGACTCTTCATCTTAATTCAAAGATACATGGAACATTTGATAATTACTTTGATGTGAACTAAGCATATTACTTCTATGTCATCAATACTCATATTGGTATCATTGCCCCTGTTTAAAAAAAATAAAAGGCAAGAAAGTTAGTTTGATAACTATTGTTTTTAATAAAACTTTGCTGATTCTTAGTGATCACTGCTTCCATTTCTGTGTTAATAATTATCAGTCAATATCAGGATCCTATTTAAATTTTCTCTATCTACTTCTAGAGAGACAGAAAAGAACTGACAATGCATGTAAGTTCCAAAGGCTAAAAAATAGTCCTTAACTTCTCCAAATATGCAGCACAAGTTGGTAGGGCTTTCTCTTGAACATTTTGGGCACAAATCTAAATGGCATGTATACTGCCATTTAGAACTACCAAAATAGGTTTTTTGTAAACTCAAGTCATCTTTTGACTCAAATTCCGAAGTTATAAAGAAGAATTGTCACAGCAGTATATCAAAATATCTCATTTAGCACCAACTACTTCCTAGTGCTATGCAGGGAATCAGTTACATTTGATGCAATGGTCCCTTACAAAATTTCAACTTCTCAACATTGTCTCAAAAGTAAGATCCCTTCTAGGGAATGATGCTTGAATCCATAAGCATCACTCCATTCTTAGCTTGTAAAACCTCTCATTGTCCTTTGTGCTCCTTTCACTGGTCATCCAAAGACATATGAAGCCAAGGGAAGTGTTTCAATAAAACAAAAATATGGCATTCTTGATGAGTATTTCCCAAGCATGTCTATTCTTTGCACTGAAGATATATGTGTGAGAGAGTGTCCCAGGATGGTATTAAGTAATTTGTTATTACTTTTCTTGCTATGTTTTTTTTGTTTTTGTTTTTTTTTTACAAAATGCTTCTGTATCAACTTAAGTGTATTCCTGTAGCAAACAAACAAAAGCAACTCATTGGTGGTAGATTGTGAGCTATGCTGTGTGTGTATATGTGTATGTGCACACATGAATGCATGTGTATGTGTACATATGTATATGTTTGAGCAGATACTGTCTTGAGCTTATGGTAGCTTTTCACTCATGTGAGTCATGTTCTCCAAGTGTTAAGCTAGTAGCAAAATTTTCACATTAAATACCTTTTCACTTCTTAAGGAACTTATGAATTCCCTTCTGTATGAGTTAATTTAAATATTTATTAAGTGATAAAAATACAAAACATGAGCTTACATTTTACTGGGAGGGAGGGTTTAACCTGAACAAGAGAAGTAGATATAGTTATACAAAGAAATTTCAAGAGGGAGAGTATACTTTCAACATAGCAAATTAGGAAAGGCTTCATGTAAAAAGTGATCTCTGAAATGTATTTTAAAGTGAGCTAAGGATTCTAAAACTCAGAAATGAGGAAAGATGAGAAAATGTAAAGTCATAGGGGAAGGAAATGGAATGTTAGGTCTATTCCATTTGTGAAAAACTTATCTAGTATAACGCTATATTCCATGATTGATACTTATTGGCTAACTGATGGATCCAAAATCAATAATCATTGACTTTAAGGATGGCTTTAATCAAATCTTCAGAATCACAGAATCTTGGAGCTGAAAATGACGTTACATACTACTTGTTCAATCAATCCATCAATTCAACAATTAATTATTTGGCATCTGCACTGTGAGGTGAGATATACACAAATAAATAAAATATAAATTACATGTTAGGATGAGAAAAAGGGATAGTAGAAGTTAAAAAAGAGAAAGACATGAAAGGCTGGGGAAGGGATAAATCTTTCATGGAGAATATTATAAAAGATAGTGATTGAAATGAACCTTGGTCAGTAAAGATTTTGAAGCAATGGAGAGAGCATTTTCTGAGGTGGAAGATGACCAATGTCAACATGTTTCGCCAGGAAAGATAGGGATGTGATTTAAAGTGTAGCTTGACTAAAAATCTAGAATTCTACATATTGTCCTCTGAAGAATCTGGTTGTACAGCTTTCTCTGGGCCTTTTCCTCTTCTCCCAACGTTTTTGGTATCAATTCCATGTTTAGTTTAAATCAGACCAGCAAGTTGATGAGCAAATATATTCTTCCCAAACCTTGCTAGAGTTCTTAAATCATAAGCTCACAGGTTGAAAGTTAGGAAAGGCCTTAGACATCATTTAATCCAATTTACTTTTTACAGATGAGAAAACTAATGCCCAAAGATCTGGCTTGTTAATATTCACAAAGATTAAGAAAACTAAATATACTTTATAAAATCTCAGAAGGTACCTAGGAAACCATTCAATCCAACTTGTACCCAAATAAAAATGCCCACAAAAGCATTATCAACAAGAAGTCTGCCAGTCTTTGCGAAGTGAAGGGGGAACGACTATATCCTAAGATAGAACATTCTACTTCTATAGGGCTCTACTTATGAAAGTTCCTTGACATCATTTATATGGTTGGCTGTCTAATTTTATTTTCTTACTTTCTCTTCCAAAGTTTTTATGTTCAGTTGAAAGAAAAAATATTTTTAAAAATATTTAATACTTTAGTTCACTACCAAGGGCTATATAGTAGCTGAATCTTTACTTCCAAAACTAGATTTATTTTTGCCATATGTTTATTGAAGCAAGTAGTGGTTAGCAATGTTGATAAGACCAAGGAAGGAAGGTCATATATAGCACAGTATTTGGGGCCAATAGAAGTAAGCAATAGACAGAATTATCCAACACTGAAGTCAGTACTAAAAGTAGTATATTAGAAAATCTTTTCCCTATATCTTCTATTTCCTCTAGCTAAGTTATCACTGTATTTCACAATGTTTTCTACCATCCTGCCAAATATGGTATATCACAGATATTTTAAAAATATTTTTCACAAAAAAATTCATATTTTATTTTTAATCTCACATATTAACAATAAACTTCTTAAATAATGGAAACTATTCTAGCTCTGGATTCTTCTTTAATGGGATTAAGCATGTTATTCATGTCAAAAATCTGCCAACTAAGACAAATGAAACTTGAATATCTTTGAATTGAATGAAGTGCAGATTTTCATTTAACAAACATAATAACTGAAGTCCAAAGAGGAAACATGACTATCCCAAGACCCAATGGCAAAGCAGGTATTCAGTGTGCCCAAGCCTTTACAATGGGAAAAGGGGATTAAAGGAGTATTCAGTTGTGAGTAAAATTGTAGACTAATATAATGTCATAAAATATATAATCCCATATAATAGGATTATAAATTTAGAGTTGGAGAGGACTGAAGAGGCTATTTAATCCAATTCTCTCTTTTCACAGAGAAGGAAATTAAATGGCTTATCCCAAAGTCATAGAGGTAATAATTGGAAAGATTTGAATATTAATTCAGGTCCTCTGACCCTAAACCTAGACTTCCTTCTACTACACTATAGTGCTTAGATAACATCCTTGCCTTATTTCCTCCTATATGATCATGTGTAATTTATGTCTTCTTCTCTTACTAAATCCTATTTTATTCAAACTCCACCAATTCCTTAATGCCTGACTTTTTTTCACGCATCTTCTCTGACAACAATAATGTATTTCTCCCTTTTATAACTCTTACAGCATTAGTTACAGACTATTTGTTTGTTTACTTTTTATTTTTTTATTCATTTATTTATATTTATTTTATTTTACATTTTTAACCTAACAATTATTTATTTTCTCTTTATTCTATGTCATCCTACCTCATCCTGCCAATTAAAATAGTCTATAAAAATTTGCATAGTTGAGCAAAGCAAATTCTCATATTGACCACGACCAAAATATGTCCCATTCTTTTGCTTAAATTTATCAGCTCTCATTAGGAGATGGAGTGTGATTCATTATAAGTATTCTTGTATCACAATTGGTCATTGCATTGATTAAAGTTCCTTAAATCTTTCAAAGTTATGTACGGGGGTTATTTACAATGTAGTTGTTTTTGTATAAATTCTCCTCTTGTTTCTTTTCACCATACTTTGCATCAGTTCATATTTCTCAAGTTTCTCTGAAATCTCTTTCATCATTTTGAATGGAACAAACTATTATATCTACCAAATATATTTAATTTAGCCCTTTTTTATAACTATATGTATCATTATCTACCTTTTACCATAGCATAGCTTAGCACATAGAATTCTGGACTTGGAGTCCCTGGCTCAGTGCTTGATACTTTTTGTTGCCCCTTAAAATGGTTCACTTTCCAAAATTTATCTCTTTTCTTAATACTCCTAAGTCTCTTTAAAATCCACTTGAGTCTGAAAATGAATGAGGGATGGGATGGGATGGAACCCTCTAGATACAGATCAAGAATATAATTGAATTAATGGACCAGTGACCCCCAAGATAGAATCAGGTATATGTAGTCTTTCTAGGTGGCACAGTGGATAAAGCACTGTGCTTGGAATCAGAAAGACTCATCTTCCTGAGGTCAAATCTGGCCTTAGACACTTACTATGTGACCCAGAGAAGTCATTTGACCCTCTTTGACTCAGTTCCCTTCACTATAAAATGGGTTGGAAAAGGAAATGGCAAACCACTCCAGTATCTTTGGCAAAAAAAAAAAAAAAAACCCTAATGGGATCATGAAGAGTAAGATATGACTGAACAATAACAACCCTTTCTAGAACCTGGAGGGCAATGGGTTTTCTCACATATCAGAAGGTGCCTTTGATACTTCCAATGAAGTACTCTGTCTTATTCACTTGCCTGCTCCAGTGACAAAACCTAGGGACTAATTAGGCCCCAAGCTAATCACCTCCCAGTAACCTGCAGCAAGATTTAAAGGATTTGCTCAAGAGTCAGGGTTGGGACTGGAATTAAAGGTCAGGAGCCCTGGCTTCTCATTACCTCAGCCAGCACTTCCTCTTTTTTTTTCTTGTAGAAGAAAATATTTCTACTGATAACTTTGGATTAATTCTAAACCCAAATCCCTTCATGCTATTTCCTCCCCTTTGCAGCTGGGCATCCCTCACTGTTTTGTTTTGTTTTTTTCTTTAATCTAACTGAATATAACCAGACTGTATACATTCAGATCTGCAGATCAACCCACTGAAGCATCATTTTTTGTATCAACAAAAGCTTTCTGCTACTAATTGTAAAAGCAGAAGAGACCCCTGCTGAGAGCTGCTCAGCTGCTGACTGATGGCTTTGACAGCTTCCCCATGATGAATCTCTTATGATGAAAAAAACAGCACCATGCATTTCATTTAAAACCTAACTGTTTCATTAAGTAGTAGCCAGCCATAGATTTTGGAAACATGGCCATCTTCTTTGAGATGATAGTGCGCAACAGGAGAGAATGGAATTTTTGCAAGTGGGGAGGGGAGGAATAAAAATATATAAGCAATTTAAAGAAAGGGAGATTAGTTTATGTAAACAGTGGGTCTGAAACCACTCAGTATCTGGTTGAAGACCAAATCTAATTACATTTGTTCTGTCCTCTTTTCCTAAATTAGGAAGGAGTAGATTCATCTGGAGCAGTATTTAGCAGTATCACCTGATCTAGAGTTGAAAGGGCCAAATAGTCCCCTCCACAGATGATTTAGCCCTTTCTCAAAGACCTACATACTGGCCCTGGCTTCCTCATGGAGTTTACCACCTTATACTTTCCCTTCATTTCTTCCCTTCCAATTGGGTATAATGAAAGATTATTGACTTTGGAGTCAGAGGACCTTGATTGAAATTTTATCTCGGATATTTACCAGTGTAATCTAAGTTACTAACCTCTCTAGGCTTCAGTTTTCTCATCTGTAAAAGGAAATGGGGTGGGATGGTGGATTGAAGTCTTTTCCAGCACTAGAGATATGATTCTATGACTTCCTCTCTTCTCCAGATGCTATATTACTTGTGTTCCAGGGAGTGTCCTGCTTTCCTTACCAGCTTGGAGGTTTTTACAACTTCCAGGGGAAAACTTTTCATAGCTATCATTTTGCTTCCTTATTGACTAATATGGCAATGGATATATCCTATATACCAAGATAACATATCACAATACCATATGTTCTATACACAATAATCTAACCACAGATAAATGTAATTCCTACTACTCATCAAAAGGAAAAACAATTCCTATATACTTCCAACATACCTCCTTCCCCAACACACAGTTACTAGTTAGGCAATAGAATGGATAGAAAGATGGACCTGGAGTCAGGAAGACTGAAGTTCAAATCTGGCCTTATATCCTTACTAGCCATGTAACCTGGGCAAGTCACCTAGCCTTCTTTTCCTTTAACCCACTGGGGAAGGAAATGGAGAGACTATTCCACTATCTTTGCCAAGAAAATCCCATGGACATTACAATCTATAGGATCATGGAGATTTGGATACAACTAAATGACAGAACAACAATAAATCTATGCAGCCAATGAATCACAAAGAAATTACATCTCCTTCAAATGATAAAGAACTTTGACCTATGAAATTTTATTTTGCAATACATGAGGAATCAAGCATATTTTCACTTAGGTAGTCAGGATTTAAACATTTTGCTATTTTCCAGATATTTTTGGTGTCTAGGGATCAGATAGGTATCCTTTCCTTTTATCTCTCCCTTATAGCTGATTATTAGAATTTTGTTCATTTGTTTAAGTCATGTCCAATTCTTCATGGCCATTTGGGACTTTCTTAGCAAAGATACTAGAGTGGTTTGCTATTTCCTTTTCTGACTCAGTAGAACTAACAATTTGTCTTCTGTGAATCTTAAAATCGCACAAAATTTCTCAATTGTCCCAAAACTAAAAAAAAAAACTTTGGCAATCTATTGGTTATTAATATCAGATGAGGCATAAAAAGTAAGATATATTCTTGCAAAATGTCTTGATCTCTGTAATGGAAAGCATTCATCTCAGAGATCAAATAAAAGATAAATTCCCTAACTATGGTGAGGCATTAAGACCCCAAAAGATTACAAAGCCTCCTAAATTAGGTTCACCATCATTCAAAAAAGTTTGGTCTAACTATCCAATATGGTCTAGCAATAAAGGAACTAGATTTAAAATCTGGGGATTTCTGATTTCTGACCTTAACAATGTCTATTATTTGTGTTTCCTGCCAGCAGTAAATTAGCAAGGGGCAGGGAAGAATGGGTACTGCCCACATTAGTCACAATTATAAAAGTAAGAAACAATAGCTAATAGCCAGATGGTAAAGGAGGTGATAATAAGGAGCAACCATGTAGTACAATGGATAGAACCCCAGTGACCCTGGACAAATCCCTTAATCCTATTTGCCTTAGTTTCCTAATCTGTAAAATGAACTGGAGGAGAAAATGGCAAACCATTTCTGTATCTTAGCCAAGAAAACCTCAAATAGGATTAAGAAGAATTGGGTATGACTGAAATGACTAAACAATAAGAAGGAAGGAGATAAAAAAAATGTTTCTGAGTAGACATGAGCCTCCAGAAGTACCAATAGGCTCATTTAATTTTTATAAAAACAACCCAAAATACTTTTTAGGATTTACTGTATTATAGCACAGAATAATACTGGAATAAATATGTATTCTCATGACCTTGAGTCAGTGAGAATAGGATAATAAGTCCAGAGCTGAAAGGATCTTAGAAACAATCTATTCAAAGGATTGTTAGTGTGTGTGTGTGTGTGTGTGTGTGTGTGTGTGTGTGTTGAGGACCTTTTTGACAAACTAGCCTATATACCCCTACATGTCACTGCCAACATTCATTTATAGATAAGTCAGGTTGACAAGCTTTTATTAAACACTTACTAAATCCCAGGCACTGGACTAAGTGTTTGGAATATATTGAAGTAAAGAGAAAGGCAATGCTTACCCTCCAGGAGTTTATATCCTTATGGGGGAAGACAAGATAAAAGAAAGCTGAAAAGCTAGAGGCGGAAGAGGAACTCTTTTGTCGGAAGAAGGATCCACAAGAGCAAAGGGATCTTTCTCTTTGAGAAGACTACTGGAGCATTGTGGCAAAGATATCTTCCAAGATGGCAAGATCCTGTAATACGGAGAAAAAGTCTAGAGAATCAGAAGTAGAGTTTGGAAGGAACTAAAGGAAATTCTAAATTTCAATTAGAAGTTAGTGAAAATAACTATGATTTTTTTTTGCCTAAGTTTACAGATCCTCTAAAATCTATCCACTGACACCTTAAGATCTATAAACTATAGCTTAAAAATTCCTGATCTAATCCCACCTTTCCCTTTTACAATTGAAAACCTGAGACCCAGAGAGAAAAGTGATTTGCTCAAGATGGTAGATAAGTGACAGAGCTAGGAGTCAGACTTAGGTCCTATACCTGCAAGTTCAGCACTTTTTCCTTGGCTATGACCAAAGTTAAAGGCCTACTATTTAGAAGAAGACTGAGAGATGTGAGATACATTTTAGAAAAATTTCTATCAAACCAGGACACTAATGCATTGTTGGTGGAGTTATAAACTGATCCAGCCATACTGGATATATTTATAGCAGCTTTTTATGAGGTAGCGAAGAATTGGAAATGGAGTAGATACCCACCAGTTAGGGAATGGCTGAACAAGTTGTAGTATATGGATGTAATGGAATACCATTGTTTTATAAAAAAGGAACAATTTTCAGAAAAACCTGGTCTCATAAGAACTGATGCTCAGTGAAGTGAGCAGAACCAGGAAAACACTGTACACAGTAACAGCAACATTATGCAATGATCAGCTACAATAGACTCAGCTCTTCTCAGCAATACAATGATCCAAGACAACTCCAAAAGACTTGTGATGGAAAATGACATCCACATTTAGGGAAATAACTATGAAATATGAATGCAGAGTGAAGCATGCTTATTTTCATTTTAAAAATTTTGTTTCTTGTTTTTTCTTTTTCATGGCTTTGTCCTTTTTGTTCTGATTCTTCTTTTATAACATATATAATATGGAAATGTATTTTGACATAATTGCATATGTATAGTCTAAATCAAATTGCTTCTTGTGTTGGGGAGAGGGGAAGGAAGGACAGAGAAAAATTTGGAATTTAAAATCTTACAAAAATGAATGTTAAAAACTATCTTTACATATAATGGGATAAAAAATAAAATGCTATTAAGTGCAAGAAAGAAGGAAAGATTTCCATCCATAATTGTTGACATTCTCTTAAAACATCAAGCCCTAAAGGGGTAAAGTTTCAGTTAACTGCAACAGTAATTTATTGGGCATAACACATTCACTGTCTGTTCTGGAAATGTTGAGTGTTAACACTACTGTTTTCTTCCTGATTGGCTGGAGTCTGGACAGTTTAAAATGAGCCTGGTTCCCCCTCACTTGCACACCAACCAAGAAGACATTTGCCAAAAAAAAAAAAGGGGTCTAATGTGAGAGGAAAAGAAAGAAGACAAGACATGAGGGCTGGAGTCCTTGGAAATTCTCTATCCTTGCAGTCTTAACTCTTTGGAGCTCTGGGCAGCTCATAAGCACCTAATTATCTTACTCCTGGAACCTAACTGAAACTCAAGGTTGATTTCCTTCAAAAGTGACAATTAGTGCTGATTCTATTTACTGGTGAGATATGGAGGAGATGCAACTTTTTTTTCTTTTTCACATCTGAGGGATTTATATTTGAAAAAGAGCGCACATAAATCTGTTGCTTCCTAGTTCCACACATCCTTTTTACCATAAACTGTTTTTTGTCAAAGAGAAACATGGAACATATTCCACTTGGAAGAAGAGATAGTCATCTCTTTGAAGTTTCAGTACCAGAAGTCTTTTTTGTTGTTGTTTCCATCAGATGATTTTACTGTGACATCTCCAAATGTTATGTTCATGTTAATTATTACATCAAATTCATAATTATGATTCTCTTTTGGTTTCTTTTCTAAATCCTCTTAGATAAGCCAGAAATGAATTACTAAATATCACAGAAATGCAAAGGAATATTTAATTTAACTAATATGTAGGCAAGTCCCAAACCCTAGCACTATCTATTTCCCACAGTACACCCCCTACCCATGAATCCATGTGTCCCTGACTCCTCAAGCTGATTCTTGTTTTAGTGTTTCAAGAGAAGGATCAGAAAGGACATATTAGCTTAACTAGTAGATAAATGAAGGATGTTTCTCATGGCACGGACTCTTAGATACCTGATCTGAATGGGTATGAATTGTCTGCAGAGAGCAGCTTTCTCAGTGTTCATAAGTCTAACCTAAGCTCAAAGGAATAAGATCCCAAGAATAGGACATGCCCTCCCACTTCTATTTCCTCCTAGCTTGAGTATTTCCTCCTCTGAATTCCCTATCATGAGACTATTGCAGAATGTGTACTGCATGGCTAATACAACTCCTGTGCAGGCCCCAGTTGGGCTGGGATAAGTAGACAGACTAAAATAAAGTTGGAGGCATTCATTAATGCTGGGAAAGTGTGTGCTATGCTGCCTATTCTTTTTTTTTTTTTTAAACACATTTTTTCCCAATTACATGTAAAAATAATTTTTAATGTTTGTTGTTTGGTTATTGTTTTAAGTTCCAAATTCTATTCCTTTTTCAACCTTGAGACAGTAAGCAAGCTTCTATAGATTATACATGAGCAATCATGGAAAAAATTTCCATATTAATCATATTGTGAAAGAAAATTCAGAGAGAGAAACACGCACATACAGAGAGACAGAGACAGAGACAGAGAGATACAGAGAAAGAGAGACAGAGAGACACAGACTGAAAAAGACAGAGAGACAGACAGGCAGACAGACAGACAGAGAGAAGAGAGAGAGAAAAAGCTTTGATCTGTATTCAGATATCATCAGTTCTTTTTCTGGAGGGTAGCATTTTTCATCATGAGTTCTTTGGAATTGTTTGGATCATTGCATTGCTGAGAAAGCTAAGTCATTCACAGTTGATCTGTGTAAAATATTGCTATTACTGTATACCATGTTCTCCTGGTTCTTCTTACTTCATTCTGTATCAGTTCATGGGAAACTTTTCCAGGTTTTTCTAAAATTGTCATGCTCTTTATTTCTTGTAGTACAATAATATTCCATCACAATCATATACCACAACTTTTTCAACCATTTCCTAATTGATGAACATCCCTCAATTTTTAACCACTACAAAAAAGAGTTGCTATAAATATTTTTGTACAAATATCTTCTCCCCCTTCTTTTTTTTAAATCTCTTTGGGATACAAATCTTGTAGTGATATTTATGCTGCCTAATTAAATATTGAAGTGTAAAACAGATAAGCTCCTTTAAAATATTGTGACTTGCTTGTGGTTATATAGCTAAATCAGAGGTTCTTAGACTGGGAATGATAAGCTTGTTTTTTTTTTTCAAAATCTTTTGCTAACTGTATTTCAATGTGATTGATTTTCTTAATAATATAATGCATTTTGTTGAATGTGTTTAAAAATGTTATTCTGAAAAGAGGTCCACAGGCTTCATCAGATTTTCAGAAGAGGTTCTTTCCTCAAAAAAATTAAGAAACCCCTGATTCAAGGATATTAGAAAGATTTCAGTTTTTTTTACTTTATCTAAAGAACATCTATATAATAAAATTCACCTCATGAGGTTTTCTAAGTATTGAGAATGCCACTGCAGAAAGCAAAGAAATATTGTTTTTATGTATCTACATTTCCCTTGGTGCTCAAAAGTATAATTGCTATATATGGAAAAATAGAGTAAACAATATTTTAAAGGAGCTTATCTATTTTACCATTGTTATTTTATATTTCTATACCTTACCATCTATCTACCATAAAGCCAGTTGAGGATAACACTGATTTGGTACTTGGGTAACTCCCCTTCTGGAGCTACTTTTTGGGACTGAATTGGTGTTTCCCAAAATTGAAATTCAATTTCCCAAAAGGTAGCAGCAAGAGTTCTAGAAATAATCCTGTGGGGGATGTGCTAATGTCTCAAGCCCCTACTGGTTTTTCCTGAAGCAAATACCACCTGATGACAAGCTCTGGCAAATCCATCCAAGTTAGAAAAAGTTGGAAATTGGATTGAGAGTCTATTGTCTGAGAATTAGACTAGCCAAGTTTGGAGATGCTCATTATAAAAAGGTAGGTCACCAGGTGGTGAACTTTTTTTTTGTCCACAACAATTCACAAAACCGCCTCCTAAGGCATTCTGTGGTCCAGCTTGCATAATTAAACCTTGGATCATCTAAAGTATTGCTATTATCATGATTATCATCATTATTGTTGTTAGACAGTCAACAAACATTTATGCTGTATTAAGTCCCAGGGATTCAAAACAAAACAAAACAAAACAAAAAAGGATATGTGTGTGTGTGTGCACGCGCACGCAAAAGCAGTCCTGCACTCAACAAGTTCACTTTTTAGAAAGGAATAAAAATATGAAAATAATGAGGGATATAGACATATAGAAGATATAATAATTATTATAGCTCACATTGTACATTTGTGCCCAGCATTTCACTAAATGATTTACAAATGTTATTTAAATTTATTTTCACAAGAACTCTTGTAGATAGCTTCTTGTCTCCTTTCCATATATACTTATACACACATATACTAATATATATTATATGCATACTTGTACATATGTAGGTATATGAATATGTGCCTACTATATTTGCCTATTCAGTCCAAGATCCAAGCCATTGTTATGCATTTTCCTGCATCTTTCTTTATAGAGTTGACCTCAAAACCCCCAAATCTTTGGAATATGGAAATATTGAATATGGAAATATGGAAATAATCACTTTTAGCCATCATGAACTATACATCCAGTTTTTTCAGTTGTGAGAAATACATATACCACCATCAAAAAGAAGGAAATTCATTAAAATCTGGCAGTAACATTTTATTTAGGATTATTCATTTTGAGGCTAAATAAATGAAATCAACAAATAAAGCCAATATTCTGCAGGGAATATTCCTCATTAGATAAAGTAATATAATAGAATAAATGGTACCGTATAATGGATTTGGAATAATAATTTGGAATTACTAATTGTAGTATTGCTTTAACTTCTCTAGGCTTCTCTTCCTTTTTTCTATAAAATAAGGGGAGAGCACCATGAGACTTCTAAGTTCTCTTGAAGCTCTATATCTATGATTTTAAAAGTCTTTAGCACTAAGATATACAAATTACTCAATTCAAAGAAAATTCTCTAATTATAATAAAGTTCACCTATTATAAAAGTAATTGCATTTGAAAAATCCAATCAGAGAAGCATTATCTGGCAGAGGGCAGATATTAAATGCTCTGCAATGAGTGTATTGTCTCCCTTTTTTAATTGGCTTAGGATAAAGGTCAAAAAATGCTCATACAGTATTTAAAATATCACTATGAATTAGCCAATTAGTAAAAAGATTTTTTCAACCTGTAGCAGAGCAAATAAACTTTGAGAGGAAAGGGAAGCTCTCCCAATGCATAATTCAACTATGGCCATAACTTAATTCTTCTTATTTTATTTTAGCTGTTTAATTGGAGTAGAGAAAAGATTGTCCTTAATAGCATAATATTTCTAAATTGGTATAACAGTATCATAATGAAAATATGGCTTTGAAATTTCTCAAAACCATCATCCAGCTCCAGAGTAGTCTGTACCCACCTTATTTTTTTTTTTTTATCACTTTCAGCATCCTTTTCAGCACTTTGTTCTTATTTTAATCCTCTCTTCATGACTTCCCTGGGACCAGGGACTCTTTTGCAGATTGCTGGGAGCAGCATTCATTTCCTGTTGTATTTCTGAGTTCTAAACAGAAAGTGGATAGAAGTGGACGAGTTCTTCAGGGAATTGCTCTTGGCCAATTTCAACATAACTGGCTCCCATTTCCACCTAACATCATTACCATCTTGACATTTGGATTCACTCATAAATGCACTGAGAACCTTCTTTCTCTAGTAGACAGATGTCCCCATTACAATTAACACCCTTGTCAATCCCTGAAGAAAAGACTGTGATTGAAGAGCAGATGGAGAATGAATGCCCCTTTCCTGCCTTTTTTTGAGTCCTGGTAAGCAAAGGTGGAATAGGTTTTCTGATTCTACCTCAGCCTGGGGGCAATTGGGTTATATTAGTATGAGCATAAACATTCAAAGAAAGATAGAAAAAGAATTCTTAAAATAACAAGGGATGGTCTTAGATAATTGAAAAAACATGCAATATAATTTAGATAAGAGTAATGGGAAACACTTTTTAAAATGAGAAATTATATGAATACTCCATTGTATTTGAAAATATTGTTTTTGCTCTTTAAGAAAAGCTTTCATATATTTATTTAGGTATTTCATGAGATCCTCTACTAGAACTCTGGGAAGTTGGGTAGATATTATTATCCTTCTTTAAATTCCCCACTACAATGAAGCTCAAATCCAAGTAGGAAAAAAAAAACATACCAAAGAGACTAGATTCAAGTTAAGAATCTCTAGATTTAAATTCTACCTTTGGTTGTTGTTGCTGTGTTGTTTTACTAACAATGTGATATTATGCCAGTCACTTCTTCCCTTTTTGTCTCTTTTCTCATCTCTTAAAAAGGGGATGGATAAGTAACAATAATTGCAGTTTCAGCTCACAAGGTCATTGTGAGGCTCATAAGAGATAATATAATGCACAGACCTTTGGAAACTTTTTAAATACTATATAAATGCAATTATTATTATTATCAATAGAAAATCAAAGATTATCTTTAAAAGTAATACTTGCCCTTCTTTTCCACAGGTATTTCATAGGATGTTGCCAGGGAGATATATGGGATGAAAGACTAAAAATCTTCATTCTTGATAAATGGATTGATTAAGTCAGAAAAAGGGGTCTAGATTGCTAATGCTACTAACTAGCTATGTGGTTTGTCATTTAACAGCTCAGAACCTCAGTTTCCTCATTTGTACAATAAAGGAATTGAATCAAATGGGCTCAGAGGCTGCTTTTTATTGTGAGCCAGGTTTATAGTGCTTCATAGCCCCAAGGAGTGAGGATTTATTACTTACAGAGTGAAAGATAACTGAAGATAGACTTTTAGAACCTTGAAATAATTAACTAACAAAAAGCACTTTATTAAGTAGTAATTGGAGCTAAGAAAAAAAAGTTCACACTTAAAAAAAAAAGGAAGTGGCTAATTAGAGAAACCAACAATCAAAAGGATCAGAGAACCAGGAAATGCTCTTGATAAGACTTTAATGAAATATTTATGAATATGGTATTATTAGATTACAAATAAGACCTCCACCTGAGAAACCTTGATTACAAAAGAGAGCCTATAATTATCCTTTTCCTGGTTTCTAAATCTCTCTCTCTCTCTCTCTCTCTCTGTCTGTCTGTCTGTCTGTCTGTCTGTCTCTCTCTCTCTCTCTCTCTCTGTCTCTTTCTCTCTCTCTCTTTCTCTCTCTCTCTCAAAAGATATTTATATACATATGCACACATAGGTTAATATATATATATATGCATATATATATAATATTGTATAACATTATATAAGCATCAATACATCATAGTGAAAAGGCAGCCTTATTAGGTGGACAGAATTCTTCATTAGGAATTAACACAAGGCCTGAATTTGAATCATACCTGACATTTAATAGCAATGTGATGGACCCTGGCAAATCACTTAACCTATAGGTGTGCCAAAAGTTACTCCCTAAGACCATACTGACCTAACATAAATGAGATTTTTTGCTTCATTAAAGGTTCTCTTTAATGGAAGGGAATCATAGAAACTTTGAATAATCATATATGTATAATTTATATATCAGTATATGTATGTATATGTGTGTAGATAGATATAGATATGGGTGTATATATAAATAGATAGAAATATCACAGAATCTGAGTTGGAAAAGATCTTAGAAGCCATGAAATTCAGCCTGGATCTCAACTATACATAGCAAATGATCACATAGACTTTGCTTGAAGATCTCTGGTGAAGGGGAACATTTATTCTCTCAAGGCAGATTATTTTATTCAAGAACAGTCCTTTTTTTTTAGAAAGTATCATATCAAGTAAAAAATCTACCCATGTGTATTAATACAATTTAAGATGTCAGTGGAATTTTTTGACTACCATATAACAAATGGTATTGTGATTGATTCATATTGGACTAACTTTTTTTTTTAACTGGACCTATAGTCTATTAAGTGAAATCAAACCAACAAGCATTTATTAAGCATGTAAGTACTAGAAACACAAATACAAGCAAAAAAAAAAAGAGACAGTTCTTGCACTCAAGGAGCTTACATTTTAATAGAGGGAAGATGAGATGTAAAAGGAAGCTGGAAGTGGAAGGGAGATGAAAATACCCAGAACAAAATATTATAGAAAATGTCTAGAAGGAGAGTCAGAAGTGCAGTCTGGAAAGGCATGAAGATATAAGTAGCCTGGATAATCCTAAAAGGAGGGTTTGGGAGGAACCAGTTAATTAGAGATATTATAGGGGTATGAGGTACTTCCAAAGGGTGAAGCCCAGGACTGGAATAAGCCATTGTAGAAAAATTCCAGGAAAAGAATTAGGAATGAATGAAAAGTCTTACGTAATTATGCATATATGCATATTGCAATATTTTATAGGGAACAGTTTGATATAAAGGAGAGAGTGATAGATTTGGAGTCCAAAGACCTGGATTTTGACTCTCTCTATCATTTACTAACTGTGTGACTTTAAGCAAATCATTTCACATCCCTGAAACCTCAGTTTTCTCATTTGTAAAATGAGGCAACAATTCTAATAGTTCTTATTTCATAGTTGTACAAAATTTTAAGTAAAAAATTTATATCAAGCATTATCTTAATATGAATTACTCTTACCATGCTTTCATGAAATATTTATGTTCTGAGGTCAGAAACTAAAATAAATTGATTCCACCATATCAACAAATGGGCATGTCCTAATCTCTTTCTTCAGTTTTTACCAAAATGATATTTAGCATAAAATCCTTATTTACTACCCCAACTTGAACTCAGATTTGAAAAATTGTGTTCCCAAAGGTTCACAAACCTCCACTGGTGAACTCCCTTGTAATAGTTTGTCAATAGATGCAATTGACTCAAATAAATGCATTTACTAAAATCTCATAGTAAGAATAATAACCATAAAAATATTACCTCCATAAATACACTGGAGCATAGCTTCTCAAAAAAACTCAATAACCACAGAAAAACTGGGTATAGACTTAGAGTATAAGGGTAGTGAAGCACACAAGTTGCCAACACAACACACATCCAGCATTTCAGAGCCTCATACCTTCCTTTCTTGATGGAAGCTTCTTGCTGCTTCCCTTGCAGGCAGCTTATCTGCTGGTCACTAAATCTGAGATTCTTGGGTCTGTTTCTATCTATAGGCTCATGCCTGGGCTATTTCTCTCTTGAATTCACAATAGACTCTCTTCCTAGCTGCCAGTGGTACACTCCTTGGAGCTGCTCCTTTGAGCTCTTCAAAATGTGTGACTACTAGATTCTAGAGTTCTGCGACAAGATATCATGGCCAATGGGAGAATAAAGAGAGACATCCCCCTCTTCCTGAAGAGGTGATGAAAAGTTCCTTCTCAGGGGGTGTGTTCCCAGTTAGCTGTTGTATTCTGGCAAGACTGGCAAAGTGGACCAACATGAATGTGGTCTGTTTTCTCTGAGCTCATCTTATGATTCAATCTAAGAGAAACTTGTTTATATTTCATAAAAGGATAGCCAGAGGTCAAAATGGGTACTTGTTTTCCAAATAAAGGATAATATAAGCAAAGTAAGAGAGCATTGAATAGTTTATTTTTCAGATCTATGAACAAAGAAGGAACTTAGGAACAAAAAAAAATAGAGAGAACCTTACAAAATGTAAAATAGATAACTTTGATTATATAAAATTAGAAAGTTTTTGCACAAACAAAATCAATGCAACCAAAATTATAAAGAAAGAAGAAAACTGGGGAGAAAAATTGCAACAAGTATTTCTGATAAAGTTTTCATCTCTCAAATATATGGAGAACTGAGTCAAATTTATAACAACACAAGTCATTCCCTAATTGATAAATGGTCAAATAATATGAACAAGCAGTTTTTAGATAAAGATATCAAGGCTATCTATAATTATATGAAAAAATGCTTTGTCACTATTGATTAGAGAAATGCAAATTAAAACAACTCTGAGGCACCACCTCATACCTATCAGATTGGCTAGTATGAACCCCCCCCAAAAAAAGGAAAATGATGGATGTTAGAAGGGATATGGAAAAACTGGAACACTAATGAATTGTTGGTGGAGTTGTGAACTGATATAACTATTCTATTTGAAGCTATGTCCAAAGGACTATAAAACTGTGTGTACCCTTTGATCCAACAATCCCACTGCTAAGCCTATACCTCAAAGACATCAAAAAGGGGAAAACTTGTTTGTACAAAATATTCATAGCAGCTCTTTTTATGGTGGCTAAGAATTGGAAATCTAAGGGATACTCATCAACTGGGGAATTACTAAGCAAGCTATGGTATATGATTGTAATGGAATATTATTGTTCTATAAGAAATAACAGACAGGATGATTTCAAGAAAACCTGGAAGAATTTATATGAATTAATGCAAAGTGAAGTGAACAGAACCAGGAGAACATTATACATATGATGAAGAATTGTGAATGACTCAGCTATTATCAACAATACAATGATCAAGGACAATCCCAAAGGGTTAATAATAACATATACTATCTGCCTCCAAAGAAAGAACTGATATTGATTATATACGGACACTTTCCTTTCATTCTTCTCTTATTCAAATCTTGTACAAAATGACTAACATGGAAATGTTTTACATGATTCCACATGTATAACCTATATCGCATTCTTTACCATCTCAAAAAGGAGAGAGGAGAGGGATGAAGGGAGGGATAGAATTTGGAAATTCAAAACTTTTTTTTAAATGTTAAAAATTTTTTCAATATGTAATTGAGAAAAATATATATAAAAGGATATTCAGATACAATGTGAAGTTGAATTTTCACAACAATTTTAACATTGCCCTGGCTCCACTCTTTGTGACTTCAGCACAAAGGGGACAAACTCTGACAAAGGGGACTGAATCAATTGGTCAGAAACTACCTACTTACCTTACAATAGGAAGATCAAAAGACTTAAACCTTTGTTGTGACTGAACAAGGTAAAAAGGTTGAATTTCAGCATATTTCAATGACAATAACTAGAGACTGAATTCATTTTTATTCTATTCCCTCTATATTTTCTAGTGTTTCTCCACCTTCATCATTGTGCAAGTTTCTAAAGTCCAATGCCCAGGCCCTTTTATTTTTTTTTTTTTACTATCAAATGGCAGTTCTGAAAAAATAAATTAGTGGGAATGTGTATTGTAGGGTTTTTTTTCTGTTTGGTTTTGTTTTGAACAGGAAGGGAGAAAGGTTGCATTTTTTTTCTTCCTTCATACAGAAACCTAAATATTATAAAGCAGGCCCATGATTGGGATAAAGAATTACTGTAGGGGAGGGAAAGATGAAGATTGGAAAGAAACGCAAAAAGAGTGAAGAAAGTTTGCTAATCTATAATTAACAAAAGGTAAAAAAAAATAAAGGGACCTTCTGAAATCCTAGCTTGAGGGCCCCCAATGAAACTTACATCACCAATTGTACCAGTTCCAATTCTGAACTCCTCTCTGGCTTACAGCCTAACTGAGGTTAAGATTTGTTAAGTTATAAAAGAAATTAATGGGTATTTAGCAGGGCAGGGCATGTATGTTAAAAATTAAGCTATGATGAAGAGAGAAGCAGTATGATGAAAGGGGTTTTACCTCCTGTTCAGACCTAACTCTCTTACTGCATAACACTCTATTCTGCATATGTTCTAATTCTACTATATGTGTGTGTGTATATATATATATATGCATATATATATATATATATATACACTTGCTTTTAAATACTTAAATTCCTTGCTAAACAAATTCACATTCTCTAAATCATTCCCATTCAAATTGAGAAGACAAAGCCTTCATATGTAATAGCTTCATTGTGGGCTGTGTACCATCTATGTCTCTATGCATTTGTTCCTAAGGGGTTTGTTTCAACACTTTTTCCCTCTTTGTATGGTGTTCTTGTTGCCAGTCAACCCATAATAGGGGGTGGGGAGCTCTATCCTGTGCTCAGAGACAAAGTGTTCATTGCTTCTAAAAAGGTCATTGTAAAACGACCAAAGAACACAGCCATTAAAAATACAAGAAGAATGCCCCCAGAAGTGATGCTTTATAGAGACAAGCAGATTTGAGCAGGGAAGAAGTTTAATGATTCTTTGAACAACAACTGGAAGTCAATTCTATAATCAAAATCATCTGATTGCAATTGCTTAAACACAGTGACCAGGATTAGAAGAATGGTCCAAGACTGTTAGTTATCTAAGATATATTTAATTCTATCTTTCCCCAAATTAACTCTGCTTGGTACTACTAAATTCTAAGACTCATAGTAGGCACATGTGCTAGGAAAGGGATATGTTGATGGAACAGCTGAAATGAAGAAATGAAAGTGGAAATTATAACATATGGAAAGACAGGGATCTAGCACCACAACTATGTTTAGATATTTGAAACTTTAAGAGGATGAAAAGAAGTATAAAAGTAGGGAGTTAGTCATTTCCTAGGTGGGGAACCTTGGCCAACTGGATTCACTTATCTAGGGTCCTCAGTTTGCTAATCTGTAAAATGAACACATAGAACAGAAAGTAGGATATGGATATGAGTCATAGAACTATATAGTTTCTGAAGAATTAAAAATAAATAACAAAAATCAAAGAGAGGTTGATGGTAAGCAAAAGATGTCTGCAGTATATAACATCTAAGAAATATTGAAGAAATAAAAAGATGTCAAAATAAATGTTTTCATTTTAATAAAAGATAACAGGTTAGTCACACAATAAGAGTAAGGGATTGGAGATGGATAGACTAAGTGTTCCATCAATGGCCTTCTTATGTTGAGAGAAAACAAGGAAGACTGTAACTCCCCACCTTTTAATGAACTTAAAGGAGGGCCTAGAAAAGTATTACACATAAGGGACATAAGGGTATGGATGTGTTGTGATATATATTATTAGATAAACTATTCAAATCAATGAGATCACTGATCTATTTCAGTAAAATGATCTTTCAACTTAAACATTCTCTAATTCAACAACCTTGCATGCTATGTAAGAGCATGCTTGCTAGATGTACTTGTTAGTTATGTCTGAATCTTCATGACCTAGTATGTGGTTTTCTTGGCAAAGATACTGAAATCTTCAGCCATTTCTTTCTCCAGCACATTTTAGACAAACAAAGGTTAAGTATCTTGTCCAGAAACAAAAAAGCTAGTGAGTGTCTTAAGCTGTTTTTGAACTCAGGTCTTCCAGATTCTAGGCCAGGCATTCTATCCATTAAACCACCTCGCTGCCTCTGACAGCATATAAAGTGGAAGCATTTGTAAATTGGCCCTACTTGCCATGTGATGGCCCTAATAACAATATATATTATGTGACAGGACCATATAGTATATATTATACTATAGCAATATATACTATATGACAGGATATGTGACTATGACATGCCTTGTTGCCTCAGGATCCATGATTTCCACAGTGCTACATATAGGACAGGTATCACTGCCCATGAGTGCCCTCTTCCCATCCAAATTACTTCTTATTTACTTTGCACGCATTTTGAGTAGTAATATGACCCAGTGAATAAATGAACTCTTGGAAGGAGGAATACTTAGGTTCAAGTTTCATCTCTAACACTATTGTCTATGTGATCCTTAACAAGCAATTCGACATCCCTGAGCAACTCTCCAAGTCTTTAGATCGCAGAATAATGCAGAATTGCTTATTTGCATTATTAGAATCACTTCCCTCAATGTGAGCTTCCTACATGGATAGAATTAGAGATATAGACCAAAAAATGCTTTTGCATTTATGTCTTTGTGTGCATGTAGTCTCTGTTTCATGTCTTTACCACAAAAAAATGCCATCTCTAAGAATGACACCTCTTTATATAATTAGCACCTTATAGGCTTTTAATAAATACTAATTGAATTTAATTAAATTGAATTGAACTGGATTGGTTGAATTCAACCTTTCTGTAAAGCCATAGAGGATAATGCAAAAAAAATTACCAAATTGTTTCTGTTATCTAACCTAGAAATTTTGGTATTGAGACTATGCTCCAAGGATGTTATATATTGTGAGAAAAGAAAAATTTTTAAAGCATTCTTTTTTTGGTAGCAATTTACACTTTAAAAATAAAGAGGTACTTAATGATTTGGGAATAGCTAAGCAACTTATGATATATGAAAATAAGGGAATATTGCTATACCATGATGAAAAATAAACATAAACAATTCAGTGAAACATGAGGAAAATTGAATGAATTATTGATAAAATTAAAAAGTACATTGCTTCTGACATCAGAGACTTTTGACCACCTCTGACAATAATTACTTATGTGAGCTTGGAAAAGACACTTTAATCTTCTGTTGACTGAGTTTCCCCATCTGTAAAATGAGTGGATCACACTAGATGACCTTCAAGATTCCTTCTAATTCTATATCTATGGTCCTATGAAGAAAGGTAGAACAAAATATAAATAAATATGTATGAACATATAATGACTTTGATAACATGAAGTCAATACAGTCAATAAAACAGGCTGAATGCAGTGTTGTGCTTTAACAGCAATGCTAAAGGACTGGATCCTCCATTTTGTTAACAATGGATATTAAAACTATCTTTCTGCAATGTACTTTGTAAAGAATTTGCTAGGAAATATCTATTGTATTAAGTCAAAATATATCTACAGATTTAGGTTTTTTTAATTAAAGAAAGTACTTAAACAACCAGTGAGCTGTTTGTCAGGGCTTTATCATAGCAAATAATTGGGATATTTATCAAAGCTTTCTTTTTAAAATGAAAACAAATGAAAAAAAATAGCATAAATTATAGTAGCTTAATACTATAGCAACCCAGTAAATTGAATGGGTCCCAGTTTTAGGAATGTATGAAGTATAAAAAAGGGTCTTTATTAGATTAGATATAAAATCCCTCTATCTCTGCAAATATTACTCTGTAGACTCCTTGGTGCCTTGCAAATGTCTAGTCCTTCACTAAAAATTTTAGTATGGTGCTGTTGGAGTTAAAATAATGTAGAATAAAAAAAGCTTGTGAATGGTCTTTGAAGGATCCTTGGACATTTGAGAAATATAAGATGGTAAGTCCAAAGGCCTAGTTGTATTCCGGATTGATTTCCTTTGTTTTTTATTACTATATACTTTTATCTTTAAGATTTTTCTATTCTGCTTGTAACATTTTTAGATTAGTTTTCTATATAGCAAATATATACATATATACTACATACAAGCACATAAAGGCAATATTGCATAATAGATATGGAATGCAGTTAAGAAGATGAAGGTCTCACCTCAGACAATTATTGGGTGGTCCTGGGCAACTCACATAACCTCTCTGAGGCTCAGTTTCTTCATCTGTAAAATTGATTTTAATACAAAACATCAATCTCACAGGTGAGAATCAAATGAGATATATATAAAGCACTACATAAATATTGTTGTTAATAATATTGTTATATTAATAGTAGATAGATAGATAGATAGATGAATGGATAGTTGTATTTAATATTTGGGCACAAAGCACAAAAGCTACTTCTTATTTTGAATATTTTTTTGTAATAAATAAACTGATATAGTTGGACCCAGATCACATTTTAAATATGTTCTACTCTCTCAGTTTCTTCATGAGGCCATTTTGTAGCAGTGATATAGCTGCCAGTGAGTTAATTTGTTCCATTCCAGAAGCTCTTGAATTTCAGTAGTAAGTTAATTGATCAATTTGTAGCTTTATCTTAGCTATTTCAACAGGAAGGAACACAGTTGAGTAAGCTTGCATCTATGGCACTCAGGTCAAACTAGATTTGTAAAAAGCATTAGATGGCAAAATAATATGTGTGGCCAATGCTTGGCCAAACTTTCTGAGAAACTGATTTTCAAGCTTCTAAGAAACAATGGAGCTTTTTAAGCTTTTCAGACAGTAGTTTGGCAAGACCACATGGCCTTCTCTGCTTTTATCCCTATCTTACAGCCTATCTTTGCATTATGTTCTTTTATTATTATATAAATTCCTTAAGTGTAGAGACTATCTTGCTTCCTAGTGTTTGCATTCATAATACTTAGAACAGAGTTTGATACATAGGTAAATAATAAATTCTCTCTCTCTCCGTCTCCATCTCTGTCTCTCTGTCTCCATATGTCTCCGTGTGTCTGTCTCTTTCTCTGTCTTTGTCTCTATGTGTCTCTCTGGGTCTCTCTCTCTCTCTCTCTCTCTCTCTGGGTCTCTCTCTCTCTCTCTCTCTCTCTCTCTCTCTCTCGGTCTTTCTCTCTCTCTCTCTCTGTCTTTCTGTGTGTGTCTGACTCTGTCTCTGTCTGTCTCTGTTTCTCTCTCATCACCACTACCCATTCCCTACCTTCCAATTCTTTTCTTTCCTATTTCACATGTTGCTTTTTCTCCCTCAGGTTATCATAGTAGGTAGAATAGGCTTTCATCTGAGAGCATATTAATCACAGAATCCCAAACTGGAGAGTAGGAAGAGACTTCAGCAGCTATCTGGTTTAACACATAATCTTTTTGTTGCTTTTGTTCAGTTATTTTTCGATTGCATCCCATTCTTCATGGCTCCATTTGGGATTCTCTTGGCAAAGATATTGGAAAACTTTGCAATTTCCTTCTCCAAATTCATAATCTAATCACCACCATAACATTCTTTACAAGAAAATTAATCATAGTCCTTCTCAAAGTAACATAATAAACTATCACATATTATATAATAAATATTTCATGTCACATTTGATATATATAAACACACATACATATTCGGATATGTAAACATGCATACACCCAAGAGGAGTGAAGGATGGGAGGAGGGTTGGAATGGGAAGGGCAAGGAGAATTGGTCTCTGCAAATGTCTCCAATCTATACTGATGATATTTCCTCAAGTATAAGGAGTGACTCCCTGCATCTTGGGTCCATTTAATCATTTAGCAGTCAGATTAGCTTTTACAAAGAAATATTTACTTCAAAGTTATAATAACAAATATGCAAACTGCTAAGCTCAATTCCCATAAAGCATAGTCCCAATTCCAAGTCCACCACCTCTGTGCCTGAGTCCCAAGCAAGCTGGCTTCTCAGGCTCTCCTGCTAGGTTGGGTGACCATCCCATCCTATCTGTAATCCTGGATCCAATGTTGCCATGGCTCAAACTCCAGACTTCAGTGGGGATCACTACCTGAAACTGAAAACAAATGAAAAAAACAAACAACCTTAGGTATAAGAAATAGGGTGGGATAGAGAAGGAATCCTACATGCCAGTTCAGTTTATTGCCTGCCTTGTGGGAAAACTGTGTCCACTCATTGGGAGAGAGACAGTCCCAAATAGACCAGTTTTAGAGACACAGCTTGTTTCAGCTATGCTGTTATTTTTGTTTGTGGGCAGAGAAAGTTGCTCTTATTAACATCAAGGAATACTATAGGATGCAAGTTATTTCCATGTTAGACAACCTGAATATGCTCTCTAGGTCCCCTTACACATAAATATATATATGACACATATGCATGTGTATATACATGTATGCACATATGTACATACATATATGTGTATAATGCATGCATGCAATCCTACAGAAAGGAATATAGATATGTATGCACGTAGATATGTTGTACACAATCACATTTGTATGTACATATATGTATATATGTGTGATCTTGAATTATACAAAAACATATCCAAAAATTTAAACAAAAATGAATTATTTAATTAACAACTGGACAAAATAAAGGAAGAGTTAAGACAAATATGGTACAAAGTTTATTCTCCAATAAATTATAGAAGCAATGATTACTAAAGGACCTCAGAGGAAAGAACGACCATTTCAGGATGAACTGATAACTTTAAAATGATTGTATTCTGAAAAAAAATTAATTTAGTGTATCAAAAGCTTTGGAATTATTTTCTTACAATGACAAATTGAATCCTTAGAAGGCAGCTTTACTTCTCCCTCTCTGCTTCCCAAGGGTAACCTAGAGAGATTGAAGAATAATTTTCACAAGCTCCCACTGGTATACTTTCCTTCCCATGATCAATTGATGTGAATTTCTCAGATAGATCTAATTTGCTTTTGGACAGAGGTATTTATTACAATGCAGTAATAATAGTAATTTATTAAGTTATAATTAAAAAGAATAGTTGGTATAATATATCTCCAAAAAGTCAATAATACACTTTCCCAACAATAGAGTTCAGACTTCAAAGTAGGCTCAAACTTAGAACACATTGGCAAACAGATTAATTCATATCTCTTAAAGGCCCTTTTGTTGGCATCCTCAAGTTTTATAATCATCCCTATATTTTTTGGTATGGCTCATTTAAGAGTCTTGAGTCTGCTTTTCCCAGTATGTTGAGTTTGTCCTAAACTCTCATTATAGACCCTCTTATTATCTCTTCGGGGAATGTTTTTAGAATGTTAATAGTAACTAGAAAATCTTCCAGAACTTTCAATGTCCATAAGGTTGTTCTCTGATCAAGTGGCAAGACATGGGAAAGAAAGAAAACAAAAGGCTCTCTGTTCCTACCAAGTGATTTCTTTGCACAATTTTGGCTGGAACTTCTGTCTCCTCATTCACCATTATGAGATATAGGTTCAAATATGACTTACTCTTTCATAGAAGACACCCAAGGTATAATCAAGGATCCTCAAACAATTTGTATCTCACTCCATTTTATCAAATGGCTTTCAGTGATTTCTCACATCTACTCTGATATGCTAAATTGATTGATTCAATAGAAGTATTCTTTGAGTGGAGTGTATTGATAATCAGATTGATTCAATAGCAATCTTCCTATCCCATAAAAAGTATAAGAACTGAAGTATTTTGTTAATTCTTTTATTTAGAGGTTAAGTGGAGTGAGTGGTTGATTGATTCAATAAACTCCCATTCTTAAATTAGAAAAAATATCTAACTTGTATAAAGTATGAAATAGTACTAAAAGCATATGTCTAGCCAGTTTTATTGTGTGAGTGTTACTTGCCTCTGCCAATGTGAAAAGGTTAATTGCCACTTGAACAATGAAGTGACCTTATTTTCCTCTCTAGTTAAGGATGAAGAGATTTTTTCTTAAATCAAGTGTATTGTAAGCAAGCAAAATACAATATTAACATTCAGAAAAATAAATAAAAGCCCTGGAAATATGCCAAAGAACCTACATTCTAAATGCTTCTAAGATTCCTGCCTTTAGATGGCAATCAGGAAATTTAAATGAAATGATACAACCCAAATCAGTATACTGTACATTCCTATCAGATATAAGATTGGGATGAGCACTGATCCTTCAAATTGATCAATAGAGAAAAATCTAAGATGAGGACACTTGCTATACCAATATGATAGGTAATTCTAATCTTAGAGAAGTTAACTAGCACACTGAGATTTGTCCAGGGTCACACAGTCAACATGTGTCAGAATTAATTTGAACCCAGCTCTTCCTGATTCTGAAGTAATATCCCTATCCACTATAGTCAGGCAGCAATACCTACAATTCTTTATAGCTTATAAAGTGTTTTCCTCAAAACAACCCTTTGAAGTAAGTAGATACTTTAGGAAATTCGGAAAAATTCAGATGATTGGCAAATTTTGCATTTTTACCTATATGTTTACTATCAAATAAGCATAATAAGAATAAGTGAGATTGGGGTAGTTAAGTTTTGCAGTGGATAGAGCACCAGCCCTGAAGTCAGGAGGATCTGAGTTCAAATGTGGCCTCAAACACTGAACACTTCCTAACAGTGTAACCCTGGGCAAGTCACTTAACCCCAATTGCCTGAGCAAAACAAAAAATAAATGAGAGAATAGTCTTCTTTCACATTAATAGAATACACATCCTAAACATAGTTCAATTCAACTGAAGAAACATTTATTGAGCATTTGTGTACAAATCACTACTAGATACAAAACAATTATCTCCTAGGATTAAATTCAAAACTTTTTTTAAAAAATCATATCATTATGGGAACTGGAAGCTAAATGGATGCCCATCAGTTGGGGAATAAGTTATAATATATGAATGTAATGGAATATGATTGTTCTATAAGAAATGATAAGCAGGATGATTTCAGAAAAGCCTGGAGAGACTTATGTGAACTGTTATTAAGTGAAGTGAGTAGAACCAAAAGAACAATCTACACAGCAACAGCAAGACGATGTGATGATCAACTGTAATGGACTTGGCTTTTTTCAATAATAAGGTGAGTCAGGCCAATTCCAATAGATTTGAGATGGATAGAGCATCTGCATCCAGAAAGAGAACTATGGGGACTGAATATGAATCACAACATAGAATTTTCACCTTTTTGTTCTTGTTTGCTTGCTTTTTTTTTCTTTCTCATTTTTTTTTCCTTTTTGATATTATCTTTCTTGGGCAGCACAATAAATGTGTAAATATGTTTAGAAGAATCCACCTGTTTGAACTATATTGTATTACTTGCTACCTAGGGGAGGGGTGGGGAAAAGGAAGGGAGAAAAATTTGGAATACAAGGATTTGCAAGGGTGAATACTGAAAACTACTTTTACATGTATTTTGAGAATAAAAAGCTATTATTATTAAATAATAATAATATCATTATGGAAAGAGCATTGAGTTTGGAAATTAGAAGACCTAAGATCTAGTCCAAGCTTCTTCTTCAACTGGATGTTTCACAAAGAATGGAGGCACAGCTTATTATGTGTGAGGTGCTGAACTAAGCATTTCATGTTACACTATGCTAAACATGAGGGATGTAAAAAGAGGCAAAAGAGGATGTAAATAAAAAGGCATACTTACCTTTAAAGAGCTCATAATCTAATGGAAAAAATAATAAGCTAATATATATGTACAAACTAGCTATTATTGGGTAATAGGATATAATTAAGACAGAGAAGACAGTGGAATTAAGAGGGAGTGAGAAAGGCTTCTGAAGAAGATAGGATTTTAGTTGAGTCTTAAAAGAAGGCAGAGAGCCAGGAGACAGATGAGGAGCATCCCAGGCATGGAGAATAATCAAAGAAAAACTTAGAGCTGAGAGAGGAGGTGTCTTATTTGTGGAACAGCAAAGAGACCAATGTCAGTGGATCAAAGAATATGTAGTGGAGGATAACATGTAAGCAGATAGGAAAGGTAGTAGTGGACCAAACTGTGAAGAATTTTAAAGGCCAAATGGAGAGGTTTATGTTGTGAAAGTAAAAATTACAATATTGGACAGCAAATTGAATACATGAAATGAAGACAAGAGAATAGTGGAACATGACAGAAACTGTGAGCCAGAATGACTGGGAAAATATTAGTGCTCTCAATAATAACAGGAAATTTCGGGAGAATAGAGTTTGAAGGGGAAAATGCCCATGAAAACTAGGCAAGTAATCATCTACTATCCAGTGACAATAGAAGTGTTAGGAGATCAAAATTGAGATGGCTATGGTAAATCCCTTGAGATATAAGAAGCAGATTGATTTATTATATGTTAAAATCTATAGCTGATTGCAAGTGGTTCTTTAAAAAGCTGATGTATTTTAACATGACAGATACTTATCAAGAAATTCCCTTGCATAAGTAATGAGAAAACCAAATTATCACTCTTTGCAGATGATATGATGGTATACCTGGAGAATCCTAGAGAATCAACTAAAAAACTATTAGAAATAATCCACTTAGCAAAGTTGCAGGATACAAAATAAATTCACATAAATCATCAACATTTTTATGCATTACTAACAAAATCCAACAGCAAGAGATACAAAGAGAAATTCCATTTAAAATAACTGTCGATAGTATACAATATTTGGGAATCTATCTGCCAAGGAAAAGCCAGGAACTATATAAGCCAAACTACAAAACACTTTCCACACAAATAAAGTCAGATATAAACAATTGGAAAAATATCAAATGCTCTTAGATAGGTCAAGCAAATATAATAAATATGGTAATATTACCTAAACTAATCTATTTATTTAGTGCTATACCAATCAAACTCCCAAGAAACTACTTTACTGTCCTAGAAAACATAATAACAAAATTTATCTGGAAGAGCAAAAGATCAAGAATTTCAAGGGAATTAATGAAAAAAAAAAGCAAATGAAGGTGACCTACCTGTACCAGATCTAACACTATATTATAAAGCAGCAGTCATCAAAATTATTTGTTACTGGCTAAGAAACAGAGTAGTTGATCAGTGGAATAGGTTAGGTTCATAGGACAAAATAGTCAATGACTATACTAATCTAGTGTTTGACAAATCCAAAGACCTCAGCTTTTGGGATAAGAACTCACTATTTGACAAAAACTGCTGGGAAAATTTGAAATTAGTATGGAAGAAACTAGGCATTGACCCACACCTAACACCATATACCAAGATAAAGTCAAAATGGATTCATGATCTAGACATAAAGAATGATATTATAAACAAATCAGAAGAACATAGGATAGTTTATCTCTTGGATCTGTGGAGGAAGAAGGAATTTATGACTAAAGAAGAACTAGAGATAATTATTGATCACAAAATAGATAATTTTGATTATATTAAGTCAAAAAGTTTTTATACAAACAAAACGAATACAAGCAAGATCAGAAGGAAAGCAATAAATTGGGAAAACATTTTTACATTCAAAGGCTCTGATAAAGGCTTCATTTCTAAAATACATAAAGAATTAACTGAGATTTATAAGAATTCAAGCCATTCTCCAACTGATAAATGGTCAAAGGATATGAGCAGACAATTTTCAGATGAAGAAATTAAAACTAATTCTAGTCATATGAAAAGGTGCTCCGAATCACTATTGATCAGAGAAATTCAAATTAAAACAACTCTGAGATATCACTACACACCTGCCAGATTGGCTAAGATGACAGGAAAAGATAATGATGAATGTTGGAGGGGATGTATTCGTGGAACTGTGAATGGATCCAACCATTCTGGAGAGCAATTTAGAACTATGCTGAAAAAGTTATCAAATTGTACATACCCTTTGACCCAGCATGTTTCTACTGGGCTTATATCCCAAAGAGATCTTAAGGGAGGTAAAGGAACCCACATGTGCAAAAATGTTGTGGCAGCCCTTTGTGTAGTAGCTAGAAACTGGAAACTGAATGGATGCCCATCAATTGGAAAATGGCTGAATAAACTATGGTATATGAATGTCATGGAATATTATTGTTCTGTAAGAAAAGACCAACAGGATGATTTCAGAGAGGTCTGGAGAGACTTACATGAACTGATGCTGAGTGAAATGAGCAGAAGCAGGAGATCATTATAGACAGTAACAAGACTATATGATGATCAATTCTGATGGACATGTTTCTCTTCAACAATGAGAGGATTCAAAACCAGTTCCAATTGTTCAGTGATGAAGAGAACCCAAGGAGAGGCCTGTGGGATCTGAGTGTGGATCATAATATAACATTTTCATGCTTTCTGTTGATGTTTATTTGCATTTTGTTTTCCTTCTCAGGTTTTTGTTTTCTTTCTAAATCCGATTTTTCTTGTGCAGCAAGATAACTATATGAATTTGTACACATATATTGGATTTATCATATATTTTAACATAATTAACATGTTTTAGACTACCTGTCATCTAGGGGGATGGGGGAAAGGAGGGAAAAATTTGGAACAGAAAGTTTTTCAAGGATCAATGTTGAAAAATTACCCATGCATATGTCTTGCAAATAAAAAGTTTTAATTAAAAAAAAAAACTCCCTTGCAAAATAAATCCCTCCCTCTCACAAGACAGTTAATCAGTTGTTAGCAGAATGGAAGCAGGTACCCTTTAACTTTGTCAGTATGGTACAAGTGCCAACAATTATAACTGACCAAAGATTTGTTCCCTCTCCATGGGGATTTTGTTTACACTGTTGTAATCATTATTTGCTTTGTTCTTTTGAATCTACTGTCTTTACCTTGCTTCATTTCATGTAAATCTTCTATAAGGTACTGCCCTTTTTATGTGGACATTTTGGTTGTTCAAGGGAATGGCAAAAGTACATTTATGAAAGGAACACTGATAAAATCTGTTTGAAAAAAAACTTCTAGTAGGAAGGCATAGATTGTTCTGAGAATCTCAAAATGAAACTCTGTTCTTTGGATAATAATATTGAGAGAAACTGTTTGAATGTAGAATACTGACTGAATTGAAATCTTCAAGTCATTGTGGTTCATCTACTCATTTACATATGACTATTTTCAGAGATCTAAAGATTATACTAAATCAAATAACTGCTTGAGGATAATAAGATGATTTTTAAAAGATATACATCACAGAAAAATATGGGGTTTTTTTGAGTTTAACATTATGTTAGAACTGAATCACAACTCATTAAAAAAATCTGATTTGAGGTATTTGAAATCAAGAGAAGAGGTTTAGAAGATGCCCAGATGAAGATAAAAGCAAGAGATGAAATTGAGCATAGGAGAAGTCAGGAATAGAAGAAAGAAGAAGCAATGAAAAATGTTTTTTATAGAAGAGTGAATATAGGAGATGGTGGAAATTGAAATAATAGACATGTTCTACAACTAAATATTCAGTATGATTAAAAAAGCACTACTCCTTTGCTAAGAGCTATGAGGTGAAATTTCTTTTTTTTTCCTTTTTTATTAAAGCTTTTTGTTTTCATGGATAATTTTTCAACATTGATCGTTGCATAGCCTTGTTTTTCAAATTTTCCATTCCTTCCCTTCGACACCTCCCCTAGATGGCAAGTAATCCAATATATGTTATATATGTTAAAATATATGTTAAATTCAATATATGTAAACATATTTGTACAATTATCTTGCTGCACAAGAAAGATGAGATCAAAAAGAACAGAAAATTAATAAGAAAACAAAATGCAAATGAACAACAAAAAGAATGAGAATGCTATGTTATGATCCACACTCAGTTCCCGTAGTCCTTTCTCTGAATGTAGATGGCTCTCTTCATCACAAGATCATTGAAATTGGTGAGATGAAATTTCATAGAAGGTTTTCTGCTTCTGTTATCTTTTATTACCCTCAAGAGTTTTTGAGAATGAGGAAGACATAGGAAAGAAAGCCTTAATACCTGCTTTGGAATGAGCTATGATTATTGATGGAGAAATATGGCATTGTTGAAAGCTGATTAGTGAAAACAAAATCCCTTACCATTTGAAGAACTAGTTGCTGAGCAAAACAAGCAGAAACAAAAATACACTATATACAATAATAGCAAGAATGTGAGATGATCAACTATGCAAGATTTGGTTCTCAGTGGTTCAGTGATTCAAAGCAATCCCAATAGACTTTGGGCAGAAAATGCCATCTGCATTTAGAAAAAGAACTAAGGAGACTGAATGTAAATCAATATATGCTATGTTCACTTCTTTATTCTGTTTTTTTTAATCTCTCTGATGGTTTTTCTTTTCTTTTCTTTTCTTTTTGCTTTGATTTTTCTATCCCAACATGATTCATTAAGCAATGTGTGTTAAAAATAAATAAAAATTTTTAAATTTTTAAAAAAAGGTGGAGGAAAAGGAAAAAAAAAGGTGGCTACATGGTCTTTTGGCTATAAAGAGCTTTAAATGGAGAAAATTCTCAAAACACCAGAGAAAAATCTAAGGAGTTTAGCAGCTCTGCTTTTGGTTTTTCTTTGTTTTACTTTTAACATTTTAAATAGTATTTTATTTTTCCAACTGCATGTAAAAATAGTTTTTAATATTAACTTTTGTAAAACTTAAGGTTCCAATTTTTTTTCTCCTTCTTTTCCTTACCTCCTCCCTACCCAAGATAGCACGCTATCTGATATAGGTTATACAAGTGCAATCATTTTTAATATATTTTCTTATTATTTATTGGGAAAGAAAAATCAGAACAACAGGGAAAAACCATGATAAAAAAAATAAACAAAAAGGTGAAAATAGTATGCTTTTTAGTCTCCATAGTTTTTCTCTGGATTTGAGATTCATTTCCCAAATCTATTGAAATTGTCTTGGATCACTGCTTTGCTGAGAACAACTAAGTCTGTCATAGTTGATAATCACACAATCTTGCTGTTAATATGTGCAATATTCTCCTGGTTCTGCTCACTTCACTCAGCATCAGTTCACAGAAAACAGGATCACAGCAATCAATCTTATTATATAGGCTAAAAAATGTGTAATTCTTTTAAACATATTTCATTATTTGTCATGTTGGGCAAGAAAAATCAGACCATGGGGCAGCTAGGTGGCACAGTGAATAGAGCACCAGCCCTGAAGTCAGGAGGACCTGAGTTCAAATCTAGTCTCAGACACTTAACATTCCCTAGCTGTGTGACTCTGGGCAAGTCACTTAACCCCAATTGCCTCAGCAAAAAGCAAAAAAAAAAAAAATCAGACCAAAAGGGGAAAACACATGAGAAAGAAAACTATCAAATAAACAAAAAAGGTGAAAATACTATGCTTCAATCCATATTCAGGCTCCATAATTCTCCCTCTGAATGCAGATGACATTTTCCATCCTGAGTCTATTGAAATTGCCTTGCGTCACTGCATTGTTGAGAAGCTGCTCATCTTTTCTTATGGAACTGTAGTATTCAATTACATTCATATACCATAACTTATTCAGCCATTTCTGAACAGATAGGCATCCATTCAATTTCCAATCCCTTGCCACCATAAAAAGAGCTGCTAGAAACATTTCTGCACATGTGAGTCCTATTTTCTCTTTTATAATTTCTTTGGGATATGAATCCTGTAGTAGCACTAGCACTTTGGGTATTGTTCCAAATTACTCTCTAGAATGGCTAGATCAGTTCACAACTCTATTAACAATGCATTGGTGTCTCAGTTTTCCCACATCTCCTCCAACATTTATCATTGTCTTTTCCTGGCATTTTAGCCAATCTGATAGGTATGAAGTAATACCTCAGAGATGTTTTAATGTGCATATCTCTAATCAATAGTTATTTAGAACATTTTTTCATAGACTATAGATGAAGCAGCTTTTTGTATTAAGAAAACTTTATTTGCCACTGAAATTGCTTAGCTTTTTACTTTTAGAGCCCTACCAAGAGTGACTGTACACTAAAAGAGCTTGACGTTATTTCAGCAATATGAGAATAGCAAAAAAAAAAGATAGTCTTCCATCAGAAACATTAAGACAAGCAAAGCAGACAACAGAGAATCGATTTTGTCCAGTAAATGACTTACATACAAATTATTCTCTAAAGCCCAGCTCCTTAAACTGTAGTTTGTGATCTCATATGGGATCTTATAACTGAATGTGGGGGCTGTAAAATTATGATTTATTATCAGTAAATGTTTGATTTGAATGTCTATTTTATATGCCTACATACCCAGGGTCATGTCAAAAATTTCTCCAGTGAAAAGGGTTGGCAAGTGAAAAAAGTTTAAGAAGTCTAGCTCTAAAGAAAACGAGGACATCCTGAGTGACCCTAGCCATATGGATACTTGTACCTTCCTGTTAGTCTTCTACAAAGCTTGACCATGCTCCCATGGAAATTGTGTGCATTGGTGGGAAAGTGAAATACAGGTTTATATTCTTGGGCTCAAAGATCACTGCAGACAGTGATCACTGCAACCATGAAATTAAAAGCTGCTTGTTCCTTGGAAGAAAACCTTTGGCAAACTTGGATAGCATAGAAAAAAAAAACAGAAACATTTCTTTGCTGATAAAGATCCATATAATGAAAGCTATGGGTTTTTTCCAGAGGCAATGTATGGTGGCAGGAGTTGGAATATAAGGAAAGCTGAGCACTGCAGCATCAATTCTTTTGAACTGTGGTTCTGGAATACACTTTTGAGAGTGATTTGAATAGCAAGGAGATTAAATCAGTCAATTCTGAAAGAAATTAATTCAGACTATTCATTTAAAAGCCAAATACTGAAGGTGAAGCTTAAATACTTTGGCCACTTAATGAGAAATGGGACTCACTGAAAAAAAAAAAAAACATAACGTGGAAAAAGATTGAAGGCAAAAGGAGAAAGCATAGCAGAGGTAGACAGTGTCATGGAAGGAACAAACATGAATTTGGACAGATTTTGGGACATAGTGGAGGACAGAAGAATAATAACCCTTTTCTAAAGCCTCTGCAATCTAATCTCTAATATTGTCATTCAACTAAAATTGCATTCTCCAAATTATCAATGATCTCTTAATTAGCAAATCTAATGGACTTTTCTTATTTCTTTATAATGCATCCAGAAAGATGATTAAAATCATTCTGTGATTACTATGACTTAAGGAACTATAGTGGAAAATGGTAAAATTGCAGGTTACAAGCTCACATTTTTTGGAAATTAAGTGTGAACATGAACCTGGTTTTTATCTCATAGGCAAAATCCCATGATCCCACATGAATTGGATGTCGAGAGAGGGACATGTTCTGTTTTCTCCTTTATCCTGATTTTTTTTTTCACCAGGAGTCCTGCACCAGGCTTGCTAGTTGGAGGTAATGGAAGGGAAACAACTCCTATGTCTCAAACTGGACTTATTCATACAGTCTGAGCCTTTTCTCCTTCTCTTCCTCTTTCTTCTTTTACTCATAGAAATGTCCGGAACATTTCATTAGGATTATTGCCATGGAAATTTTATTTCTTCAAGAAAAATATTTATTGAATACTCAATCACAATTGACATTTTTATTCATCAAACTTAAAAATTACCGGAAGCAGCTAAATGGTGCAGTGGTCCTGAAGTCGGGAGGACCTGAGTTCAAATGTGGCCTCAGACATTTAATACTTCCTAGCTGTGTGACTCTGGGCAAGTCACTTAATCCCAATTGCCTCAGCAATAAATAAATAAATTACCTAAACTTATTTTTTTAAATAAACAACTTAAAAAAATACAGCTCCAAATCTATAATTCCTTGATCTTATGAGACACAAAATATCAAATTATTTTGAAGACATTAGAGTGTGAATGAACATGCACAACACATCATGAATTCAGAATTATGCCTTTATTTCTTCTTGGAGAAAAAATAAATGAAGATTTAACACCTTCAGTAAAATTGAATAGTACTAAAATACCATTTTCCTGAGACAAGAAATATAAGGATATCCACATATGAAACTTTAATATATCCTCAGATAAAATCACAAAATTCTGATCCACAAGCATAAAACACAAAACTTTATTGCCATGAAGAATGTTTATGTCTGTGAAGTTGCTTCTAAAAATGTTTTTCTCATCAGACTATTAGAGGAGGCGGCCATATGTTGTCTCAGAATATATATACAAAAGAATGGTTTGTAAGGAAGGAGGGTTGGAGGACAGAAGTGAGTGGTTCTTTGGGAAAATAACAGGTTTTTTAAAAATTTTCTTTCTTCAAAATATTTATGTATTTGACTGTAATTATTCTTAAAATTAGATACACAGACACACAGAAGCACATGTGTAATTCATTCTCCTCGTCTTCAATCTACCTTTTGGAAATCATGGAGCTGATTGATACACAAATGTAATTTATTATCAGTCATGTGATCCCAAATCATCAAAATAGAATCTAATGTCACAGATCTCCTATCCTGAAGATAGATTGGTAAATTTAGAACTAAAGGGGGCCTTAGAGTTGATTTAGTCTTTCTTATTTTGTCAATGAAGAAACAGGCCTAAAAATTATATGACTTTGCCCAAGGTCACAAATATAGTAAATAAGAGATGTCAGATTTGGAAACAGCCTCTTTGATTCCCAGGTCCTATGGTATTTACAACTTCGAGAGAGGGAAAACCCACAGCATCCAAAGATAGCCCATAATTCTAATTGTTAGAAAGTTGTTTCATACTAGTAGAATCTACATCGGCTTCTTTGCATGTTTCACTGTACCACTTATGTCTGGAACCAAGTAGAATCAGCCTAATTTCTCTTCTAGGGAATAAATCACTACATTTGGAGTCAAGATCTGAGTTCAAATTCCAACTCAGATATTTGCTATTTGGCCCTGAGGAAGTCACTTAACTACTCTGAGATTCAGTTTCCTCATCTATAAAAGATAGTGCCTATTCCACAAAGTTGTTTATGAGAATCAAAAGAGAAAATGTACACAAATGTTAGATATTATTATAATGATCCTATCTCTTTTTGATATTTTAAAATAAATATTATGTGTTCCCCTAAATCTCCAGAGTAGACATTCTTGACTCCTTGATCTTTGTAAGAAATGTTTTCCAAATATTTTTACATTCAAGGGTTACGTCACCTTATTAAATATGTCAAATCATTTTAACCTGTTTTTTTCAACTTCAATTATGATATCCAACCATGTCATTCCTAGCTAAGTATCATCTGCTAACTTGATAAACACACCATCTATGACTCTATCCAAGTCTGATAAAAATGTAGAACAGAACAAGATTTGAGACTTCACTAGGTAACTTTAGCTTGACATTATTGCATCATTCATCTTTGATTTAGGAAGGAACTGGTAATTCAACTTGTTTAAAAATAATTTCACTGTAAGGCTTATGTTTTTCTACTTAAAAATATATGGTGAGATAATTTTTTTCAAATGCCTTCTTGAAAGTCATGAAACTATCATAAAAATAAATGATATTTGTCTGGTGTTAACTGTTTTAAGGTAGGTAGGTAGCACAGTAAATAGAGTGCTGGGCCTAGAGTCAGGAAGACTCATCTTTATTAGTTCAAATCTAGTTTCAGACATTTACTAGCTGCATGACCCTGGGCTATTCATTTAACCCTGTTTGCCTTAGTTTCCTCATCTGTAAAAAGAGCTGTAGAAGGAAATGATAAACACTCCAGTATCTTTGTCAAGAAAATCCTAAAAAGATCAGACAACTGAACAATTTTTTTTAAACATTCCAATGCTGATCATTGCTTCTTTTTCTAAATATTCACAAAACCTTCCTTTAATAATATGCTCTAGAATTCTGACAGGTAATTAAGTAAGATTCACTACCTATAGATGCAGCATTCTTTGCATTTTTGAAAATTGACATATTTGGTTATCTCCAATTTTGTGACACATCTCTATTCTCCACATTTTTCTGGTATTATCAATGGGTCATTCAGCAATTACATCCCTAAGTTCTTTTGGAACCTTGGCATATAGTTTGTATGGGACTAATGGCATGAATTCACTGAGGATAGCTCTATACTCTTCTATTAGCCCTCATTATCTTGAGTTCCCTCCCATTGAAAATAATTTTGTTCTATATTTTCTAATCTAAAGGTCATTCTTCTTGATATAGGAAACAGAAGCAATGTAGGAATTGATTAGTCTGGTCTTTTCTATCTGATATCAACTTCTCATCCACCTAAAAAAATAATTTTATCACATTCATTTTCCTTTTGTTTACTAGTTTCGCTTATGATGTTCCTCCCCCCTTTTTTGTCCTGCAGCATTTAACGCAAACCTCAGTCTTCTTATAGAGCCATCTTATTCTTCTTTATTGATTTTTAGTCAATATCTTTCCTTTTATCTTCTGCATATGTAAAAATAGCAGTTGTTCTATTAGTTTCCATATCATTGTTTTAGATGCCTTCCTCCTTTTTCTCCCTTATAGTAATCAATTGCATTTGCTTCATTAAAATTTCAGGTCTTGAGAGCATTATATCTTTCTTAAACTTACTAAATCAGTAGTGGTCCAGAACAGAGCTTATTAAACTTTTTCTACTTGTGACTTCCTTTCCCCTGAGAAATTTTTACATGACCCTGAGTAATAAATCATTATTTCATGATTACCATATTCAGTTATGAGACCCCCAAATGGGGTCATGAGCCACAGTTTAAGAAGCTGGGGTCTAAAAAAGTAACTTTGGGTCAGACAAGAGTAGAGTTCTTCTTTCTTACTCACATACATTTCCAATGTATACATGGTACTGTTCTTTGCTATCTGGACAGTAGAAAAATGGTGCAATAACACCCATAATTTCAGTCAACAATTTGTCAACAAATGGATTGATATTTTTGAGTTTCTTTAATGTGATTAGCACTGTGGCCAGAATTACTAAACTAGGAATCTAATCTGGAAATTAATCTGGAATAATAAATGAGAGCACAAGCTATTACAAGTACTTTGTGTGCCCCATCCACTAATTACAGTATCTCAGGTGTCCTCATTGATGTGTTTACTTTTCTCTAGTCAATGAAAGGATTCAGTTTATAACAAAGGTATTTGATGAAATAAAATGATTTGAAGTAGGACATTCATTCCATAAATATAGAACATATTTTCTCTTAATGTGGTATGTCTGCTGGGCATCTATTGGTCTCAGTGTCTTGCTGCTGGTACTCTTCCCCACTTTTATTTTCTGAGCCATCTCTTTGAAGTCAACCAAGTCATCCTAGCTTTAGTTTGCTAGGATATACTGGGTAGACCTCTTATCAATAACTGTATGCTGAAAACTATTTAGATTAGTCTTTAGGATTGACTATACCATATATAGCATAGCCACTACATCTAACTAATAATAGCCAGGAAAAATGACTCCAGACTAAGATGAGTTCTTTTCCTTTGGACTCTTAAGCCTTGGCAGAAAGTCAAACCCTCCTAATTATGATAACTAATATAGGGCCTCCCCTAATTTTATACTTTCTGGTTCAGCTGTAAATGAATTTAATCTGGAATAAAAAGATAGACTAAGGAGGTAAGGTCATTATTTTCCACCCACCTTGCCAGAATTCCCATCTTATATCTATATCTATATATGTATATATGTATTTATATCTGTCAGCAGTGAAACCTAAATGATATAATGTAGCATTTTAGTTGTTGAAAACTTTAATCTTCTTTTACTCTTTATAAGATTTCATTTCTGCCATGTCTTCCCACACTTTCACAAGTGATGGATTCAACTTAAAAATTATGCTGTAAACTTAAAAAGCTATAAGTTATTTCAAAATTCATAGTAAGGTATAATTTATTATATTTAAGAAAGAGAACTAAGACATGGAAGATATTTTTCATAAATCTTTAACCATACATTATATTATTACATTTTAAAAATGAACATCTGCATTCTTTCCCTCTCTCTCAGTTCCCTCACCTTCAATTAAGAAAGCAAGAAAAATATTTCCTGTTATAAATATATATATGTATATATATATACATATATAACAAAGCAAAACAAATTCCCACATTAGCCATGCCCCACCAAAATATATTTCAATCTGCATTTTAAATTCATCATCTCTTTTGTCAGGAGGTGAGTTGGTCATTGTGTTTACCAGAATTCCTAAAATTTCCCAAATTGATAATCTTTATAATCTTGTTATTATTGTATAAATTATTCTTCTGATTTTTCTTGATTTTATTCTGCATCAGTTCCTACAAATTTTTTCAAATTTCTCTGAAATTATCTCCATGATTTCTTATAGCACAATAATACTATATCACATTTATATACCTTAACTTGTTCAATCATTCACTACTTGATAAGCACCCCCAATATTTTGCCTCTACAGAAAGAATGGCCATAAATATTTTTGTACATATGGGTCCTTTCTTTTTCTTTGATCTCTAAATGCAGTAGACTTAGTAGAGATATTGCTGGGTCAAAGGATATGGACAGTTTTACCACCCTTTGGGCAGAGTTCCAAATTGCTTTCCAGGATGACTGGACCAGTTCCACGAACCATATATTAATATGCATGTTTATCCTTGGCTCCTGGAGTATTAATCATTTTCCCTTCTTGTCAACTTTTCCAATCTGATGGGTGGGAGCTTTAGAGTTACTTTAATATTTATTTCTCTAATTATTAGTGATTTAGAATGCTTTATATGGTTATTGATAGATTGAATTTTTTCCTCTGAAAACAGTTTGTCCATATTCTTTGATCATATATCAATTGGAGAATGATTTATTCCTATAAATTTAAATCATTTCACTATTATATCTTAGAAATAAGAACTTTAGCAGAGAAATTTCCTGCAAAGATTCTTTCCCTCTTACTTGCTTTCCTTCTGATTTTAATTGATAATTTTATTTGTGCAAAAACTTTAAAAATTAATATGAATAGTGTGGTCCATTTTACTTTCTGTGATCCTCTCTCTCTCTTGCTTGGTCATGATCTTTTTCCCTTTCCATGTATCTGACAGGCAAATTCTAACTTGCTTTAATAATTTGTTTATGATCTCAACCTTTATGTCTAAGTAATGCACCCATCTGGAACTTATTTTGGCATATGGTATGAAATATTGGTCTTTACTTAGATTCTGTCACATTCCTTTCTCATTTTTCCAACAGTTTTTGTCAAACTTTGAGTTATAACTCCAAAGCTGTGATCTTTGGGTTTATCAAACACTAATCTATTGTGTTCATTTGTGTCTATATTTTGTGTACCTAATCTGTTTAGGTTTAGGTTTACTTAATCTGTATTTTTTAACCAGTACCAAATAATTTTTATTATTACTGCTTTGTAGTGTAATTTTGAAATCTTGTGTCTATTAAACTCTTTGCCTTCCCACTTTTATTTCTTTGATTCCTTTAATATTCTTGACATTTTTTCCCTCTAGATGAATTTTGTTGGTATTTTTTCTAGTTCATTAAATAATTCCTTGATAATTTAATTGTTATAGCACTAAGTATTGTCATTTATATTATATTTGCCCAGCCTGCTTATGAGCAATTAAAGTTTCTCTAATTATTTACACTTATCTAAACTCATGTAAAATATTTTATAACTGTATTCATATTCATAAAATACATATATGTATTTTAGCAGATGAACTATACATATATGTTATATTTCCCATTATGACTTCAAATGAAATTTTTAATATCTTCCTGATAGATTTTCTTGTCAACATATATACATAAATATTAAAAATTTATATGAATCTATTTCATATTCTGCAACTTTACTGAAGTCATTAATTATTTCAGCTAGTTTTTTTAGTTTAGATTTTCACTAAGCCCTCTTAGGCTTCTTTAAATAAACCATTATATAACTATAAGAATCAATAATTTTGTTTCCTCTTTTTCTATGCCTTTTCCTCAATTTCCTTTTCTTGTCATTGCAACAATTTTTAGTACTATCATGAATAGTAATGATGATAACAGAAAGGATATATTTTAGAGATTGAGTAAATCTGTGGTATTTGACAATTCACAGCTATCAGAGAGCACTGACGTTTGGGTAGAAATATGCCCCCTCTTCCAATTCTTTAAAGAACATTGCCTGCCCTCTTTTAACCTTTCCCCCAAAAAATAAATAAATAAGTGTTTTAATGCTTGTTCTGTTTGGTGCTGCAGTTCAGAGAGGTTTTTATCTGGCTTGAATCAGACCAACCCTGGAAGATGTTTTGAAGAAGGAAACAGACTTTTTCCTGTGTGGTGTCATTTCTAAATGCTTCCCATTCCAGAGTACTTTGGGTAAATTTGTTTAGTAATCCCTTCAGTCAACTGGCCTCCTGGGTTCTAAAAACAGTAGTGCTAACTATGAGGATTAAGGAAAATAACCTTCAAATGACTTTATACAGATAGTGATTTTCTGATTCCTTTAAGTTGGAAACCTGTAGGATTTTTTCAAAGACAAGCTCTCACAAGCCTGAGATTTTTCCTGAATGTTAAAAGAGAGACTGTTAGTTTTCTGAATGAACAACTTATACCAGCTAGTTGACTTGGGGCTACTTTCTTTGACCAAAGTTCACTCCTCTATTCCTAAATACACCATACCCCCAAATACACACACACTTTCTCCTCCCCCCTCCTCCTTTTCTCTCTCGTTGTGACTAGGATCTTTGAAAAAATCAAAAGAACAAAGTAACCTAAAAAATAAAGACTTTCTATTTCTCTCAGAGGCACACATAGCATATTATTTAATATTTCTATCTATGTTCCCTTGAGTAAGTAACATTATCTAGTGTTACCATTCAAATGGCATTGAAATTTTTTCTTCTTTCTTTTTCTTTTAAAATTTCTTCTTAGTAATAGTAAATAAATTTGCTGTTCCATAGCTATGAACTTTTTTCCCTGTGAGCCTAAGGGGTATTTTTTGCATTTTATTTTGTTTTAAAGTAATAAGCCAATTTCAAACTTTATAATTTGTTTATATTTCAACCGTTATGGATGTTTCGAGTTAATAATTGGAATGTATGGAACAATTTTACTTCTTCAGTCAGTATTTTTTTTATTTGCCTTGACCTCACCATCAACACCCTGTTCTCTCTCTCTCTCCTTCTCTCCCTCTGTCCCTTTGTCCTTCTGTCCCTTTGTCCTCTCTCTCTCTCTCTCTCTCTCTCTCTCTCTCTCTCTCTGTCTCTCTCTCTCTCTCTCTCTCTGTCTCTCTCTCTCTTCTCTCTCTCTCTCTCTTTCTCTTTCCTCCTACTCCTCTTTGATTCTTTGTTCTCAAATTCTGATGATTTTGTTTATATCAATTGCAGTAAAAAGTATTTCTAATGCAGAAAACATTACTCTAGAATCATTCTCTTTTTTGATATTCTCTCCCCATTTCTTCTCCCTCCCCCTCATAGTTTTTCAAGTTATACATAAAACTATATAAAAAGTTAGGGACATTTTCTCTAGCTTGTCCCTCTTATTTATCTTGTATATAGCTTGCTTTGTATATATTCGTTTGCACGTTGTCTTCCCTATCAGATTGTGAGTTCCTTGAAGTCAAGAACTGTCTTTTGCTTCTTTTTATATCTGCAGGGCTTAGCACAGTGCCTGGCACATAGTAAAAGTTTAGTAAATGTTCATCAACTTATTGAAGTAGAGATCGTTTTGTCAATTTTCCCACCCTAGCAATACTTTATATCATTTTTTTGTTGTTTTGTTTGTTTTTTGCTGAGGCAATTGGGATTAAGTGACTTGCCCAGGGTCATATAGCTAGGAAGTACTAAGTGTCTGAGGCCAAATTTGAACTCAGGTCCTCCTGACTTCAGGGCTGGTGCTCTATCCACTACACCAGCTAGTTGCCCCTATTGTAGAGAAAAAAGAAAAGAAAAACTGAGAGGAAAATAAGCATGAGATATTAAAAAAGAAAGGGGAATCCATGAAATTTTGCCAGATTCTACAACTGAAAATTACTGTTAGACTTCTTTTTAAAAACTACACTATTTTATTTAGCTTTTGGGGGATAATTCATAGTTATAACTATAATCCCTTGGATTTACATATGTTTCATTTAGAGGATTCCTCATAACTTAGTTACTGTATTCCTATAATACCTAGGTATTCATGTTTTTCGTACTGCTTATAGCTCCTTACAAGAATTAAGCCATGCTGCTATTCATTCCAGAAAACATGCACCAACTTGTTGCAGCTGATACTGAGTTAAATGTTACTTAATAATAAGTAGCATTTATGAAGTATTTTAATGTTTAATGTATTTCACATATATTGTTCTCACAACAACACTAGGTGGTAGATACAATTATCATCCCCATTTTACAAATGAGGCAGATAAATGTTAAGTGACTTGCCTGGGGTCACACAACTAGTAAGTGTGTTTGAGGATGAATTAGAACCCAGATTTCCCTGACTCAAGTTCCAGCATTCTACCCATAATACCTCCCAGCTGCCCTTTTGAAATTTCATACCACGTGGTCCTTGTTGGGATGTATTGGACTGGGGAAGCAGGAGGTGAGAAAAGTGGGATCCCAGGCCAGAATAGTGCTTGGATAAGAGGGAGAGAAAGGGGAAGGGAGTGATGGAGGGAGGAAGGAAGAAAGAAAAGGACAGAGGGATGAATGAACTGACAGACAGATGGACTTCCTGGTTGGGATGTCACCCAGATGGGGCTGTCTGAAGAAAGAGTGGGGTGGGCACACTTGTATCCCAGGCACAAAGATTATTTGTCATCCTCTATGCCCCCCCATCTGCCCCACTCCCTGAAATAATTAAGAAATTGATCAGTAGGATATGGGGACCCAAGAGGTTCTGGTCCTTTCAGATTTCTCAGAAAAGACACAGTCAAATGGGTCTCAGTTTCTTTGGCTGTAAAAACAAAAATGGGGGTAGGAAATTGAACTACATGATCTTTAAGGTCCCTTCAAGAACCAACATTTTATGACTCCAAGTTAATTTTACTAAAATTACCATGAGACTTGTCAGTTTCACAGTGGGTGTGGCAGTGTAATTTACCTTAGTAGTTTGAGGAGTCTAAAGCTGATACATCATTCACCTACAGTGATACAATCTATGCAACTATCAACTATGATGGCACAATCTACATTAACTTGTCTTTTTCTTAAGCCACATTTGGGAAAGGGGTCAAAAAACTGGTTAGGAAGGGATTTCAGGGGCCTCCTTGCTGGTATTTAGTGCAGCTGGTATTGCCCAGAATTAATTAAGAGTTATAGTTCTCAGGCAAAAAGAACCCTTGCAATAGGTAACAAGGAAAAAGGGACCCTGCTCACAGTTCCAAAGCAGAGAGGAATACTAGTGCTTGTGGCTGCAGAGGAATAAGTGCCCTTCTTAGCTAAAGACCTGAATATAGACCAGGAGAGCAATTATCCCCATAACTCCCTGGATCACACCACCTTGGAAGCATGTAAAACTTGCAGACATCCAGAACTAGCTCTGAAGATAACAGCACAAAATAGCCTTAAGCTTGACACAGATGAGCCAGAAACTCATTCCTAGGTGAGCAGAATCCAATTTTAATATAAAATTCAAAGTCAAGACATAGGCTGGAAAAATGATAAGACAGCAACAACAACATCAAAGAACTTGACTATTAAAAGCTAGTACTGCCACTACAATGGCAGGAAAAACCAAGACAACAATGTGAAAACAGCTATAATCAAAGAAAAATACTAATTGGACTCAAGCCCAAAAAGAATTCCTGTGGGACCCTGGCAAATTAACTACTTTTAGTCTTAGCTACCACAACCGTAAATTAAGAATAATATTAGGAATGATAATTGGGATTGAGAATAATAATACCTACCTCAGTGTTGATATGAGAATCAAATGAAATAATATGTGAAAAATGCTTTCCCAGTCCTAAATATTGGTTATTATCCTCTTCAGGGAATTGCAAAATTTCTTAATGCCTTTAAGCTTCTTTGATTTTAGGCTGATTTTTAGAATATTAAAATTCTTTCACTTTTATTGTATGGCTATGTCATAGAATAATACAATCTTAAAAAGAACTAATATAATATCATGCAGAGCACAAGAAAGATTTACAGTGGTGAGTCTGATCAGTCTGTATTATATAGAAAATAAGTAATGACAAAGAATTGTAAAGAAAGATGTTATCAGAAAGATATATTATTATCAAAGAAGATGCCTTGGTTATATGATGAAGGCAAGAGATAAAAGATGGGGGGTTCATTTGATCTCCTGGTACCCTCAAGATGACAAGAGAAAAAAAGGAATGCTTTTAGCTAGTTAGATAGCAAGGATAGTTAGCTAGTAAATTTTTTGTAACAGACTTGTGGGAAACCATGGACAAGAGTCAAACATGACAGACAGACATGGATAAATTAAAACATATTACTGGTAGGTACTCATCCACAGTGATGAGATCACAGATCCATTTGAGGCAGATAAAATGTCTAATGTAGTAGAAAGTACCAGAGAATCCACTGTTAACATAAATGAGATTAGTAGAAAAGCTAGAAATTATATATCAAATGTTTACTAAATCTAGACTGGAATCATGGGTTTAACTTGAGTGTCAAGATGGCATTTGTTAAATTCAGCAATACTATTTTGTCCAAAAAAGAAGTCATTCAAATACTGATAAAAGTATGGATCTGTCAAAATATCAAAATAAAATCAGTCAAAAACGTTTATTAAGCATGTACTCTGTTTCAAGCACTGTTAAATGAAGCAGATATAAAAGTAAAATGTGGTTTATGTCCTCAAAGAGCTCAATTCCGCTGGGAGAAGCAACATGCAAAGAACTATGTAGCTGCAAGACAGTGTAAATGGAAGGTACTAGCAGAAGGAGGAATAGGGAAGCCTTCTGACAGAAAGTATCAAGTCTTGAAGGAATCCAAGGAAACTAAGAGATAGTAGTAAAAAGGGAGAGTATTCTAGATATATGGTAAGATAGTACAAAGATAGAAGTAGAGCTAGAGTACTATGTGAAAGGAATAGAAAGTAGCTCAGTGAACTTGGCTTTTGGGGAAGTAAAGTTTAAGATTACTGGAAAGGTAGGAAGAGGTCAAGTTGTGAATGACTAAATGCCAAAGAAAATTTTCTGTTTGATCCAGGAAGTAATAGGAAGTCACTGGAGTTTTTTGAATGAAAAAACATTACTAGATCAATACTCTAGTAAAAATCAATTTGACAGCTGAGTGGAGGATAGATTGGAATTGGGAGAGTCTTGAGTCAAGACCAATTAAAGCTGTTCTAATAGTTCAGGTGTGAGTACCGATACTAATGTTGGCAGTATCAGAGTAGAAAAGGGGGCAATATAGAGGGAATATTGCAAAGGTTGAAAGTACAGAACTTGGTGCAAATAAGATAATACACATAATATATATGTATATATATATATATGATATATATAAGGCACTTGTACCATATAAGCGACATCTATTATTCTTCTTACATTGCTGTGGATTAGGTTTTAGAGGCAGAAGAAAAAAAAAGATTTTATTCTGAAATCTGAGTGAATATTGGGGACTTATGACTAGAAGATGCAATGATGGCAAAGCTCAGACACTTGGTTTCATCTTTTTAGAGGTGAGCTCCTGCTCTCTGTAAGCAGATGCAGAAGGGGATGTTTTATTATTCTACTGGAGTGCTGGGGTGGAACCAATCTGCTTCACACACCCTGCTTTTCTGATTCAAGGTTAGTTTCTGAAACCTTTTGTGAGCCCTTGGAGTCCACTGGAGAATAAATAAAAAGTCTCTTAAGGTTTAATCATCCCCAGAGAAAAGCAATGTATAACAGGGAAGAAGGTCACAGAAGGTCAAGAGGAATCAGGAGGGAAAAACGCCTTTCATGGGGCATTGCAAATGTTTGCTTTAAATAAGTATTTAAAAAGTCAAGATCTTGAAAGAAGCCATATGCCTCCATTTTCAAACCAATTAGTCTGGTTCATCTGAGATTTACTCAGAAGACTTTGGGCCTTTCCTGCCTCCTAAAAGGCGAGGAGTAGAAACTTAGGAGTCTGGTATGGTCATAATGGCCTAAGTGTGGTACAAAGGAATGATTATTAGAAGAAGGGATTTACTTGGAGAACACAAGAAAGGCTCATTCAAAAAGAGCATTTATGGCATGCTTTCCATAAATTATTTGCATTTACACAGTGATTTTTCTGTAAGCATTTTAAGGATTATTATTTTCTCTTATTCTTCTCCACATGCTGGTCATTTAGCTACAAAGTAAGATTAGTTTTCCATCATACAAATGTGAAATGGAATAACCAAATACAATTAGAGCTTTTACCCATTCCATAAATCTAGAGGTACATTGCTATAATGTCTACAGAAATAATTGGATGAGAAACGTAATAGAAGTCAACATGTATGAATGATTACAACATATGTTCCACAGTGCTGGTCTTCTCCGCATAGCATACATTTAAAATCACTGGCATAATCACTCCTGAGCAAGGGATGCTGTCAAGGAATGACCCCGTATTCTTATATTTCTGTATTAATTGGGCATTACCTTGCAACAAGAGCTACAGAGTATGAGAGTAATTGTTTTTGTACAGAATCTCTGGCACTCCCAATGTTGTGATAACAACTATGATGTCATCACTTAAAGATTTTATTCAAGTGCTAACCTGAAGGCCCAAATGTGAGCAAAGTATCCAGAATTTCCATCATGTACCAAACCCTATTCTATATAGTACAGTGTCTTTGTGGTGACTACATTTGAAGTTAGAGGGCTTGAGTTTAAATTCTAGCTCTGTTACAACTTGTGTTAGCTTAGGCAAATAACAAACATCTTTGGCTACCATTTTTCAAATCAGTAAAATAAAGAGTTAAATTAGATGACCTTTGAACTCTAAAATCCTATGAATTTTTTTCTTTATTCAAAAATTGTTTTCAAAGTAGATTAGGGTTTTAGAACATAAAAAGCATAACTATAGGATCTTTTCTTTTAAATTTTCATTTTTAAAAGTTTTATTGCTGATGTAATTTTTGCATAGGGAAGTACAAAGTCTTCTTAAAGTGAAGCACAGAAACTCTGGAATTATTTGCTCAACTCTTGGGTCACATCACCAGAGTTTGACTAGCTACTTCTCCCTTTTAAAGTTATAGGAATAACCTTGAGGAATTAGAGGGTCTAATATGATTGCTCCTATTGACTGTGTCCTACCTAATATTTTTCTATTAGTTAATAGGTACCCAATATAATTTAATCAATTAACACAAATTAGCTTTTACAAAGGGATATTGTCCTATGGAGGATAGCAAGGACATAAGTACAACAACCTCTTAAACTGAGAACAAATACTTCTCTATTAGTTCAGGCCCTAAAGAGTGTGGACTCAAATTTAAAGTGGTAGTTACAAAACATTCTCCCCTCCAAATTCATCTCTGGCCATAGCATAGCAATGTATGTCCCATCCTTGCTTGGAAGTCACTTTGCATCAGCTATGTATTGATTTACTATTGGATTGGTCCAAAACAGATGACTCCTTGGAGCTAGCTTCTCACGTAGATTTAACTACTGTTACTACCACTGACAGATCTCACAACCTTTTGAACCTCACAAAAATATAACCCGCTCTGTTTTATCCCTGATATTTATTCACATAAGATCAGGAAAGAATAAACACAACAGAGATAGAACTGGCCATGGTTCATGGTCAATGGCAGCCGGTTGTGTGGAATCATCAATAGAGTTACTTCTCCCTATAACTGAAGGCATACAGCAGTTCTTGCCTTATCTGCCACTAAGGAAGAGAGAGATTTTTCAGCTATTTGAGCTTTTTATGCATATGCTCAGTTCCAGCTCAGCATACAATTAAAAGGCTTTTCATCACCATGCAGTGAGCTGACAGGGACTATTAGAGAATATTTGTACATGCTCTGAAGCAAGGAGGGAGAGCACACCTCCATCAAGCATTCCTGATAGCAGGCAAACCAATTTGTCATTTGTATATCATACATGTATTAAGGACTGAAGCCTCAATGACCTATCCCCCTATTACATGCTTTATATGGCCAGTCCTTCCATAAAAATACCCAAATCATAATAACCCCTACTTTGAACCTTTTCTTGTATAAAATTAATTAAAACTTTTTTCCCAAAAGTGTTCATATCTGTTAGGAAATATAACATTATATTGCTTCATGAGCTTTGAAATTCCTTTATTTGATCATAATCTTTTGTCATTTTGTCTCTCCCTCCATCTTGCATCTTCTAAACCTGTTGTCTTCATTATGATCTCTATCTAGCCCAACTATACTCTAAGCTTTTCTCTAGATTATTAACTCTGCACTTCCTTTCTCCATCTTGACCCTTTGGTGAACTAGTTGAACTTTACACGGTCTTCTCTTGATTCCTTTGGTCCCTTACTCATCATCAATGTTGTCCTGCTTCAGCCTTGGATTACTCTCACCATTTGTTGTCCTTGCTCTTATTTCAATCATGATGAATGAAACTGTAGAAAATCATGAAGCCATATTCACTATGTCTCCTACCAATTTTCACAGTCTCAACTAGGCCCTTATTGCTGAAAGGCAATAATTATATACTTCTATAATTGGATCATTATCCAACTCAACACATTAACTTTTCCAAATCTCTTTATTCCTTCTCAGATTTTTGTTGGCTTCCCTTCCCATCCTCTTCTTGGTTAAGAACTTCACCTCATATTTCACTGTAAAAAAAATTGAGGCCATTCACTAAAAGTTTCCTTTTCTTTCCTCCTCCTCATCTCACATCATACAAATGCCTTCAGCTGCTATTTTCTCCTCACTTTCTATCTCATCCAAAGAAATGTCCTTTCTCTTTGCAAAGCAAACCCCACTACATGCATATTCTCCATCCAGTCTTCTCTATCATATTGTTCCCTCTATCATCCCTATTTTCTCACTAATTTTCAATGTTTTATCTATTGTTTCCATATTACCTAAAAAATATGCCTCTCTCTCCTTTATCTGTAAAGAGCTTTAATTTGATCTATCTATGCCTAATATTTACAATTCTATATATTCTCATTTTCATGAATAAACTAAGAAGGCCATTAATAATAGGTGTCTACCTTTCCTTTCCTCTCATTCTCTTCTAAATTCTCAGCAGTCTACCTTGCAACTTCATTATTCAATTGAAATTGTTCTTTCTAATAAGCTACCGATGGCCTCTGAATTGTCCAATCTAATGGCTTTTCCCCAATTTTCATCTATCTTGACCTTACTGCAGCTTTTGATGGAACTGAATATTGATATTCTCTTATCTTATCACAAATACATGATTAGTGAAACTACTTTTTCCTACTTCTCCTCTTATCTTCTCTTGCTGAATTTCCTTCCATTCAGGGCTTGCCTTTTAATTATGAATGCTCCTCAAGTTCTCTTACAAGTTATTTGCAGCATTTTCTCACATGATGATTGAAAGTTAAGACTGGATACATGGCATATTTAGAGAATGATTTTTAGGGATCATAGGACAATATATTTTCAGGTCAAAAAGATATCAATAATTATCTAATCCAGCTCTCTAATTTTACATGTGAAACTCAGAGAGGTTAGGTAACTTGCTCAAGATGACACAAATTATCAATGATATTACCAGAATTCTATTTTGTTCCAGGTATGCCTGCTTAAAAATCCATTGGGCTTTCCAATCTTTGCATTTATTCTTTCAAATATTAATTAATATCTTTTGACTACTTATCTATTGGGAACTGGCTCTTAATCATATATTTGTGACAATAGTCTATATATCTTGCCTATTAGACTTTTATCTGTTACATCTGATGCAAACATTTTCTACTAATAATTTCTCTTCCTATTGATTTTGTTTCTTCTATATTGATTTTATTCATGCAAAAGCTTGCTCATTTAATATAATTGAAATGATTTGTTTTGTCATTTGTATGATTAACATTTGTGTGATTATGAATTTTGATCCAAAAATATATTGAATGATATCTCCTCCATCTTCCTGAGGTTTCATTTACATTATTTTTCCATTTGAAGCTTATGATTATTGTGATATAAGTTGTTGACATTTACTTACTTTCTGCCAAAATCCTTCCCATTATTCCAGAAGCTCTAATCAAGTATGGCGTCATGCCCTTAAGAGTTTTTTTTTCTTGAGTTTATTGAATCCAAATCATTTTGATCATTAGTGCTTACAATATAATTTGATTATGGTAATGCTATGTTCCTATCATTCCACCTCTTTTCATTATTTCCTTTCTAATTTTAGACTTTTTATCCAATTAACTTAATTTTGTTATTATTTGATCTATAAAGTAATACTACAGTAGTGTTGTTGACATAACATTAAATCTGTAAATTAATTTAACTAGTATTACTATTTTTATTTTAATAGCATGGCTCAATTTTCAACAATAAATGTCTTTCCAATTATTTCTTTCTCTTCATTCCCATAAAGAGCATTTTGTAATTAGGTAAGTCCTAAGTATGTCTTGGTATTTTAATTCCCAGGTATTTTATGCATTTGTATATATGTTGAATAGGAATTTCCTTTTCTATTGTTTCCAACTTGGTTTTGTTATTACTATAAATGCTGATAAATTTTGTGAATTTATTTTTATTCTCTACACCACAAGGACATTTTTAGGTATACATTGATTTGAATTTTAGATAAATGCAATGGGAATAAGAGTTTGTTCTGGTATTTAACACTGCAAATGATTATTCCTTCCTCACAATTAAATTGTTTCCTTTGGGGGGGGGAATCACCTAACTTTATTTAACACTTATTTAATATAACACTTGAAAAATATGAAGTGGTTATCAATAATTAATTAGCTAATTCCAAGGAAGATGTGTATAATTGCAGAGACAGAAAGGAAAACTTTACTAACAAATATCAAAATCTGACATCAACACTGACAGTTTCTGACTACAAAGGACTAATTATCTTGTGAGTAATTCAATATAAGTCAAAGAGGAGAGAGGAGAATAAAGGAAGAAGGGGACACAGAGGTAAGGGTATTAGCTTGACATTTTTCAGCAATATAAATGGAGTTATGTACAAAAGCCACAATAATTGGTCCGTTCATCCCAGATCTGGGGCTCTAGTATCTAGTATCAATCTTTGTCTAATCAATGTCTCTAAAGTGTAGAGCAGTGGAAAGAGCTCTGCTTTGGGAGTCAGATGCACTGAATTCAAAAGCTAACTCTGTTATTTACTCATTTTATTCATTGAAGTCATCTCAACTTCCTGATCCTCAGTTATATCACCAGAAATGAACAGGTTAGAATGTGGTGAATTCTAAAAGACCTTCTAGTTCTACATATTACAACTTTGGACAAAGACTACCTGACATGCCATAAGAAACATCATCTATTAGATCCATATTATCAGTGAGAAAGTTGAAGAAGAATTCCAAGATAAGAACCTGAAGTGCTTAACTCTCAGGTAGAGATTCAGTATATGGAGCAACATATCAATCTGGATAATAGGTGAAGACAGAAAGGTGATTTAGTATCTTTCCTCTCTCAAAGGTAAGTTCAATCATGGATTATCTCCAGAAATACAGCTTACCACTGGTCTGGAAGGAAGAAATTCCAAGAACAAATATTTTTCACAGCATTAATGTTTACAATTAGACATGGTCTATACTATTATTTCTAATGTGGATTAATAATTACTTGTGCAATGTGATGTAGTGGAAAGAACATTGGATAAATTCAATCAATCAATAAGGATAGAGGTAATAAGACAGCACAGTGGAAAGAGTGGTAGACCTAAAGTCAGGAAGATTTTCATTCAAATCCAGCTTTGGGCAATTACTACCTGTATGATCCTAGGTAATTCACTTCATACCTGTCTATCTCAGTTTCCTCTGTAAACTATATTATTATTGTTCAGTTGTTTCAGTCACATCCAACTCTTTGTGACCCCATTTTTGGGTTTTCTTGGCAAAGATACTGGAATGATTTGCCATTTCTTATTCCAGTTTTAGATAAGAAACTTAAGGCAAATACGGTTAAGTGATTTTCCCAGAGTCACACTAGTGTCTATGGCCAGATCTGAAAATATATGAAGATGAGTCTTCCTTTTCCAAGCCTAGTATTCTATCTACTCTGCCCCTTAGCTGCCCTCTTTAAATTGCAAAAATCCACACTTTTGTAAAATAAGGACAATAATAGCATTTACCTGCCAGTGTTTTTGTGAGGATAAATAAAGATATTTGTAAAGCACTTTGCTACCCTTAAAATGTTATATGAATGCCTGCTACTACTTTTATTACTGTTATTATTAAAGTACCTCCTATGTGCCAGGCATTGTTCTAGGTGCTGAAAAAATAAAAAATAAACAATTCTTAATCATAAGTTACATTCTAATGTGGGGGAAAGTATATATGAAAATATATGCAAGCTAAATATTAAATTAATTAACACAATTCTCTATACCAAGCAGTTGAAGTCAAGGTAGTTTGGAAGGAAGAGAAGGGGAGGGGGGGAATCAACAAAGGCTATATGCAGAAGATGATGCTTTAGCTGCACAATTTTAAAGGAAGACACACACACACAGATAGACCAACAGACAGAGACAGAGACAAAGTCTATGAGATGAAAGTAAGGAGGCAGTGCATTGTGGGAACATGGGAAAGCCAGAACAAAGACATTCTAACATTAGTGATTCGCTAATATACATTTAATAATCAAATTTCTTGGGGAGAATACATTTTTATGTTTAATCAGCTTCATTAATACTTTCTCAACACTTTCTTAAGTCTAAACAATGAACAAAATAATAAATAACTAGTTTTTGGTGTAGCATGACAAATATGAAAATATATTTAGAAGAATTATGTTTGATCTATATCATATTGCTTGCTGTCTTGAGGAGTGGGGGAGAATGGGAGGGAGGGAGAAAGATTTGGAACACAAGATTTTGCAAAGGTGAATGTTGGAACTATCACTGAATATATTTGAAAAACTAAAATACAATTTTAAAAAAAGATAATTCCTTCAGAAAAATAATAAATCAAGCTCTGCTTTGTTGTTTTTGCCAATTTCTGAGGTATAAATATTCTCATGGAAAATTTCAATCAGTTCTGGTAAACTAGTTAGAGTTGGCTCTAGCACAACTAGATTAGTAAATCGACTACCACTAATTAGTTGATTGAACATAGGAATGAAGTCACTTTACCAATCTGAGTTTGAATTTTCTCATCTATGAAATGAGTTGGATTAGAAAATCTTTAGAATAGTTTTCAATTCCAACATTCTATAGTTAAATTATACATTCATTAAAAGCTGCTCTTCACTTCTTAACAATTCTGATGGATTTCTGAAGGAATAAAAAATAATAAGTTTATTTCTTAATGGGGCCCCAAAGACTCACTATGCTATGCGACTGGTAGCACAATAAGGAGAATGCTGGACCTGAAGTCAGAAAGATGTAAATTTAAATTTACCCATTGTATGATCCAGGGACACAGATTAATTGTTGTCTTATTTATAAAATAAGGATAATGATAATATTTGCCTCCTAGAGTTTTGTGAGGATTAAATGAGATCTTGGAGAATTTGGAAGAAAAACTTTTTGACCTTACCCACGGATTGGACAAACACTATGGATATACAATGAATTGGAAAGATTGTTGAGTTTGGAATCAGAAGACTTGGATTTAAATCCCAGCTTTGTCATTTACTAATTGGGTTAAATTAACTTCTGACTCCATTGTTTATTAATAAAGTAAAGAAGTTGGGTTAGATGGCCTCTGAGGAACTTTGATACAATAATACAATGATCTAATTTTTAAAAATTTTTATTGAGGCGATGCCCATCAATTGGAAAATGGCTCAATAAACTGTGGCATGTGTTTGTGATAAAATATTATTATTCTATGGAAAATAATGATCAGGATGCTCTTAGAAAAAGATTCACTATGCTATGCGACTGGTGGCACAATAAGGAGAATGCTGGGCCTGAAGTCAGAAAGACGTAAATTCAAATCTACCTATTGTGTGATCCAGGGACACAGATTAATTGTTGTCTCATTTATAAAATAAGGATAATGATAATATCTGCCTCCCAGAGTTTTGTGAGGATTAAATGAGATCTTTGTTAAAGCACTCTAAAAATGCTTATTTCTGTCATCGTTGTCCTTTTGGATATTATAGGACTGAAGGGATTCCAGGGCATCTCTATACCAAACAATAGATAATTTAAATTAAAACATTTCCCTAGGCCCACTCTGTTTTGGAAGTATAGACTAAGATTGTTTTTAGAATTTGACTGATTTCTAGAGACAGAAGTTACCATTCCCTATACCATTTTCTCACTGAGAAAGCCTGAAGCGATATTGCATTCTAAGAAACAGAAAGGATTCGTGATCTCCAGTTATGAATAGTAACTCTTAGTTAGAATAGTAACTCTATTCAGTATTTTCCCATTAAAGCTGTGTATCTGTGGGACAGTATAAAGCACTAGTGTCAAATTCAAACAGTAGCCATTAAACCCTATATGATATCTGCATGGATCACATATTGACTTACAAAACCACATATTAATATTATCTATGTTCTATCATATTTTAATTTAATTTGTCAAATATTTCTCAGTTACATTTTAATCAGTTTCTTACAAAAGAATTATTCCATGTATTTGGTTAATACACATTGTAACATTCATGGAAAGTAATTTCCAAAAAAAAAAGGTACCTTTAATTACAGTTTAAGCACCAATATCTGTTGAAAAGTATGAGAATTTTCAGAAATTCCATGAACAATGTTATGAGAAATTTCAAATTACATCAGCATTGATTTTAACATTTACTTACTTTAAGCAAAGATATCCACTTCAGGAAAGTTCTAACCATTAGGAAACTATTCTTAAGCTAAATCTTTCTCTATATTTTAGCCCATTGCTCCAATCTTACTCTCTGATGCCACTGTCACTGTCAGGAAGGAGATCCAATGCAAAATCAATGTCTAAGAGAGAGTCCCTATAAATGGCAATCTTCCAGATGTAGATAACTGTGTTAAAAGGGTCAAATCAAAAAATAATGAAGAGCATCCTCTGTGAAATCTGTAATCACCCAAAATCTTTCAGTCTAGCTATCTACACATGAAAAATTAAGTGGATTTAAAATTCCCTATTATCCAGCTTCTGATAAGAAGTTGGAAGAAAAACTTTTTGACCTTACCCATGGATTGGACAAACACTGTGGATATACAATGAATTGGAAAGATTGTTGAGTTTGGAATCAGAAGACCTGGATTTAAATCCCAGATTTGTCATTTACTAATTGGGTTAAATTAACTTCTGACTCCATTGTTTATTAATAAAGTAAAGAAGTTGGGTTAGATGGCCTCTGAGGAACTTTGATACAATAACACAATGATCTAATTTTTAAAAATTTTATTGAGGCGATGTCCATCGATTGGAAAATGGCTCAATAAACTGTGGTATGTGTTTGTGACAAAATATTATTATTCTATGGAAAATAATGATCAGGATGCTCTTAGAAAAAACAAACCAACCTGAAAAGTCCTCCATGAACTCAAGCAAAGTGAAAGATACTGCATACAAAGTAATAGCAATGTTCTAGGATGACCATTTGTAAATGACTTTTCTTTTCTCAGTAGTCCAATCATCCACAACTACTCTGAAAGACTAATGATAAAAATCCTATTCTTACCCAGAGATAAAATTGATTATGTCTGAATATAGATCGAAGCATTCTCTCTTTCTCTCTCTCTCTTTCTTTTTAACTTAATTTTTCATGAGGGTTTTTATTTTCACCTGAGTGGGAGATCTATGTTTTCTTTTACAACTTGACTTTTATGGAAATGTTTTGCATAACTATACATGTGGTTTCTTAATTGTGGATGGGGAACTCAAGAATTTTAAAAATAAACATAAAAAATTGTTTTGAGTGTAAATAGGGAAAATATTAAATAAAATAAAAATTTAAAAATCAGTTTATCACTTAAAAACAAAAAATTGAAATTAAAAAATAATTGTAGACAAAAATAATTTTATGTTTATGATTGTGGTTATCTTTCAATTTACTAAGGAAATTTGGCATTTCAGAATTTGCAGGAAGTATCTATGGTCCTTCTCTCCTGCCACTTAATCTCATGCCCAAGTAGCTATTACTTATGAAAGCTCTCCTACCTACAAGCTAATTAAAGAAATCTAAATTGTATAAGGAGAGGGAAGGATGGGGGAAATTGTTTGCCCATACTTCCAAGTGAGGAGAAAGCAGAACCCTGAGCATTCATTTTCTTACCAGACAGGGAGATCCTGATACTTGTTACTTGAAGTATTATTTACCAACCTGTTTGTTCTACTATGAGTTCATAGTAATTATTTTTTAAAACTCCTTCAGGGAGAAGGGTTATTTGTTTAACCCAGAAAGAAAATAAATCATCATGGATGTTCTGAAGTGATGACAGACTTAGGGAATGCAGCTGCCTTCTGGACATTAAGAACCAACCTTGGTTGATTAAAAAAAAAAGCTATTGACACTGATTTTAAATAGCTCAGAAAAGCTAATCAGTCCTCGTATACCCCTGCTTCTTCCCACCACTTTTCCACTTCATTTTATGCTATTTGCTGGCCTCTGTCTGTCAAGGACAAATACCATGAATTAATGTTTATGATTCATAATAGTCACAAGTAAGAGAATGTTTCCTCTAATTAATAATCCCTGGGCAGGATGCTATAACCTGAAATAGCAGATTTTGCTTACTGAAGAACACAGGAAAATATCCCCAGCAGACAGGATGGCAAAAAGCAAGAAGTTTGGGAAACAAAAATGATTTTTCTGACTGACTAAAAGCCTATTTCTCATACTAAATTGGCTCAATCCTTTAGTTGAATTTTTAATATGGAAGTAATCGAATCAGAGAATTACACACTTTCAAGCTAGAAAGGAGATTAGATGTCATTTAATTTAACCCCATCACTTTGTTGATGATGCACTTCAGCTTTCCAGTGAAAGACTGAAGGAATTTATACTCAGAGGTCACATTCTAACAATCAATAGTTGCCTTTATTGGACCATTAATTTATTTTTAAAAGCTTTTTATTTTCAAAATATATGCATAGATAGTTTTCAACATTCACTCTTGCAAAATCTTATGTTCCAATTTTTTTCTGTCTCCCTTCCCTGCAACCCCTCCCTTAGACAGAAAGTATGTTAAACATGTGCAATTCTTTTAAACATATTTCCACAATTATCATGCTGTATAAGAAAAATGAGATCAAAAAAGGAAAAAAATGAGAAAGAAAACAAAAGTAAGCAAGCAACAATTAAAAAGTGAAAATACTATGCTATGATCCACATTCAGTTCTCACAATCCTCTCTCTCCATCAGAGTGCAGATGGCTCTCTCCATTACCAGTCCAATGGAACTGCTCTGAAATCATCTCACTGTTGAAAAAAGCCATGTCCATCTTGTTGCTGTGTACAATGTACTCTTGGTTCTACTCACTTCACTTAG
>JAJPUD010000888.1:128520-154021 GCA_023553655.1 Myrmecobius fasciatus
CCAAGAGATCATACTCTTTTAGTATTTTCTGGATCACTGTGTTCCCATCTCTAAATAAAATTTATTTGCCAATTTATTCATCTTGCAATGAGTTCATATAAATACTTTCAACTCTAAGGAAAATCTTTTAAACAAAGCTTTGGATTGGCTACATTACCTTTTCTCCAAATAGTAATAATAATTCCAGAAGTTATTCAGTGTAGAAAGCTGTTGATATCATATAAAGGATATTCCTTCTACCATAAAGGAAATACTCAAAACTTGTAAGTACTTATTGATAAGTACATTCATTGAACTTTAGAAAAAGACCCATATGACTCTCTGAATGACTTTCTATTTAAAATTCAATTACCACATTTACTGGAAAGGGATATATTCAGAAATTAAGATGTTTTGTAAACAAAAGTTTTTTTTAATTACTTAACTTTATTAGTTGAGATGATAAAGATAAACTTTAAAAATAGCTTTTTATTTTTCCATATGGATGAAAAAATAATTTTCTTTTTTTTTTATTTGCAAAACATATGTATGGGCAATTCTTCAACATTAACCCTTACAAAGCTTTCTGCTTCAAATTTTGCCTCCCTACTACCCACCCCTCCTCTAGATGGCAGGATATCCACTACATGTTAATTATGTTAAAATATTGGCAAATCGAATATATGTATACATATTTCCAAACTTATCATTGTTGTGCAAGAAAGATCTTATCTACACAAAAGATATATCAGATAAAGGAAACACAATGTAAGCAAACATCAATCAAGGAGTATGAGAATGTTATGTTGTGGTCCGCATTTCACATCCCTCTCTCTGGGTGTATATGGCTTTCTTCAGTGAACAATTGGAACTGGTTTGAAACATTTCATTGTTGAAGAGAGCCATGTCCATCAGAATTGATCATCATATATTACTGTTGTTGCCGTGTATAATGATCTCCTGGTTCTGCTTGTTTCACTCAGCATCAGTTCATGCAGAGGTCTCTCCAGGCCTCTCTGAAATCATCCTGCTGGTCGTTTCTTACAGAACAATAATATTCCATAATATCCATATACCATAATTTATTCAGCCATTCTCCAATTGATGGGCATCCATTCAGTTTCCAGTTTCTAGCCACTGCAAAAAGGGCTACCACAAACATTCTTGCACATGTGGGGCCCTTTCCTTCCTTTATGATTTCTTTGGGATATAAGCCCAATAAAAATGCTGCTGGGTCAAAGGGTATGCACAGGCAAAAATAGTTTTCAACATTCACCTTTGCAAAATCTTGCTTTCCAAATTTTTCTCCCTTCCTCCTCCCACCCCCTCCCATAGATAGCAAGCTATCTAATATAGGTTAAACATGTGCAATTCTAAACCTTATTTCCATATTCATCATGACGCACAATAAAAATCAGATCAAAAGGTTTAAAAAAAAAAAACACAAGAAAAAAACAAGCAAACAGCCACAACAAAAAAGTGAAAATACTAAGCTTTGATGTACATTCAACCTTCATAGTTCTCTCTCTGGATGAGGATAACACTTTCCATCACAAGTCTATTATAATTGCCTTTAATCACTTCATTGTTGAAAAGAGCTAAGTCCATCACAGTTGTTCATCACATAATCTTATTATTATTATGTACAATGTTTTCTCAGTTCTGTTCTCTTCATTTAGCATCAGTTCATGCAAGTCTTTCCAGGTTTTTCTGAAATCAGCCTGTTCATCATTTCTTAGAGAACAATAATATCCCATTATATTCATATTCTATAACATTTATAAACCATAACTTATTCATTCATTCCCCAACTGATGGACATCTATTCAATTTCCATTTCCTTGCCACTAAAGAAAGGGCAACTACAAACATTTTTGCACATGTGATTTCTTTTTCCTTTTTCATGATCTCTTTGGGAAGTAGACCCAATAGAAATACTGCTGTATCAAGGGATAGGCACAGTTTGATAACCTTTTGGGCGTAGTTCCAAATTGCTCTGCAGAGTGGTTGACTCAATTCATAATTCCACCAACAATGCATTAGTGTTTGAGTTTTCCCACATCATTTTCAACATCCATCATTTTTCTTTTCTTTTTTTTTTTGACATACTAACCATTCTGAGAAGTGTGAAGTGGTACCTCAGCATTATCTTAATTTTGCATTTCTTTAATCAATAGTGATTTAGAGCATTTTTTCATATGACTAGAAATGACTTTAATCTCATCATCTGAAAATTGTTTGTTCATATCCTTTGACTATCAATTGGAGAATGACTTGTATTTTTATAAATTTAAATCAATTTTATATATATTTTAGAAATGAGGCCTTTATCTGAAACACTGGATATAAAATATTTTTCACACCTTTCTTTTTCCCTTCTAATTTAATGTACAATTTTTTTTAATTTAGTATAATCAAAATTATCCATTTTACATTTCATAATGTTCTCTAGTTCTTTTTTGGACATAAATTTCTTCCTTCTCCACAGATCTGAGAAATAAGCTATCCCTTGTTCTGCTAATTTTCTTATAGTATCACCCTTTATACCTAAATCATGAACCCATTTTGACTTTATCTTGGTATAAGGTGTTACAGGTTTGTTAATGCTTAGTTTCTGCCATACTATTTTCCAGTTTTCCCAGCAATTTTTTTTTTCAAATAGTGAATTCTTACCCCAGAAGCTGGAGTCTTTGGGTTTGTCAAATACTAGATTACTATAGTTATTGACTATTATGTCTTATGAACCTATTCTTTTCCACTGATAGACTATATTTCTTACCCAGGACCACACGGTCTTGATGACCACCTCTTTATAATATAGTTTTAGGTCTGGTACAACTAGGCCATCTTTACATTGTTTTTTTCATTAATTCCCTTGAAATTCTTGATCTTTTGTTCTTACAGATGAGTTTTATTATTATTTTTTCTAACTCTATAAAGTAATTTTTTCTGCTATTTGGTATGGCATTGAATAAGTAGATTAATTTAGGTAGAATTGTCATTTTTATTATATTAGCTCTATCTACCCATGAGTACTTGATATTCTTTCAATTGTGTAGTTCTAACTTTATTTGCGTGAAAAAATGTTTTGTAATTGTGTTTAAATAGCTACTGGCTTTGCCAGTTTTTGGAAATTTGAGGAAGACTCAAATATTTTATGTTATCTGCAATTATTTTAAATGGGATTTTTCTTTCTATCTCTTGCTGATGAATTTTGTTGATAACATATAGAACTGCTAATGTTTTATATGAGTTTATTTTATATTCTGCAACTTTGTTCAAGTAATTGTTTCTAATAGTTTTTTAGTTGATTTTCTAGGATTCTCTAGGTATACTATAATATAATTTGCAACAAGTGATAATTTTTTTTGCCCATTGCCTACTCTAATTCCTTCAATTTTTTCTTCATTTATTGCTAAAACTAACATTTCTAATACAATATTGAATAGTAGTGGTGATAATGGGCAACTTTGTTTCACCCTGATCTTATTGTGAATGCTTCTAGTTTATCCCCATGACATAGTTTTAGATTTAGATTAAATCATAGATTTACATAAAACTTGCTGATTGTTTTAAATATATGTTACTGATCATTTTAAGGAAAAATGCATTTATTACTGACTACTAATGTTTTTAATAGGAATAAGTGTTGGATTTTATCAAATGCTTTTTCTGCATCAATTTATATAATCATACCATTTCTGTTAATTTGGTTATTGATAAAATCAATTATACTGATAGCTTTCCTGAAGTGAACAGACAGACCTCTCCAGAAGACCTTCCAAGATATCTTAAACTGGAAAATTACTACACTCTGAATGTTTGTGAATTCTGTCACTCTTAAATCCATTCAAAGGTTTGATCTAGTGTTGATTCTGAGGGAAGCCAGAAAGAACTAAGGTAATGTCCTGTCTACTGTCCACTATCTTGGCTCTGCCCCTCAAGATAGACTTTTAAAAACCAAAACTAATGAGGATAATTCAGATAAGTAAAAATCTGGACCAATAAAATCAATCATTCAAAACCTGGAGAGATTATTTATTGCTGTTTACTATTTATAAAAAAAAAATTAGTGTGTATGAATAAGAACTTCACTATCCAAAGCCAATGCCAACTAGAGTGCTGCCTTTCTTTGAAATCCCTTTCCTTTCTATTGTTGAGTCATATTGTTATATTGAGTACCTTCACTTCAGGTAAGGCTATGTTTTGATAGTGAATGTAAAGTTCTTTGTGAGAGCAGCACTTCCCAGAAGCAAGCCCTGTCTTTCATCCCAGAAAAGAACAAAACATGCTGCCTTCACAAAGCACCAGGAAGATTTCTTTGAAGTCATCCTACTCTGACTGTGAATAACATATACCTCAATTTGTTGGTAAGCTTGAGTATTACTTGAAAATTCTACTATAACAAGTAGACTGCATTTTCAAATCCACCCTAGTGAGGGTAAGAAAAACATCACCTTTCTTTCTAATTTTTGTACTTCTTTTACATAGAGAGGAAGTAATGATAGAGCAGGTAGATATTTGTCCTCAATTATAGAAAAGTTTGCCTTTGACACATCCTGTGTGACCCAGACAAACTCTGAATGCTTTGGGCATCTAAGATTGTAAGTTGTAAAGGAGGCACCAACCTGAATTTTGCAGAATTTCCTCACCTGGGAGTTCCCCATACCAGTAAAATAGAAAGTTCATCAATCAAGAAGTATTTATTAGTCATCACCATGTGCCAGACATTGTTCTGGGCCTTGAGATTACAAAATCAAGAAAGGAAATTATCTTCACTTCCAAATGGCTTCCATTCTAATCGGATAAACAACAAGTAATATAAATATATGTGACCTGAACTCATAAAGACACATAAACAAGCAATTAACTACAAGATGGTGTGGAAAAAATAGCACTAGTGATTTGGTGGATAACAAAATTTTCATATAGAAATTTGAACTTTATATTAAAGGAAAAGAGGATCTTTAAGAGGGAGAATGTTCCAAGTATGTGGGATGGTCAGTGCAAAGGTGTAGAGATTAATACAGAATATCCTTGTATAAGGAACAGAGAGAATTATGCAACAGTAAAAATATAAACCAGATAGTATCCATTTGGGGGCAACTAGTTGGTACAGTGGATAGTTTGTGGGAGTCAGGAAGACTCATCTTCCCAAGTTCAAATCTGACCTGAGATACTTACTAGCTGTGTGACCCTGGACAAGTCAAATAAGCTTGCTTGTCTCAGTTTCCTCATCTGTAAAAATGAACTAGAGAAGAAAATGGGAAACCATTCCAGTATTTTTGCCAAGAAAACCCTGGATGAGGTCACAAAGAATTCTCTACAATGAACAGTAACAACAGCATCCATTCTAAATATCTATAAGCATGTTCAAATTATGTTCATATTGCTTAAAATATTCATTATTTGCTAGTAAGAATTGTTGTATTACTGATTGATTCATTTAAAATAGAAAAATCTTAGTATTTACTTTTTGTCAAGTAGACAAGGGGTAGAAGAGTTGGATTGTAGGCAGTCTAAAATCTTCTTCAAACTCCTAATCTATGATCCTATGATCTGAGTCAATCACAAAGGTAGTAGATCCAAATGTCCATTGTCTATATGATTGCATTCCCAGTGAAATTTCCCAACATATTTCTTGTTTTCCCAACCTGTTTTGTTTTGGTTTTTGGTTGTGATAATACTAGCTCCTGTGCCTTCTGAAATATCATATTCTAAGTCCTCTGATCCTTTAATGTGGAAGCTGCTTGTTTCTTTATGGCTACTTTCAATATTTTCTCCTTGACCTGGGAATTCTGGAATTTGACTGTAATATTCCTGGGAGTTTTCATTTGGAATCTCTTTCAGGTGGTGATAAGTGTACTTCAAGATTATTGTAATGAAAAAGCAAAAAAAAACTTTCTGGACAAAAAACAAGGCAAAAACGCAAGGCATTTGCCATTGGTAGATGGAAATTAAAAGTCTGGATGGATCAAGATTTAAAAGAACAATCTGATTTTAAAAAGGCCTGGAAAGATTTACACAAACTGATACTGAGCAAAATAAGCAGAACCACACAGTAACAGCAAGATTGTGCAATGATCAACCATGAAAAACTTGGTTCTTCTCAGTGATTCAGTGATTCAAGACAATCCCAATAAACTTGGATAGAAAATATCATCTGCATCCAGAAAAGAAAACTATAGAGACTGAAAATAAATTAGCATATGCTATGTTCACTTTTATTTTTCTGGGTTTTTTCTCTCATGGTTTTTCCCTTTTCTTCTGATTTTTCTCTCCCAAAATGATTCATAAAGAAATGTGTATTAAAAAGTTATTATACATGTATAACCAGAAAAAAAACTATTTTAAAAAGCCAGAGTACTCATTTTACAAATGAAACTGAGAATGAAGGAGGTTAAATGACTCTCCCCAAAGTCACATGGATAGTAAATGGCAGAGCCAGGAAAGATTTTTCTTTTATCAAAAAATTGATCCATGTGACTCATAGCTAAGTCCATATCAAAATATATATTTTTTCCTATGTCTATACTGACCTATTTATGGAGCACAATCAAAAAGCATTCAATGGTTCTATACATGTATCTTTAATGACTATTATTAATGGTATTCAGTAAACAAAATAATGTGAATATAAATGAATATTTGGCTTTTTATTCAGTGGAATAATGGAAGCAACAATGTATTAAGGGTCATCCCATTTGGCTTGTGGTTCCAATCTGCTTCTAATTGATGTGGCCTAGGATAAGTCATTTTGGAGCAACCCCTGAAGTTTTTCCTGGGTTTGTTCCCACACATGTAAAATGAAGACATTAGACCAGGTAATAATTGATAACTCTTTCAGTTCTAACATTTTATCAAACTATTCAAGTCCTGAGGAAAAATGAACCAACTTTATTTTACAAAATAATACATTTAACTTTGGTTTCTATTTAAGCATTTATCAGGTTGAGATAAATAGTTGAGGGGAGGGGAAATCCACCTCAAACAAGTAAACAATCAATCTTTCCTTTAAAGGTCAACATCAAGCCCTAAGGCAGAGCTGTCATTTATCAAAAAATCTGTTTAGAAATCAATACACCTTTGAAAGTACCAGGGCAGGCATATGTTTCTTCAGCATTTGATTTGTAGACTCAGGGTAAACAGGTCTGCAGAACAAAAACATGTGCAGTAATTATCTAACACATAAGCACCATGGTAGCCTGTCCAACATTCAGAAATATCCACTGATATCCAGGCAAACACAAAAAGTCAGTTCAAAGCATGTCTCAAGAGCCTACTTATGTTAGACGGGCTAGGATTTGAAGTGTGTGTTTGCTGGATTTTTTTTTCCTAATGTAATTTTGGCTTCTATTCCCAAATGCCCAGTCTCTCTAATGTTTACAAATTGCCAGATTCTTCTTATGAATTTAAGATAGTAATTAAAAAAATCCCCATCTATAAAGATTAACTTAAAATTAAATGGTAGTGTTAACTGGAAGAGCCTTGAAGAAACTAAATCTCAATATTTTTAAAGAAAATTTTATGACATTCTGCCAGGATATGGGGAATCATTTGGTTTGGCCCAAACATTATGAGACTAATTTTTGTCAAATTTTATTATTTTAACTTCATTGGACAAAATAATTGACATTTCTCAAATTACTTTATTCATAAAATGTATATGTTTATTTTTGGTTGGTCTGATAATATGCCAATATCCAAGAAAATTAGAGAGTTACTTTTCAATCACTTCTTTACAAGACATTTTCCTTTGTATTACTATTTCCTCTATTATTTTAGGAATTTTATGAAGGGATCAAATTAAATTACCTTCAAGGTCTCTTGCAAATATAACATTTTATTATTTTATTTATTTTCTCTTAGTTCAATTTATCATAACCAGAGTATCCCCAGAGCCTAAGTGGACACGTTGATAGATGATTCAACGTGTTGAAAAGAAGACTTAGAGTTACAAAAGACCTTTCTACTTGTTAACTGTCACCCTGGAGAAGACATTTCATCTCTCTCAGATAGTTCCTTCATCTACAGATGGGAATTATAATCCTTGCAGTGAAACTGGAATATGGTAGAGAATATAGTAGCCTTGAAGATAGGAAGTTTTGAAAATTTTTCTAACAATACCTATGTGACCCTATTATGTGCAATTCTCTAAAGTAAATTCACCAAGATTAAATGAGTTGCCAGTTAGATATTTCAGACTGGATGTCCCAAAGACATCTCACTCTCAATATGTTCAAAATAGTACCCATTACTGTTTTCCTCAAAAAAATTCCCTGTTTCTGTGCAAGACAGTATTATTCTCCAATTTTCTAGTCTCCAGCTTTGTAATCTCAGTTGACCAAGTTCTACTAAATATGCAAGTCAAGACATCACCCTGTGATGTCATTGGTCCTCTTTGAAAATAAAGAATAACCACAAACCTCAGCATTATCCTGTACTGTAATCCTTAACCTACATATCTAGGGAGTTGCCAAATTGCGACATTTCTACCTTCACAATATATTCCACATAGGACTTCTTTTCTCTACTCAAAGGCTTTCACAGTACTTTGTGGATAAAATGACTGAACTAGGAAACAAAAGAAGAGTATATTTGTATGTGTCAATCAGAAAAAATTTTGTTCACTATGAATTCTATTTATAATCATATATTTTTACATTTTATAACTGTTGCCCAATACAAAATGGTGAACCACTAATTTTTACAAATATTAGTCATATTAATCACATGGGTAATGTCATTTTATTGGCTTAAAAAATCCCTGAGTAAAAATTTTCTTGGCTAGAGTCATTGTCCACGGGAATTAATTAACAACTTCACAACTTTCATGTATAAGGTCTGTTTCATACCAACTGGCCAACATTCTTCCCCATCTCATCTACCCAAGACCTCACTTTGCTAACCAATCCAAGACACAATACGCTTGTCAACAAATAACTTGTGAAATTATTTAGATACATCTACTTAATTGACTATTGCTAAAATAGTTCTTAAATTAAAGTTTTTATTTCTGTAAAGAGTAATTTGCATGAACTAGGAGTATTGTGGGATAGTTGCTGAATTCCTGAAAGAAAACGTCAAGGGACTTGATTCCAAAATCAGTGGCAGGGATGAGATGCAAAGTCCCTCCCCTCTGTGTAATGAAAAGTAATACTGTGCCTATATCCTCCAAAAATATTTTACAGTTTATTGGTCTCTATAAATCAAACTAACTCCTGCTCTGCTATTCAGTTCAGAGGTCTTGACTATCTCTAAGACCTTTGTTCTTTTGTGTGAACCAGGTCCACTGTTTCTTTTCCTTTTTTTTCCCCTACCTCTAAGAAATGAGCCATCCATCATAGCTTGGAGCTCTGTGGTGCTCTGATTTTCCTCTGACCTCAGAACAGTGCATGGTTCTGAGCTTTGTGGGTGTGGGGGAACAGTCACCCTCTTGTTTTCCAGTTTGGCTGGATTTTTCAAGTAGTTGAAACCAGCTGCAGACCATAAACTGTTATTTCAGTTTCAGTAAAACTCAGACGGTCTTTCTTAGATATGGAGAAAGTTTTAAATACAGCCTGAATCTAAGCCAATTTTGTAAGGGATTCAAGAAGTCTGAAAGGAAATTGATGCAATGAGGATGCTACCTAGGTTAAGGAAGGGCCTATGTAGTTGAACAGCTCTTTGGGGAAAGAAACACATTATTCATGAAAAGCTTGCAATGGAGTTGTATCTGCTTAATGTTTGAAAAGACATTAATAAGTCCTATAATCTAGAGTAGAAAATATCCTGTGAGGTGATTTAGGGAGAGGCACTTTAAGGAAGGGAGAACATTTGTTCAGCACGTTAAAGGGATCCTGCTGGAATTAGGGTCTCATAGGAGAAGCTGATCCCCAGAATTCTTGATGAGGGAATATCTGGGAGCAATGGGTCAGAAACCTTTCTAAAAATATTAGGATATGTCCAAGTACTCAAATCCTCTGTTCATTTCCAATAGTACAATCAAGCACCAGGAATTTTCACTAGGGGTCCTGAATTTAAATTTATTCCAGTGCTAATAAAATAGTAGAGAGTAAACCTGTCAGAATCTCCAAGTTACTATTTTTCTTCTCTAAAATCATGTCCCTATCCAATTTTAGAGTTCCTAAGAATGAAAAGAGAAAGAGGGAAGATAAATGTGTTATCTGACAGTCTGGGTGGTAACAAAAATTTCATATGCTCATACATACATATGTACTTACGTAAAAGCAAATACACACTGTTTTTTGCCTCCATGGACATCATAAGTCCTAATATTAACAAAACTATTCCAAAAGATGTGTTAAGGCAAAAGAATGCAGGCTTCTATGTAATGTGAAAATTAGCAGGGATGGGAGAGATCACAGACTTTATCAGAATAATATGTACTGTTTCACATTTATGAAATCATTAGTTCTGGCCTCCAAAAAATGTATCCACTTAGCTTTCGAAGTAGAACTAATTGAGGGAGGGATAAATTGAAGTGTTCAGTGGTATAATCCTCTGCATTTTCTTGTTACAGCCCAATGTTTTATCTTGTTCAGTCATTTTTCAGTCATGTCCAACTCTTTGAAAACCCATTTGGGGTTTTCTTGGCAAAAATACTAGAATGGTTTACCATTTCCTTCTCTATCTCATTTTACAGATGAGGAAACTGAGGCAAGAAGGGTTAAGTGACTTGCCCAGGGTCACACAGTAAATATCTGAAGCCACATTTGACCTCAGAAAGATGGATTTCCTGACTCCAAGCCCAACACTTTATCCACCATGCTACCTAGCTGCCCCATGATTTTCTTTATATCACTTTAAAGAACTCCGAACATGGGAGCTCCAATGCAGCTCAATAATTCATCTTAATCCTAGTGTCTTCCTTTTTTGTTGCTTATGTCTTTATTTGATATGTATATAGCTTGTTTGTACATGGTTGTTCAAATGATGTCTCCCCCATTTGAGTATGAGCTTCATGTGTAATAATACATTGATCCACCATGCCACCTAGCTGCCCTATGTTTTGACTTTCCATTATATAATCAGACACATAGCACAGTCTGAAAATTTAAAAATTTTTATTGATATAATTTGTCATTACATAGCTTAATTTCTTCTACTACCTTTCTCCCTTTAGAAGACCCATTCCAAATAAGACTGTTTTTGAAGGAAAAAAGAAAAGAATGAAGAGACAGAGGGGAAAAAACTCTTAACAAAACTGACAAAAACAGATTTGGAAGTTTTATTTTCTTCCTCAATTTGTAAACTTTTGTTTTATTAAATTATTTAACCCATTCACATGTAAAGTTATGAGTTAGGTTTATATTTTTATCCTTGTTTCTAATATTTTTCTGAATTGAGATTTTTTTTAAAAATTATGATGGGCATTGACTAAGTGCCTAATATGTACCTGTTACACTGTAGATACTTAATAAATGTTCATTAACTAGCTAACTAACATATAGTCTTAGAGAACTGTTTAGGGACCCTGAGAGGTTAAGGGACTTGCTTCTTAGCACCTATATCTTTGAAGTCTGTCATTTCTTGATTACCTTTGCATGAAATGAATGCAGTTTGACTTAGCTAAGCAGTGTTAGAACTAAAAAGAAAATGAACCTGAGTCTCAGACTAGTATTTGATCCAGTAGCAACCCTGCACCTCCAGTGACAGATGAATTTCCAAAGACCCAGCTCACCATTTAGAATGTTAGTTTATCCAAACTTAAAAAAAAAAATCAGTTTGTGAAGATCAGAACAAAGATGATCCTGCAGTTCTCAACTTTCTCATTCCACCTGAGATGGGAATGTTCCAGCTAATTTTTCAGTGTTTTTGCTTTATTTCTTGCTTGGGTTTGGGGGATTATTTTTGAAGGGTTGAGGGAGAAGGAAGGGCAGTGGGGGTTTCCTGCTGAAAATTGATACTTTACTGGCAGAAAGACTGAGAGAATGTTCTTGCCTTAAAACTTCTTGGAACCCTATAAAAGTTTGATTAAGAGTGAAGTACTGTTTTTCTAGTATTTTTTTTACCACCCCCTCACTCCTCTAATCCAAACTTGCTTTTCTCTGCTGTTTTTGGCCTGCACTCATTTTCCAAGACTATGACCTCTCTTTGTTCCCCTCCTCCAGATTGCCTCTGGTTGCACCGTCATGGAGTCCACACTGCAGGGTGCCATATTCCTTGCTGTAAAGGCCACATTAAAAAAAAATCAACACATATTAAATGTTTCTAGGTACACAATTCTGGACTAAGTGCTGAGGAAGATACCTAATAGCTACCATTTAAACAAAATTTTAACGTTTATAAAGCACTTTATATATATTATTTCATAAGTTCATCACAACAATCCTGGGAATTATTGTTATCTCTATCATAATTATTATTATTTTCATTTTAGTTATGATAAAACTAAGGCTGAGAGAGGTAAAATGGCTTACAGTTGCACACTTTATACACACACACTAATAACTCAACAACAATAACAAGGCAATGGTAAGTACACAAGTACCTTGGATAGCATTGAATAGTAGATGGACAGTTGACCTCAGAGTCTGGTTTCAAATTGTGCCTCTGTCAATTACTACTTGTGTGACCTTGATCAAGAGAATAAACATCTTCAGTCTTCCATCACCTCCCTGTAAAAATGAAGATGATCTCATTCAAAAATCCTCCCCAATCCCATTTTAAAGTTGAGGCCCAGAAACTTATGCAAGATCAAATAGGCAGCAAGTAAAATTTGAACCAAGATCTATGACTCCAGAGCTTGTATCCTTACAACTGTGTCATGCCCTCTTCCTCAGATTGGACTAAATGGCCACTAAACACCTTTGTAACTATAAATTATGAATGAAGAACAGGTGCAGAACCATCTGAGATAAGGCCAAAGATTCCTTTTACTGGAGAAACAGGTGTTCCTGTCCTATCATGCTGAGTTTTGCTTTGATTTTTACCCCCTAATCCCTTACCACCACTTATGTGCATTTTCCAGTGTTTTTCTTTCTTTTGTTGCCATGGTTACCTCACCTGCTGGGCTTGCAATAGGTCTTAATGTCTAGCTCTCTGTTGGTTCTCAGTAACTGTTAAGTACATGGGAACCAATCCTGTGGTGACCCAGGTAAAGTTAATTAGTGAGAGTGAAGTGAATTCATTATTCTAGGGCACTATGGTATTGTTTAGTTAATGATCACTTTGACTCGTGCCCTGGAAGAGTCTATTTGCCTGGCAGGAGTTGAAGGGGCATGACAACCTTAACCTTCCTTTCTTAAAGGTTCATAGTCAGAGCAAAGCCACTCACAGTAGTGTTTCCCAGAGTAGATCTTTAGGACCCCTAAATTTTTGAGCTTCCCCCCAATGTGTCCATAATTGGTCTTTGGGGCTTGGGTAGATCAGGGACTAATACTTATTGCCTGGCAAAAAAGTAACAACAAAAATTTAAAAAAAATGTTCTTTCCAAAATATTGATCAATCTTTTTTCTTTTGACATCATTGTAATTTTCCCATATATTAACTTTCTCCCCAAGAGACAGTCTCTATTTTCTAAAAAAAAAAAAAAAGAAAAAGAAAAAAGAAAGAAAGAAAGAAAGAGACTCAGCAAAATCAATCAATATATCAAAAAAAAATTTTTTAATTATATGCAATGTTCCCCACCCTGAAGCCCTTCTACAAAAAAATTGGGAAAAACATCTTCTCCTATCTCTTCTTTGAGGCCAATTTTATCTTAATTTTATAACATTCACTTTGAATTTTTATGGTTCTTTTTCTTTCCATTTATAATGTATTTATTGCATATATTGTTTTCCTTCCTCTTATTATTTCATTTTGTATCAGTTCATGTAAGTCTTTCCATGCTTCTCTGTATATATCATGTTCATCATTTCTTAACAATACAATAATATTCCATTACATTTATGCACCACAGTGTGTTTAGCCATTCCCCAGTAGATGGGGTATCTACCTTATTCTCAATTATTTGCTACCACAAAAAAGTGTTGCTATAAATATGGACAATTTTAAACTTCTTATGCTATAAACACACCTTGGTATATATGGAGGTTTTCTTTATGTCAGTTAAGTCTTTGGGTTATATGCCTAGTAATAGAACCTTAGGTCAAGAATAGGAATATTTTAACCACCTTATTTTTCTAATTCTAAACTGCTTTCCAGAAGTATTATATAAATCACAGTTTTACTGAACACATTATTAGTATGCCTGTCAAAAAGAATGTTCTGATGGTGGAAAAAGGTACTGGTTCCTATTTTCAGTAGAAAATGAGCAGCATTATAGATCATTTTATTAACCATGAAATATGAGAAGGGACATTAGCATGAATTTTTCAAAATATTTTTAAAGTCTTATCAAATAATTAAGGTCCCTAGATTATGATAGAATTTGATGTCCAAGAGACCTAGTCTCATAAAGAGGCAGCATGGCTTAGAGCAGTTGTGTCAAGCTCATATAGAAACAGGAATCCCTAAACCACAGATAAGGATCCTTGCAGTTTAGAAACCACATATTACATTATCTACTGTATTTTTGTATATTGTTAATTATTTCTCAAGTACATTTTAATCTGGTTCCCCCAGTTCCCAAAGATCCTAGCTTCCAGGATTTTTGATGTGATAGATAGGGTGTTGAATCTGATGTCAAGAAGATGTGAATTTATAGCTTGTCTTTGGTAAGACATAACAAACAATTCACTGATCCTCTTGGAAAATCAGGTTCCTATCTGCAAAATGGCCGTGATATTAATACCTTAACACTTATCCAGATAAGAATATATAAATGCCAACTATTGGGTCATTTAAGTTTTAAAGCTGAAAAGATTCTTAACAATCTGTCCTTTCCCCCACCTTTATTTAACAGATAAGAAAACTGAAGTCCAGATAAATGAAACATTTTAACCAAAATTATAATGCTAATTAGTGGCCCAGTTAAGACTAGAGATTAGGACTCATGTCTCCCAGTCCAGAGTTTTGCCCATCACAAAAAAAGAAAACCCACATGTGAGAGTCCTTTTAGTTTTTCCCTATTACATAAGGAAGCCAAGTGAAATTTAAGAGGGCAACTTGGCAGACACCCAGGGCACTCTGGGAGAGCAATCACTGGGAGTAATTCAAGGTAGTCCAAGAAATAACAGATTGAGGAAGAAAATGGGAGCAATGTTTTCCAGTGATTAAAACCCTATGTCTAGTCAAAAGGCTCAGGTCCTTCGTGAACATAGGCAATCTATTCATCCTCTGAGTCCAAATTTCCCCATCTGTAGAATTTATTGCTTACTACCTTTCTAAATCACAACACTGGCATAAGAGTCCATTATGTAATGGCTTTTTAAGTGGCCATAAGCCTCTTAAAGGTGACAACATTATTATACTTTCCAGCATTACTTTAAAACTTAACATAATTACGTATTACAAAGTTGATGGGGACTGCTTGATTTGGACTCAAATCCTGGCTGAAAATCAGCATTATGGTCTGCTATAAATTTTTAAAGTGAAAGATCTGCATTCAGATGATGAACTTTGGTTCAAATCCCAGCTGTGCTACCTATTTCCTTTTGATCTCCTTCAAGTTACTCTTGATACCTCTCTGCATTTCTGTTTATTCATCTACTAAAGGTGGAACTCAGAGATCTCTTCTACCTAGAAATCTGTGACCTTATCATTTTTCAGAGGTCCAGTTATTTTCTGTATCTGTAAAATGGGGTTCATAATACCTACTGTATCTTCTGCACACAGACAATTAGCTGTTAGTAGACAATTGGCTCTGTAGCAAACAACCAACCAATCAATAAGCTTTTGCTTCGGTCTACCACCTCCTTTGGTCTGCCCTTTCTTCTGTTAGTTCCCCACCATCATCCCTTTTATTTAATCTCCTCCCCTCCTACTATCCTGTCAGGTAAGATAGATTTTTATATTTAACTGATCCCTTTAGGAGTCCAAACTTTGAGTACCAGGACAGGCTGGGAAAGGGACTCAGAAAAGATGCTACACAAATAATCTTTTATAGGGGACATGATCATCATCTCTATATTATTTAATTTTTAGTATATGTGCTCCTAAGCAACCCTTTTCAGAAGCACCTCTTTTCATCAGTCATTGGTAAAATTATTCTACAAAAGTCAGGGACTTTGGATATCGCATCATAAAAAAATCAAGCAAAAATATTTAATTAAGATGGTGGGAAAAAATTTTAATGTGTAAAATGAGTATTCTGGAGGCAGTTGTAGGTGTCTAGTACCAAACCATAACACTCCTTTTTAACTGGTGGTGTTTACAAGTCCCTTATTGTTCAAATGACCTATGTTGCCTAAAAATTTTATTTATTTCACATTCAGCTAACTCATAGCAATGAGTCCCTTGTTGTTTAAATGACCTATGTTGTCTAAGAATTTTATTTGTCATGAACCTAATTTATAAATTCACTATGATTTTTATTAGATCAGGTAATTCTTTCTACTTTTATTTGTAGCTCTTAGGCTTCTATCAATAAAAATATATTCAGGCTGATAATAAAGCAAGTCATCTAGTTAAGGTGTCAAATATACTGGGTAAATATCTGGAAAAATAACATCTCATCATCACCACCAGTATGAATTCTCCCAGAAGGCAAATCTCATTGGTGTCTTGCTCAGTCCAGTGAAGTACTAGTCCATTCTTTCCTAGTCCACTTAGCCCCTAGAAAGTGGTTTGATTATAGAGCCACTGTGAACTCGAAGACTTGAATCTGTCCTTTGAGTATTTCTTTTCCCTTCAACTTGTACTTATATATTAAGTCCCCCAGGTTCAAGTTATTCTGTCCCTGTTCCAATGTCTACAGCTCATGAGCCCCCATTGATGGGTTTACCTTTACTCTAGTCAGCTCCAAGACATCATCTGATTTCATTAAAGGCATTTACTAACATGTCATAGCAAGAACAATAGCAATACAACATTGTCCTTCTCCTACCCCTCAAACCATAGTATACTTTCCTACAAACATGTAGAGTCAGTGAGGAGAATGGCCTCTCATGGAATTCCCTGGTAGACAAGCACATGGATTAGAGATTTTGATATCTTCTTGCAATTTTCTCCACCTGCTTCTTACTGGGAGCAATGTCTGATGAGCAAATCATTACATTTGACCCTGATACATATGCTTCTTGGCAGAAATCTCTATTATCTCCATCTTCAGTTTTACCTGGCCTAGGGTAAGTATTGCTAAGATCCTTGAGGAAAAAAAAAACCTGCAGAAGTCTCAGCTTTGGGGCCTGGAGTCTCCTGTGCAATATTGAATCCAGGTTCCTGATTCTTGGTTCCTCTTCATGGCTCAACTTGAGAACTCCAATGGAATTCCTCAGCAAAGCTGGCTTCTCTGCTTTTGAATATTTAGTGCCATCAGTTCTCTTTTGGAATAGTAAACATTATTTTCTCCACAGTTTTTTGATCTTTTTACATGCAAAGGGAACAAAATTTTATGCACTTTTAATGTTGCAAACTGTGATTGTTCAAAAATGGAAAGAGATAACTTTGTCTGCTATCTGTTACCTGCCTTTACATTCTGCAAATTCAAACACTGATAAAGGATTTATCCCATACTCTTATATATTCAACTAATGTTTAATTAAGCCTCTTCTGGGGTAGTCTTTGGATGTCCAGGATCAATCACAAAATCAATCAATAAACTATTAATTAAACACTTATTATGTGCTTGGCACTGTAATATGTACTGGAGATAAAAAGAAAATAATAAAAATTTTATATATATATATGTCTATACAAAAATAGATGGATAGAAGTCTAGCAGCTGGGGGCAGAGGAAAAGGTTTCATATAAATATTATGGTGTGGCATCTGATTTGCTCATTCTACTTTCCACTGCTTAGTTTCAACTCCAAGGAACATAATGTGCCAGGTGGTATACCTCTGGTATGGCTCCTCTCTTTCTATTTTACTTTCGTGTGTTTTCTTCCCTCATTACACTGTAAGCTCTTTGGGGGAAGGGACTGTTTTATTTTTCTTATTTCTATTCCCAGACTTAGCACTATGCTTGAGCACATAGAAGGTGCTTAATAAGTGTTTATTGAATTGGACTGAAGGAAATTAAGGATTCTAAGAGTGGTTATGAGATGAGATTCTAGGCATAGGTAATGACTTGAATAAAGGCAAGACAAGAAATAGAATGTTACATGTGAAGAAAAACAAAAATGTCAGTTTTTCTGGACCATAGAGTACAAGAAGAAAAACCATGTGTAATAATTCTGGAAAGGTAAGTGAGAGGCAGGTTGTAAAGGGCTGTAAATGCCAAAATAAGAGTTTATATGTGATCCCAAAGGTGACAAAGAGCTACTGGAGTTTACTGAGTAATAACCACAGCTTAAAAATCAATAAATTTTTTTCAAAAACTAATAATTAAACACCAACTACATATCAGGTACTATTCGTTGCACACTGGAGATCCAAATATAATATATAAATATCTCTTTCCCTCTGGATTGATCATTTTGACATCAAATTGTTTTTTTGTCTATATAGAACTATATCATTTGGAAACTTTTGAATTAGTATTCACAGATCTTCAAGCAAAGGTCAGTTGACTACTTGTCAAGTAGGTTATAGAGAAAATCACTATTGATTTGTGGATTTAACTAGATCACTTTTTAGTCTTTACCATTCTGTTGTCTTTTGATCACAGTGTGTGATTCTACTCTAAGAATCAAGAGACATGTATTGTAGATCCAGCTCAAACACTAGTAGATACCAACTGGTTGCTCTCTCTACTCCATCCTTAGACAGTAGTACTGGCCATAAATCATCAGACAAATCATAAGATTTAAAGGTGGAAGAGACCTTAGAAATCAACTAATTCAGCCCTCTCATTTTAGAAAAAAAGAAATTAAAAATCAAAAAAGGGAAATGACTTGCTCAAATCATGATACTATGTATTAAGTGGAAGGATCAAGATTTGAAACCAAATTCTCTTGACTCCAAATCCAATGCTCTTTTTATTATATCACTTCATTGACTCATATTTAACATATTTAACCAAATGGTCAGAAGGAAAATTTAAGTAAAACAATATTATGTGATATATTAGACTAGGACACAGGAATCTTTAGTTCTGTTTTTTGCTATGCTACAACTAATTGTGCTCTTTGATTAAGTCATTTTAATTTCTCTTGGCTTTATTTTCTTCATCTGAAATTAAAGGAATAGATGAGAGGTACACAGAAAGAGACAGGGACAAAGAGAGGGGGGAAGAAAAAAGAGAATTGAGAGAGAGAGAGAGGGAAGAAAGGAGGGAGGGAGGGGAAGAGAAGAAGAGAAAGAGAGAGAGAGAGAGGAAGACAGAGGGGGGAGGAGGGAGAACGTATTACATAAGCAAAAAAGACAATCCTTGATTTCAAAAACCTTATGGTCTAATGGAGAAAGATAACACAAAAAGAGGAGCCAGAAACTTGGGTGGGGGGTAGCATAAACTGTTCAGGACCATTGGCAAGGAAGTGACCAAGACAGATTCTTTATTCTGAAGAATGGGCTGCAGGACTGAGGCATCTTCAAAGGGAGCAGGTTTCTGGGGAAGAAGAAAGGTCTTAAGATTGAGGAGTGTAATCAAGAGTGAAATGCTTATGATACCTCATGAATTGGTGGTTGGGTCAGAGATTCATCAATCAAAAAGGGGCCCTAGGGTAGAGACATCTCCAGAGTAAGAAGGCTACTTAGATCTCGAAGGTATCTTCCAGATCCCCCAATAAATATTCATTGGCCTGGTATTTGAAGTCTTTATAATCTGGCTCCAACCTATATACTGAGATTCATTGTACCTTACTTCCCTTCCCACTTTCTATATTCCAACCAAATTCCACATTCCAACTTTTCTGTGCACAATCTATTTTGATTGGCAGTCAAAGTTCATAAAGACAGATTTTGTGCAATCACCCTAGAAAGACAGAGTGAAGCTAAATTGTGACAGCCTTTAAATGCCAATAAATATTCTTTACCTTTATTTCTAGGAATTTCTAGTCTCCCACTTCTGGAGCCCCCAAGGCTCAACTCAACTTGCTCTGGAAAGCCTTTACTGAATCTACTCCTTCCCTTCCCCTATAAATGAGTGCTCATTTCCTCCTCCTCAAATGATTATTTATATATCATATCCCCCTCTTCCTAGTTACTCCTTCCCCCAAAGGAATAAAGGCAGGGACAGATTTTTATTTTTGTTATTTTGTTGTTGTTCATTTTGTCCTTATGACCATGAGTACCTTTCTCTAAGAGGTGTTTAATAAAGTATGTTAGATTGGATGGATAGGATAGAGACCTGAAGTCTGAAGTCACCCAGCAACTGGAGGACTAACAAGATACATTGAGAAAAAGTGAAACTCTGTTTTTATTAGAGTAACAAAGTTTAAAAATAGATTTCTCTTTATTGGTTCTAGAAGAGGCAATTCTATCATTTCAAAAGATGTGATTTTAGGTTTCTGCACAGATTTAGAATCTGAAAATTAAAGGAATAGATGAGAGGTAGACAGAAAGAGAGATAGACAGGGACAGAGAGAGGGGGGGAGAAAAAAGAGGAATGGGAGGGAGAGAGAGAGAGAGAGAGACAGAGACAGAGACAGAGAGAGATTTAAGGCCCAAAAGAACTTTGGAGGCCATTTTATTCAGTCCCATCCCCCATTTTACAGATAAGGAAACTCAGATGCAGAGAAGTTAAGGTGATTTCTTGCCCAAGATTACACATGTAGTAAGTGGCTGGGTCTGGATTCAAACCTAGATCCTCTGATTTCCAATTCAGAACTTTGTTACCCTACACTGGCTATTGGGCATTCTGGCTACAACTTCTTTAATTGGATTATATATCCGAACATGTAATATTGAACATAACTTTTAAGTAATATCCATGACATTGTAGAGTTTGTATATAATGAAATTTATTCAAGTACAGGAAGCTTTGATTGGATACTGATTTTTTTCAAGAGACTAAAATAAAAATTTTCACCTGGTCTTAATTGTCCATTAAGGATGATTCTAAAAACAAAACAAAGTTCTTTATTTGTCCTCACCTTTTTTCCTAGTGACACTCAAGAGGGGTCATGCTCTTTTGCCACTAAAATTGCAAACTCTGTGACCTGGATCCTTCTTGGAGCAATGAAATCACTGGAGAATGAAACTAAACAATGAGAGGTGGTTTCTATCCTCCCTCTGGCCCCACTAAGAAAACAGTCAGACAGGCCTTTGAAATCAATAAATTGGCTTAGAATTAAAGTCCTTCTAAATTGTAGCCTACCTGGCTAGCTACCTTAGAAACAGTGACAGAAGTAAAGTTTGAAAAAAAAACCTTTCAACCACTATTAGGGTCAGCTTAGTACAGTAGCCTTTCTGATAACATTATTGGTGGATTAGAGAAGAAAGGGGTAGGGTAGGGAAGCATAGGTCAGCTGTTGGCCAGATTGTGGGGTGATGGCAATGAAGAAGAAAGAAAGAAGGCTCCTTTGCCTCTGCTAGTGAGAGGGGAGAGTCTGAGCTGCAGTTGTCTTTCCAATATACGAGTTATTTTTAAGGGTGGGGAGCAGTATAGGGAAGCCAGTGGGGTGTAACTCCTTAGAAAATTGAGAAAGATAAGGCAGGAACGGTCCATGGAGATTACTTGCTATGCTAGACCTGGCTTTACTAATTCTATTCTCATTTGCTAAAATAGCTAACTTTGACATAATACCAGGAATTTCGATTTTGTAATGTTGATTCTTTCTACTCCTAGGACTGAATCAAAACAAAGAGCTCAGAAGTAACTGTGTTTGAATGTCATTATTCCCTCCCTTCCTTCCCCCAGTTCTTGGAGTATTGGCCCAAGGGAGGATATAGAACATTTAACATAATGGGATAAGTCAACTGTTGGCCAAGTTATATGGCAATGAGAAAGGAAAGAGAGCTCCTGTGGTTATGCTAGCCAGAGTTTGGGCTTTTGTTGTTCTCCCAATATAAGAAATATTTCTTAGTTTTTATTCCCAGGTATGTCAGGGACTGGCAGAAGCATCAGAACTATGATAATTTAGTGGAAAGTGCTTATAAGCTAACATAGCTTCTAGACTGAGTAAGCCAATAATGGAGGAGCCAGCATGGTACAGTGGATAGATGAAGGGCCTGGAATCAGTCAGACTCATCTTCATGAGTTTAAATTTGGCTTTAGACACTTGGACAAGTCACTTAACCTCATTTGTCTCAGTCCCTCATCTGTAAAATGATCTGGAGAAGGAAATGGCAAACCACTCCATTATCTTTGCCAAGAAGACTCCAAATGGTGTTACAGAGAATGGAACATGACTGAAACAACCAAATAACAAAATAATCAGACAATGAAAATAGCAGGCATGATTTGGGGAAATGGCAAAAACCTCTTCTGCTTGGAAGAACAAGTCTGCCCTGAGATTCACATCTTGGAAATACTCTCATACCTGGAGTCCCTCCCTCTGATTGAAGGACCCCTCACAGAATTTCCATTTAAGGAGGGTCTTTAGGACAATCATCCTTTCATTTCCCACCAGGCTACATTTTTGTGGACTTACCATCATACTTCTGCATAAGGCACCTTTTTCTTTCTTTCTGCTCCCTGACTTCTATTTTTCAGTTTCCTTTTACATCTTTTTTCTCCTTTTACATAGAACTATCTTTCCCTTCACTTGTATTTGTATTCCCAGTACTTAACATGGTGTGGGAAACATAGTTAGCTTTTAATAAATGCTTGAAGACTGACTAAAAGTGGTTTGTTTGAAAAATATAGAAAAGGAAGTAGACTGCAAAAATGACATAAAATGATATTATGATATGGTAAACAGATTAAGAAAACATAGTCTCATAGAGATCTTATCTTGGATACTTTCTTTTCTCTAAGTCTTGGTGACATTTCTCTCACCTGGTTCTCCCTTATATTGGACCACTCCTTCTTAGTTTCCCTTGTTAGTTCTTAATCCATAATATGACCACTAACCATGTTTATCTTCCCAAGCCTCTATTCTAGGCCATCTTCTCATTTCCTTCTATCTCATTTGGTGATCTCATCAGCTCTCATGTATTCAACTATCATCTCCTTGTAGGTGAGCCTGAGATCTATATATTCACTAAACTCTATCCTAAATTCTAGACTTAAATCACTCAATAAACATTAAGTGACTAATATGTTCTAGGCATTGTGCTAAGCTCTGAGGAGAAAGAAAGAGGCATAAAACAGTCCCTACCCCCAAGAAGCTTACCATTTAACAGCAGAGACAATATTCAAATAAATATATACAAAGGAAGATAACTACGGGAAAAAGAGAAAACAAGGGGATGGCACTGAAATTAAGAGAGGTTGGGAAAGACAGCCTGTAAAAGTTGATTCTAAGTTAGGACTTAAATGAAGCTAGAAAAGTCAATGAATAGAGTTGAGGAGGGATAGTGTTTGAAGGTGGGGAGAAATAATCAGATAATGCCAGGAGAGGTAGAAGTAAGAGGTAGAGGTAGAGGATCGTGTACATGGAACACCAAGGATAGTATTGCTGAGGTCAGGAAGGGATCCCAAAAAGTTGGGGGTCACAGACCTGTGTCTTGAGGTATCTCAAAAGAATTTGCAGGCTTGAACCCATCTCCAAATCAAGGGGCAAAGTTTATTGTAATTGTAATGCCATCAAAGAAGTCTAAATTCCAAGAGAATTTTCCAAAGAAACAGAAGCAAAGAGACACATTTATCTAGTTCTTCATGCTATAGATATGTTAATTTTATGGCCTAGAGGTAGAACTGAGGAGGAGTCTCTGGAATTTGGCTATCACTGACCAACAGATTATCCATCTGACAGTCAGCAATGAACTGAGGAGTGGTCTATTCACTATTGTCTGGAGAGTTTGATTTGTGGGACTATCCTGAGGCCAGAAGACTTTAGACTTCTCAAGTTGGGTGTGGGGAGCCTCAGTCACAGATTCCAAGCCAGAGGATTTAGAATCACTGACTTACTGCTAGAAAAGAAGTCCCCTAAGGTCGGGGAGCTTAAAATTATTGCTATATTTCCTTAGATGCTATGCCATATCGGTATCACTGGGTAGCTAGACTGAAAAGTCAGGAGTAAGGTATAAGAAAAATGGGGAAATTGGAGGACATGTTATAAAGGGGTTTAAAATATCATGCCATTGTGATGGGTATTTCCACTTGCCAAGATTACTCCTAGGACCCTAAGAGAACTCCAAAGTAATGTGGTAAAAAGTCAGACCTCCTATGGTGAGAGCAGTTTGGAGTGAAGAAGTCAAACTCAGAGTGGTATATTTCTCATACTTAGGTGAGAGGTAAGAGTTGTGAAGCTTCTACATGGTTTGGTTATTGACTATATAACTTTTATAATGAAATCTTTAATTACTTTAATAACTATATCTCACACTCATTGTAATGAAGAAATCAGCATCTAAATAGGTATAAACAAGATATATTTCTATCTCATATACATTGAGTTATTTATATGGTGTCTCTTCCATTAAAATGAAGGGATCATTTTTATCCTCAGAATTTAGCAGAATGCCTGGGACACAATAAACATTTAATAATTTATTACCCACTATATTTATTATTTATATTATTATTAATTATATTACAAATATAATTATACTTGATTGTATTAATTAATGTGTTATATTAATTAATATAATTAATAATTGTATTATTATTTGTTACCCACTATAAAAAGGTGACATCTCTGCAATACTCTGCTCTGGTAAAAATTATATATGGAGCACTGTGTTCAGTTTGGGGCCCCACATTTTAGGAAAGAGCTTGGTAAATTGGGTAGCATATAGAGAAGGATAAACTTGAAAGATAAAGTGCTTTAAGGTCAATGCATACATATTTCAAATGAAGACACATTGAAGAAACTGGAAGTTTTATCCTAGAAAAAAGGTTTACAAGGAACTTTATAGCTGCCTTCAAGTACTTGAAGGGATGCCTTGTGGAAAAGAATTAGTTGCTTTCTGGTTAGTCTGAGATGGCTGAAAATGGAGCAAAGGGTAGATATTGCTAAAAGGCAGATTCTTTTCATGACACAAAGAAAACATTGCTAACAATTATAGCTTTTCAAAAGTGGACTGGACTCTGTCAAAAGAGCTGACTTCCTCTTCACTAAAGGTAAACAGGGACATTGTAGGGAGCAGTCTTGTGTTTATGTGTAAGGTCCCTTTAAACTCAAGATTTGTGGATGAGAGGGCCTTTTCTTATTAAATCTTCAGAATCTACTTTAGTCCACCATCCTTTGAACAGCTTAAGAACATGGCAAGGAAAAAAAAAAACAAGAAACAGAGAGGAAGGGTGTATGTGGGGGTGGAGGGGAGAGAGAGAAAGAGAGACAGAGAGACATAGAGACATACACAGAGAAAGAAAGAAAGAGAGAGGGAAAGAGGGAGGGGAGAGGGAGGGAAGGAAGGAAGCAAGGAAGGAAGGAAAGAAGGAAGGAAAGAAGGAAGGAAGAAAGGAAGGAAGGAAGGAAGGAAGGAAGGAAGGAAGGAAGGAAGGAAGGAAGGAAGGAAGGAAGGAAGGAAAGAAGGAAGGAAGGAAG
>JAJPUD010000888.1:154031-208636 GCA_023553655.1 Myrmecobius fasciatus
AAGGAAGGAAGGAAGGAAGGAAGGAAAGAAGGAAGGAAGGAAGGAAGGAAGGAAAGAAAAAGAAAAGGAAGGTGAAAATTGGAGGGAGGGCTCTTCCAAAAGTCCCCAACTGTAGAACTGAGCAGAAAAAAACTAAAGTTCCTTGCATCTGAATACATCTACTCCTATCTTTATTCTCACTGTTCCACACTTGTTAGCTCAGTACTTGGCTGGCTACATGCTGCAGCATGTATTTCATTAGGAGGGGGAAAAAAGCATTATTGTACATAATCACAAGGGACCCTATTTGACTTGGCAAACCCCTTGAAGAGTGTTTTGGTTTCCTTTCTTTTCTTCCCACTGCTTTAATCTGCCAAGCTTCCTGAATTTCCATTTCAGATATAATTGGTTTTAGAGGGTCAGCAGAAACTGATTGTTGTTGTTTTTTCAAATGATAGAATTCCAAAATATACAGTAGTGTCCCTAGCAGTGCCTATAAAGAACTGCTACTTTGCAAATAAACATTTATTACATTTGGTTGGCTGCTCATGTTTCCATTCCAGGGGTCTATGTGTGTATGGTGGGAAGATAGAGCCTTAAGGCTTATCCCAGTATCAATATAAGCCTTGATTTATTGGTGTAATAAATAGTCAGATACAACTTTTACAAATATTCCAGGCTCTTAGTCTAGAAATATGGCAGCTGAAACTATTAGAATAAATGATTCTTGAATCAAATAAATTCATCTTTTAAAAAAAACAAACTAACTTTCCTTTGAATCCATAATATTTTTAAAAGAGAGGCAGCCAATAGAGTCCATATTTTAGTGATCTGGCTTCTCTTTGCATTAACAGTTACATAGGGTAAAAAGTTAGGGAGTTAGGTGACTTAAGAAGCTTTAGAAATAACCACAATTCTCCTCTGCCCCACACCAAATACAGGAGGTAAAATAAAAACATGAAGGATTTATTGAGATTATTGACGTGGTATTGGCTGAAAAGAGAACAACTTTACCAGCTCCAGAAACTCTGCTATCACAATCACACACCACAACTTGTTCAGTCTTTCCCCAATTTATGGGCGTCCCTGCAATTTCTATTTCTTTGCCACCACAAAGAGAGTTGCTATAAGATCTTTTGCTTTTTCCCCTATCAACTTTGAAAATAGATCAAGTAATGGTATTGCTTAATTAAGATATTTTCATAAAATACGATGTGTAGTAAATAATAAAGAGAAACTAAGGATCAAAGTCCATGTCATTTAGTCATTACAACCCTGAAGCTTGTGGATAATTTGAAACTTTGATGGAAGTGTTCAATACTAGTAGAGGCAATCTCTGCTATACTTTATTACTTCTTCTTTTGACTAAATTTATTGTCTTTTTTCTTCAATTGAAAGATTCGTGTGTTGTTTTCAGCACAAGTGACCAGTAAGTAATAAAATCACAGAATCCAAAAGGTCTCATGCAACCTTAAAATTTTACAGTTGAAAAAACCAAGTCTTAGACACACCAAGACACACCAAGAAGCTTGCCCTGAGTTCCATAGTTAGCCAATAAAAGACTGGGATATAAACTGGGATAAAACTTTTATTTCTTTTTATTATTTAATTGATGTCATCTACCCACCTCTTGTGTTGTTACTCTCATATTACTGAATGTCACTCAAAGAAATCATACAACTGTTGTAACTTGGATCACTACAAATTTATATCATTAAATCTCAAACAGGCCCTCACTGTTGTAAAGCAATCCTTTTATTCTTCCTTAAATGACATTCCATGGCAGTTATTTTTAAAACATAAATTTGATCATGCAAATCCCTGCTAAGAAGATTCAATATCTCCCTATTACCTTCAAACTAAAATACACACACCTCTGTTTGCCATTAAAACTCTTCAGAGCTTGGCTCCAACCTATCCTTCCAAACTACTTTTGTATCATTCTCCCTCATATATTATGGTCCAGTCAAATTGACCCACTTCCTTTTTCTCATGCTTGACTTTCTATCTCCTATCTTCTGTCCCCTTCCCCAAAAGTCTTTACCATCTTACTTTGACCTCCTTTCAAGGTTCAGCTCATATGTCACCTCCTACAAGAGGCCTTTCCTGATTTTTCTAGTTGTTGTGCCCTCTTTGAAGTTGTCTTGCATATATTTTGCATTTAGTTGTAAAACCCATATACATTTTCTTCCAGTAGGATATCAACCTCTTAAATTTGAGAATTGTTTCAATTTTTCTTTGTATTTTCAGTATTCAACATGGACATCATAGTCACTGTGTCAATCAGCTTGATTTTTTCTTTATTGCAGAATAGGGTTCTATTGAGAGGAGAGATGAAGATATTTTGATAAATAACATTAAAAAACAAAAGGCAGTAATAAAACTCTTTTCTAAAAAAAGAAATTAATCACAAAAAAATTAATTTTGAGACTAGTCTCAATGATTTGTTTGGCAGGCATGCAGTAATAATGCTTTGTTACTTTCTGTTCTAACTTGCAGTAATTATATGGTAATTGTTTTCTACTTTCTTTGCCCTCCCAAGTTTCACTTTTTGCTTCTCTTCTTGCCTTCTCCCTTGATCCAGCCCCTGTTGCAGAAGACAAAGTACCCCACATCTGGCTAGAGAGGGAAGAAAAGAAGCAGGAGAGGCTCCAAGAAGCAGCCTAATTTATACAGAGCCTACAATCAAGATTCAGGGCCACCTTTGTCAGAACCAACTGCCCCCAAAATATCTGTGGGATACTTGGTAGAACAGAAAGAACATTAGATCAGAGATCTGAGAATGCTGAAATTGGGTTCTGAGAAGCTGGATTTGAATTTCAGCTCTATTACTTGCTACCTATATAAACTTAGTGAAGTCACTGATACTTTTCATGCCATTCCTTTTTTTTTATCTGATAATTAATGGGATTAGAGGGTGTCTAATGCCCAACTTTTCTACTCCCCATTACTGAAAATGCCTTCCACAGGGAAGAAAGTAATTTATTCCATAGTTAGAGATGATGCCTAAAATATAAATACCTTCAAGAAAGGTAATCCAATGATTTATAGTCACATGCATATGTAGTCCCAAGGGAAACTAACCATGAGCAAAATACTATGTGGCTGTACATCCATTCAAAAAATTTCACAATTAAGAAACCCTCACCAATACATTTACTTGTATAAAGGAAAGGGAGGAAATAATGAAATGAAGCACCTACTTTGTGCTAGGTATTATACTAAGTGCTTTACAAATATTATCTTATTTTACAAGTCAGGCAGAGGATGCAATTAATTAAAAGCAAAGACATTTATTTCAATATCATACCAAGACAAGTAGCAACAGAAAATGTCCTCTGTATTCATGGGGCACATTCTCCCACAAATATATACATCATCAGGAATACCCCTCAGGAATAATGGCAAAGACATGTAAGGACATAGGTGAAAATGAAACATATACCTCCAACTGTGTAAGTTCTGCAGGGTCTTCTACTGATGTAATTATACTGCTTTGCTCTCTATTGATCTCTGTCAAGCATGAAAGGGTATTGTGAAATATCACCTATACATAACTTAATGTAGTATTTAAAAAAAAGATGGCATATGAAACTGAAATTGTATTATAGACTACTGCTATTCCTTTTAAATATATAATAAAGTTATCATATATTTTTTTCTTTTTTTCCCTCCCATCCCTAGAGATGGCTACCATTATATATATATATGTGTGTGTGTGTGTGTGTGTGTGTGTATGTGTATATATATATATACATAATTATTCTATACATCTATTCATCAGTTCTTTTTAGAGATATAGTCAGCATATTGCTGTTATAGTTAATTTAAGTATTCTGTTGCACTCTTGTAACTTGCTAAATATTTCTCTCCTTGTCCCACATTTGCTGTTGATATCTGTCAGATCTGGCTCCACTGGTCACGAGATTATGAAATTTCATGTTGTCAAATTATCCATGTATATGTTTTGAAAATAAAAAAGCTTTATAAAAAAAGAGAGAGATTAGGAAATTTCCCTCTGCTTCCACCTTTTGTCTTCAGTTTGAATCTTCAGCTGAGTTATTACTGTTTTCCCCATAATGAGGAGAATAAATTTCTCTCTTAGTCTAATGGTCAGAGGCATATTCTTCTGTTCTTTTTAGGAAGACATAATCAATATCAGATTAGAGGAAAAAAGATTATAAATGGGTAAAGAATTGAGTATGGTCAAGAAGATTTTGGCATAAAGAAATGTATTCTTGATGCCTAAAATGGTACTTAGAACAAATTAAACAAGTGCTTGTTGATTGATGGATTGAAATTAACTATCTGTATTCCATGATTATACATAATATATTCTTATTTTAGATCATGTCTAAAATGACAAATGACTACTACAAATGATAAGGTAAATAGTATTCTGGGGTTAGAAGAATGAAATCCATTTTAAATGTAAAAGGAAATTCAATTTACTTTTAAATGTTGCCTGTAAACCCCCTACCCTTTAATCTATGGCCTAGTTTATAAAAGTCTACATGTTTTAAATGATATCAGGGCCTTACAAAGACTACATATTGAATATGACTTGTACAGTGGTTTGTGCAAATATAATGAAATGTCAACATTAATCTGGTTCAGTAAGAATTCATTATAATTATAATATATAAATTGCACAGTCAAAGTGTAATCTATTAGTAATGATCTTTTTGAGAAGGCTAATTCTATGCATCAACCAGATCTTTTTGTAAAGACTACAGGATGTGAAATTTTGATTTGTTTAACCAAATATGTGCATCCTGTCTATTATCACATCTTATTGTGGTGAGTAACCTGAATAGGAGTCAAATTACCATGTTTTGTTGAGTTGATTAGCCTTAGAGGGGTTGATTGAGTAGATTTGACCCTTGTGTCAACTGAAAAATGACAACCAGATGAGAGGAAGTGGTAGTGAGCAAATCTGTCTCTATAATGTGCACTATGCATTCAATTATCTGAAAAGCTCAAATCCCTTTCTCCACAAACTACCTTTGCCACAACTAACCTACTCTGACTTTGGAGGTGGGGGTTGCCTCAATTTGGTTTGTTGTTGAAAATCAGTCAAAATGTATGTTCTCTAATCTTTCTGGAGCACCCTATATTATACTATAATCATTTCAGGAGAAGAAAGGAAGGGAGGAAGGAAGGAAGGAAGGAAGGAAGGAAGGAAGGAAGGAAGGAAGGCAGGGAGGAATGATGATGATGGCGATGATACTTGTTTAGTTAGATTGAAGGAGAATAGTTTTGTAAATGTGAGACTTGCCAGTTATTAAGTAAGGGGAGCAGAGGAGAGGAGAAAAGAATTTTATTATTTTTTGTGCTTATCTTAGTGCTAACTAATGATTATCAAACTATGCTGTGATTATTGCAGGTTTCAAAGCATTTATGCTCTAATACCTTGTGTTTTAGTGGCATATCTAGGAAGGATTCAGAGGAATGACTACTCAGCATGTGTCAACTAGTCTAGTTGAGAAAAGACAGCCTTTAAGTGGAAATGGAGAGAGAATTGATTTTTCACATTGACCATGAGCGTGTTTGACAGGCAGCTTCCTTGAACCTGTCTATGATAACAAGGTGCCTTCAAGCTATAGATGTGTAAAAAAGAAGCAGAAATGTGTTTATAAAAATGTTTTCTGCCTGAGTGGAGCATTTTGAAAGACAGTTATTTATCACATTAGGGGGAAGTAATCCATGTTTAAACCATGTTGCTTTAAAACACAGGGTTCAATGAGACAGTGTTGTAAATTGAAGTACTAATCTCACTCAAAGAAAGTTGAATCTTCTCATAAGTCATATCTCTAGCCATCCTCTTGAGAACCAGGTGCTTCACTGAGATCAGACTAAGAATAGGTATACTTCTCAGTTCCAGATGGTAAAACTTTGGGCAGGTCATTTTCCTAGGTCTCAGTTTCTTCTCTGGTAAAAAGTAAGGAGATGAACTATATGGCCTTCCAGTCCTAAGTTCATGGACTTTGAGTTCTCTAATGTTCTTTCTTGAGCCTTCTTCTCTTCTCCCTCTAGATTATTTCTCTTGATGAGCTCATCAGGTCCAATGTATTCAACTATCATCTCCTCATATTCGATGTCCGCATTTATATAATTTAGCCCTAACCTCCCTACTTTGGAATCATCAACTGCCTCTGTGACATCTCAAATTGGGTGTCCCAGAGACATTTGAAACTCAATATATCCAATAGTGAGCTCATTTTCCTCATTCTCTTCTCCCCAACTTTTTTAGTCCTGAGAATATTACCATCCTCCCAGTCACTCAAGCTGAAAACATCCATGTTGCATTTAATTCTCCATATTAAGCCATATATATAATATAATACTATAATGACCAGTCTAGTTCTAGATCCTACATAGAAGTGACTCCATGTATGACCACTAATTGGTTCACCAATGTTGGCTCAACAGAAAGTTCCTATATAGTCAATATTGGTTTAGTCAATTTTACTGAGGGGAAAAAATACAAACTCTTAGCTTAGCAAACATCTGATCTAGGTATTCAAAATTAGCAAATTTTTAAATCACAATGTCCTTGTGGGGTAGGGGATAGTTCAGACCATCCACTAAGGGACTGTGCTGAAGGTCCCCTTCCCACACAGTCCCTGTGAATCTGTCTAGCAATAGCAATAAGATATAAATGCAGAGACCCAGACATCTGGGCTTTTGATCAGGGTTTGGATGCCACATCCATCCAAGTCATTGCTCATGTGCCTGTGGGACTGAAGGGCTGGGGGAATGCATGCTAGCATGCCCATGAATAATAAATTGCCTGCTCCATAATTTTCTTAGTCCTTTTGTTTCTTCTTTGTGTTATACCCATAGCCTCCTCATTGTTACCATCATGTCCTTCCTATCTTCACAGCAGCTCTAATATGCATTCATACAATTATTATCCTGGTGTAAGCCATCATCAACTTGTGCCTGGACTATTTCAATAGATAGATCTTTTTGTCACAAGTCTTTTCCTCACTCTAAATGATGCCATATTCAGCTGCCAAAGTGATTTTCCTAAAGTGAAATGATCATGTCATCACTTTACTCGACAAACTCCAGTGACTCCTTATCATCACTAGATAATAACTTGGCCCCTTCCCACTTTTCCAGTCTTACTATGCTTTTCTTCTCCTCACACTGGACTTCTTGCTGTATCTAGGATGTCTTTCATTGGCTATTATCCATGTCTGGAATTCTCTCTTCACTTCCTTAAGAGTTCTTGGCTTTGTCATAACTGAATTGCATCAGGAGATATATTGTAAATTGCAAAGATTTAGCATTATCCCCAATATGGACCAGACCATGGACTTGAACCTGACCTTTCTGAAAGAAGGACAGGCTTAAGATTTACTTTTGTTTGTTTCTTTTGTTTTGTTTTGTTATTTGTTGTTGTTGTTGTTGTTTTTCTCTTAGTACTGCCTATGCTAGGTAGATTGTCCAATTTAAAATTTAATTGAAATTTGGTCTTTCCAAAGAGGAGAGGAAAAGACTAGTATTGATGACTTTTGTTCTCCATATTTTTGTTTTTCCTCTTTCCCATTTTTTCCATAAGACTGCCAATATCAGAAGGACTATACTATACCATATAAAAGTCCTATATGCATTTAAATGATGAAAGGTCCTTGGCTCCTTGCTACCAAGGAGTAATGTATAATAGAACTAGTATTTCCCTAATGAAGCTTCTTTCCTTTCACCCAATACAGGGAGGCTTTATCTAAAAGAAGACAAAGTTACCTCTGGAACCTGATTAGCTTCAACTTCCCCAGTGCAGCTTCCAGGTGATTTAAGGGTATTAAAAAACTTAGACACGTGGCATCTGAGCCTCTTAGACTTGGTTGGTGCTTAAGATCACATGAGTTGCTGTCTCATGATGAATCGAGTGACCACATGTATTTGCATGTGGAAACAAGAAGCATTACAATCAGAAAAGCTAAGTAACAATATATTTTTGTTGCTTACCCTTGCAGTGTTAGGGCAAAATAACTCCATCTGTGAAATGGTCAATTTCTTACAAGTACCTCATTTCATCTCAAATTTAAAGGTGAATTTAAAGAATATTTGCATTAGAATGGTGCCTCTAATTTCTTCCACATCCAGTTCCTCTCTTAGGAGAAGTAGGAAAAGAAAAGAGTAAATGAAGTTCACTATTCTCTATCTCCAGCCCAAATAGATTATAAGTTATCATAGATATGACTGATAGGTACTCCATTTATACTACATTGACAATAATTAATGATGCTAATAATAATAATAATAATAATAGTTACCATTTAGATAGTGGTTGGTATGTGGCAAACACAATTATTATGTCATTTGATACTCATAGTGACTCTGGGAAGTAGGTGCTATTATTATCCTCGTTTTATACATGAGGAAACTGAGGCAGAAGATAAGTGACTTGCTCAGGATTAAACGGCTAATAAATGTCTGAGACCAGTTTTGAACTCAGGTTTTCCAGACTCCAGGGCTGGTACTCTATGCACTGTTTCTTTAGCTACCACATTAGAAGAGACTTCTGATAACATCTTGTGCAGCTAGCATAGTGATAGATCTTTATTTCTTCCTGGTTCCTTCCACTCCTCATTTTTCTTCCTTACATAGGCCAAAAAGGGATTGAGTTTGGGAGACAAGGTCATACCACACTGTCAGAGCCTTCATCTAATTTTCTTGAATGATGTTTCCTGACAGGCTAATTCCAAAAATGCCTGGAGAGTGAAGTGAGTAGAACCAAGAGAATATTGTATACAGTATCAACAAGATTATGTGATGATCAACTGTGATGGACTTGGCTCTTTTCAGCAATGTGGTGATTCAAGGCAATTCCAATAGACTTGTGAAGGAAAGAGTCATCTGCATCCAGAGAAAGGCCTATGGAGACTGAATTTGGATAAAAGCTTAATATTTTCAACTTTTTGTTTGTTTTTCTTTCTCATATTTTTTCCTTTTGGTCTGATATTTCTTTCACAACTTGACAAATTTAGAAATATGTTTAAAAGGATATCAGATTGCTTACTGTCTTGGGGAGGAGGGAGGTAATGAAGTAAAGGAGAAAAATTTGGAACAAAAAGTTTTATAAAAATAAATGTGGAAAACTATCTTAGCATGTATTTGGAAAAATAAAATATTGAAAAAAATTTAAATGTCTCCTGGCACTTGCCTAGAAGTTTATTACATCTGTATATTACATTCCTGTAACAGAGGATAGCAAACTATGGCCTGAGGGCCAGATCCATGAGCTAAGATGGGTTTTTGTTTTTTAAATAAAATAACTTTTTAAAAATCCTTCTTAATTTCAGAAATGTACCAAAAAATACTGGTAACTAGTAGGGTTTGACCCTAGGGCTATACTTTGCCAACACTGGCTCTTAGGAAATATAAGCTTCTTGAAAGTATTTTGTGTACACACATACATACATATACCTATATTTGTACATATTTGTGTGTGTGTTTTTAGCCTCATAACAGCACAATGTATTGCAAATAATAGGCACTGAAAAAAATGTCTGCTGATTTGAATTCAAGTGAGGGCATATATTTGTGGTGGCATATATTTTGTATCTGTGTTAAATTCATATCCTCACTTAAAGGAGAAAAAGAGAATTTCTTCTGTCTTTTGACTCAGAGAGGACACACACTTCTAAACTTTTTTCAGTGGGGGTTTCTGAAGGGGAAAAGACTTCAGAAAGAAGTCAACAGGTAAAAAAGCCAGAACATATCCTTATTTCCAGAGTGGTAAATTAGAGACTTAGGGAAATTTTCCCTTGGGTGAGATTGAAAATTTTGTCTTTCTTGATTGAACTATCTCACTTTCAAGAGGAAAGCCTATTCATTCAGTATATTGTCCTATATATTCTAATCTGTATAATTTTTCTGATTTCTGTTTACTATTGACTTGGATAAATGGCTTATTACTATTCAATATAGATTTTGTTTACCTAGCATTTGATCAGTAGAGAATAAAGTCTTTAGATATTCCTTACCCACTAAGGGGGAAGACCAAGAAAAGTAGCTTGAACCTAAAAAAATTATTTCCTTTGGACTAACAATGTCTAAGACAGATAGATAAAATTCTAATCTGATGTCCCCTCTCTGAGGAAAAAAGAGTTGGCCTCTAGGAATCAAAACCTCCCTTGGAAAGGGGAATAGGAAATTTCAGAGGTATCTATCCATATTATAGCCTGCATGACTAGCACACATATTCTACATAATTAATTATATAGTTCATCATAAACTCCCCGAAACTCCACCATAAACACTGCTTTATAATTTGGTGTTTCAGTAAACTTCTTTATCATTAATATTCAGGGGTTTTTAATGAAAAAGTGATTTTATAAAGATTCGGTTAGTGTTTCATTGACTTAAGGTTAATGAATAATGAGAAATTGGGCTTTTGGAACCAATCACACTTTGTTAATTAGACTTTTTGGAAAGTGTTGGTATCTAATACACAGAATCTGAGTTGTCTAGAATTTGATGGTAAATTGATAAAAGAAAGACTTTTTTTTTTTTTTTTTTAGAAAAAGGCAGCTTGAAAGTCTAATAGACTCTGGAATTGGATTCTTATATTAACTTCTACTAAATACCTTTTGTGACAGTGGACAAATGACTTAACTTCCCTGGTAGAACCTTCAAGTTCTTCATTTCAAAAATTAGGAAGTGGGACTAGTTCCTTTTTGAGATCCTTTCCCACTCTAGACTGATGATCTTCTGTGCCTATGAAGGTAATGAAGAGAGCAGTGTTTTCTTACACAGTTAGACTAATTAAACTTTTATATTACTTGTGGAGGAAAACCTATTCTCTCTCTCCAGCCCAAATAGATTATAGCTTTCATCATAGATATGACTGATAGTACTTCATTTATGTTACATTAACAATAATCAAAGTAGGTGATTACTGGCTAATGGACAGAGAAGAAAAAAAATGCAATGTGTGTGTACTTGAAAGAGCCTGATTTTGGGGTTGTTCTAAGTTTTTACAGCTAGCTATAAAATCAAAGGCAGCTATATTTCTCAGTAGATGGAGCACTAACTCCATGATAGATCATGAAGTCAGAAAGATCTCAATTCAATTCTGGTCTCAGATTCTTACTGTGTGACCCTGGGCAAGAAACTTAATCTCTGTTTAATGCACTAGAGAAAAAAATGGCAAACCATTCCAGCATCCAAGAAAATAATGCTATGGAGAGAATCAGCAAAATATGGTCCACAGGATCATAAAAAGCTGGATATGACTGAATTGCTGAACAACAATAAAATCTAAGAGTAGTTGTTGAGTGATCTATTGGTCATTGTGAATCCAATCCCTTCATCCCCTCAGTTCATTCCCATATCTTACTCTGGCTAAACTTTCTCCCTTCTATATCTCTATATTGGTACATCAACTCAAAATGATCCTCTCCACTATCCTTGCTTCCCTTGCCCTATTGTCCTATCACTGATCACACACCTTGCTAAACTCCAACCTTGGATTAATTTTATCATTTGCCTCCTCATGTGCCACGAGGCAGAGCTGAAGGAAATCAGGAAACCAAGCAAGATGGGCCTGCTTCAAGCATATTATACAGTCCCAACTGGTTCCTCACTGCAGCAAGACAATCCTTTGTTGTTCCCTCATCAAATTATAATCTTATTCCCCACAGAAACCTTTACAAACTTTTCATTCCTCCTCAAACTTCTCTCAACATCATCTCCCCCAAACATCTTGTCAAAGAATTTCACATTATTCTTCACCAAAAAAATTAATGTCAATCACTGAAAATTCCCTTTCTTCTCTTATCCTCCTCATTTCACATCATGCAAACATCTTCCTCCACTATCTCCTTCACTCCAATCTCATATAAAGATGTGGTTCTTGTTTTTTCCAAGGCAAACCTTTCTACATGAGCCTTTGTTCTTAGGATCTAACTTACCTTGCAAATTTTCCTCATTATCATTCCATTCCCTCTTTCTTAATCTTCAATCTCTCCCAATCTACTCTGATGCCTACAAATACACCAAAATTTTCCCTACCCTCAAAAAACTCTAACTTAATTTTACCATCCCTGCTAAGTATCATCCTAAATCTTTCCTTTGGTAGATTATCATAGGCAACTAAAATACTGGGGAGCTTCTTTCAGTTGAATCAATTCTGTGTCCTCAATGCATATCCTTGTTGAATATATATATATATGAATATAAATATATATGTATACATCTTACAAAATATCCACATTTCCTTTTTTCTCACTCATCATTCAGCTGAAACTAGCTTCTCCAAATGATCTCTTTTAAATCTTAAACTCTTTTCTAAATATTGATCTTTGACTTTTTCTCAATTTCACTTTCTGATTCTTCATTCATATCATCCCTACTAAATACATGTCCTCCAAAGCTATTTTCTGTGTCCCCTTTTCTTTTGATCTGTACTATTTCATTTAATGATCTCATTAATACCCATGAGCTCAATTATCATTACACACATGATTCCCCTATATTGATATAGCCACCTCTTTTCTTCTCTACTGAGCTACAGTCATGTATTACCAATTGTCTTTTGGATATATCAGACTGAATATCCTGTGGTCATCTCAAACTCGATGTCCAAAACATAATATCATCTTTTTGCCCAAATTGTCCCACCTTTTGACTCCTTCTATTAATATGGAGACACTGCCATACTTTTAGTTACTCAGCTCACAGCTTTGTTGTCATCCTTGATTCCTCACTCTCATAAATCCAATCCACTACCAAAACTTATCATTTCTACTTAGCATCTCTCAAATAATACTCCTCCTCCATGTCCACTCACAGAGCTTCAGTGAGGGCCTACTTCAGGCCTTTATTACTTCTTGCTTAGAATTCTGCAAGAATTTTCTACTTGGTGTCTCTGTCTCATCTCTCCCCAGCTGAATTCATCTTCCATTGTATTGCCAAGTTGATTTTTCTCATGTAGATGTGTCGATATCATCCTTCTGTTTAATGAACTCCAGTGATTTCCTATTACATCCAGGATAACTACAAAATCTTTTTTGGTATTTACAGCTCTTCAAAACTTGGCCCCTTCCTACCTTCCCAATCCTTTTATTTCTTATTCCTCTCCTCTCCTTCTGCCTCCATATGTTTTTAGCTCCCCCCCCCATGTCTGAAATGTTCTGCCTTTTTACCTCCACCTTTGACTTTCTATGGCTTCCTTCATCTCAACTAATACCATTTACAGGAGACTTTTGCTGTTATCCCCAGTTGCTACAGCCTTCCCCTTCCAATTTCTTTCATCTACTCTGTATGTATACTACTTGTATAACTTAAATTATCAATATATTATCGCTCCTCATTAGAAAGTAAAGCTCCTTGAGGTTATTATAAAATTTTCTTGATCACCGAATGGTGTTATATGTAAAAAAAAGACTTAATAATATTTTTTGATGAAATGAAATGGAAAAAAATGTGACCTTGGGCAATTCACTTCAACTTCATTCAGATCTAGGGTCTTCCTATGTAAAATTAGGAGGTTATACTGGAAGGTCATATAAGGTCCCTTCCATTGCTAAATCCAATGATCCTATAAATGTTGTACTTTTCTGAAAGCAGGTGGGCTAGACCAAATTATCTCTTGTGGTCTCTTCCAGCTTTCCAAAATGTGATTCTATAACTAACAGATGATGCCAAGAAAAGCACTGACCATGACTAAGATGTGAAGGTCTTAACTTTACGCTGAACAAAGGAACTCTAACCATTTCTAGCTAACAAAACAATGTTAGTTTGGCTTGTTAGCTTACTTTTAATAGGGCAAAAGAAGGTTGGATGAGTTCTGTGATTCTGTGGTGTCTTTATCCAAATGAGATTAAAGTTTGTCGTATAATCTCATTTAACTGTATGAGAATAACTGGTGTATTCAAAGAAGAACAAAGGGGCTAGAACACATTACTGCTAAAAGTCCCCTTTCAGCTCCAGGATTGTTTTATATAATGAATGGATAAAAAAAGGGACACAGCATGTCACACTATAGGTTAGTGCTAGGAGATATCAGAAAGTGACTTGATGGAAGGAGAATATAAGTTGTGTTGGTGTTATGGCATGTAGTTGGAGCAATAGTCTAACATCCCCTCTTTTCCTCCTTCTATGAAAATCATTCCAGTTTTCCTTAAATACATATTGATACAATTCTTAGGGCTTAATTGGATCAGGGTCAAGGCTTGGGTCTTTGATTACTTTCAGGCCACCTGAATTGAAAGCCCAAATGAAACTCCAGCCCTCTGATATTTGTCTGGTAGATTATCATAGGCAACTAAAATACTGGGGAGCTTTTTTCAGCTGAATCAATTCTGTGTCCTCAATGCATATCCTTGTTGAATATACATATATGAATATGAATATATATGTATACATATACATATGTGTATGTGTATATTTTGCTATAGCAAAGAAAATCTCTTAAAAATATTGAATCATTTCAAACCAGTTCCAATTGTTCAGTGATGAAGAAAGCCATATATACCCAGAGAGAGGAGTGTGGGAACTGAGTGTGGACCACAGCATAGCATTTTCATGGTTTCTGTTGGTGTTTGCTTGCATTTTGTTTTCCTTCTCAGGTTTTTTCTTTCTAGATCCGATTTTTCTTGTGCAGCAAGATAACTATATAAATATGTATACATATATTAGATTTATCATATATTTTAATATATTTAATATGTATTGGACTACCTGCCATCCAGGGGAGGGGGTGGGGGGAAGGAGGGAAAAATTTGAAACAAAGTTTTGCAAGGGTCAATGTTGAAAAATTACACATGCATATGTTTTGCAAATAAAAAGCTTTAATAAAAAAAATATTGAATCATTTAAGAGTACCTCATTTCATTTACATATAAGACCTGACTTATCAGGGTGTTAGCCTGAAACACCCAACAGGATAGTAAGCAAAGAGACAAAGGAAGTGACCTTCATGCCACTTATCCAAAGGGATAGAACAGAAAATGCCTCGATTTCACACAGTAGAAGTAAGGGAACAGTTCTCAGCTGTATGCCTGGTGATCTTAGTTCAAGATATAATTTAAAATATTAGTTTAGAATTCCATTATGTGCTTTTTGGGCAAGATTGTTCCTGATGTCCTAGATAATGAATTCAAAAACATAATGAGATTTTATTTATTTCTTTTACATACTAGAGACACATTAAATGAACAGCTGTACATGAGCAAAATAAGATAGAAATTGGAATCTTCAACCAACAGTGTCTAGGGCTTTGGAAAAAGAACTGAATCACTGGGAGTTGAGAAGAAGAAAAGGGTGGGAGTATATGGGTGAGGTAAAGGGAGGATATTTAGCAGTCCTGACATTATTTATCCCAAACATTGCTATATGATAGACATTGATAGAATATTTGTTACCTAGGATAATCTGACAGCAGTGAGTGGCGTCATGTTGACTGGGGAACTTGTCTTATGCTCCTCATAAATGAGTCATGTTATTAACATCTTCAATAATAGAAGCATCAGCCAGGATTAACTCAGGGGAGGGATAAAATAATGGGCAGGGCTATTGAAGCAGCTGATTGTAGTTATTAGAGCAATTGCACTTTTTTGAAAAATGGTTACCAAAGGGGAAGGCAGTAGCAACTAAGGATACCAGCAAAAGTCTCCTTAAATGGTGTTATTTGAGGTGAAGGAAGCCATGGAAAGTCAAAAGATGGAGGTGAAAGGGCAGAGCATTCTAAACATGGGGGGAGCTAAAAATGTATAGAGGCAGAAGGTGAGGAGAGGAATAAGATATAAAAGGATCTGGAAGTTATTTAAAACTGATAAGGTCCTAACACTTTGACAATTACTAAAAGAGAGAGATAATAAGTGAGGCTCTCCATTACTACAATAGTAAGGAAATCGTAGTATTTTAAGTTGGGAAGAAATATTTCCATTAAATCATGATCTGTCTTCTCTGTCTTTCTGGGATGCTGTGGAACCAGAACACTGGTACATTCAAAAGGCACTAGCAATCTAGCAAGACTGTTGACTTTGGCTCTTTCTGCCTTGGCTGGTTGGAGAAGGAGGATAACTTGCCGTGATCTTGTGGTAGAGGAGGGGTCTTAGATCCTCTCACCCGAGGTTCCATGCAGCACAAAGTCCAGTTGTTGCTTCTATATTTTTTTGAACATTGTGAACACTGAAAGGTCAAAGGAGCAAGCCACCAAAAATTGGGAACTGGGATACATCCAAAATTTATCCATATCTAGAAGAGTGAAGCTTTGAGTAACTCAGTTGATCTAGCTCATCAGTAGCAGAGGTGCACTCATTCATCTATTGAGCATACTATATTTGGAGGTGAATTTGAGGAGGCAAATATTATATAGAAACTAAATTAACTTTGAGCCTGCTCTTCTCAGAGACTGAGGGGATTCTGTGAATAATGTTTCCCCCAGATATGACAGGAAATGCTTTGTAACACCTATTCTTGTTATATCTTCTCAGTAAAGATTCCTTTGGAAGAATTAATTGATACTAGCTGGTTCAATGGAACAGGGGTAATAATCACTGATGATTACTAGAGGAAGAAGCATACCAGTGGGAAAATAAGCCAATAGCATTAGAGAAAGATACACTCAACCATACAAGAGTAATCTTAAAACCCAAAGAGGGAGTTGTAACCAGCTTAGTTCTGGACTAGTAATAAGAAATATATAAATGATTCTGATTGTGCCCCTAGAGAAAAAGCTCTTAAAAATGGGCTAGGGCTTGCATCCCAATTCTGTGCTAGGTCACTCTCTCTTGTGTGACTCCCAGTACTGTCCTATGTACTCATGCCATGAAAAAGGGGCACAGGAACTTGTGAAAAACAAGGTCACAAATGTTTATAAGGAATAAGATTCAATCGTTCAAATACAGGCTTTAAGAAAATAAATGAACAATGCTAGACATGAGTACCAATTGCACTCAAATGAAATAAGGCAGGGAGGGGTGATAAAAATTGCCAGTTTTTCCATATTATCTTCCAGTTATCTGTGTTTTTTTCCTCAGTACTTCTGTAATCAGACCATGAGTCTCACAAGCTCAAAATATCCAAAATACAACTCATTTTTCCCTAAAACCTCATATATCTTCCATATTTCATGGTTTCTATTCTTTTATGAAGAAATTAGGGTAAAGAAAAGTAATATGGCTTACCAAAATTATCATTCTCATTCACACTACTACAAGTAATTATATATCATCCTAATTATCCATTTGCCCATAGCAATGGACAATTATGAGAACAATAGAAGGACTTTCCTAAATGATTCAGGCATCGAGAAACTATAAGGATGGAGAAGGGAATGGCAGATGGAACATGAGAATGGAAGAGCATACAGGTGTTATGTACTTGGGAGCAGGGGACAAACAATAATAGGAAAAAAAGCTGAAAAGAAGGTTGCAGGTTATCTAATACAAAATGCATAGTTTTCTATTTTGCACATAGTTTTTTTTTTAGAACAGATGTCAATCACTAGTTCCTGTCATGAAATACGTCCAAGTTATCTTAACACTAAAAAGAAACTTGTAGTCACCTCTGTAGCCAGGATTGTGAACCATTTTGCCAAGAAACAAGACGGCCAGCCATACTTCCTGGCAAATTTATGCTTAGTTACTGCCAACTGCTTCTGAAGGATATATAAATGAAAAAGTCAACAGAGCCCTTCCTGTGTAGTGCAAATTCACATAGCTGCTTCAAAGAAAGCATTAACTTTTCAGTTGATTTCACAAGCAACAGGTAGGGGGAAAAGAGGGGGGAAATTGGTTCATTGGCAGTATTTCTACTATTAATAATAACTGCAGATTCTCTATTATCCTCTGCTATTTTTTATCCTTGAAGGTTTTATGGTAAATTGAAAGATGTAAAGCATTAAAATATAGACACACTATTTCTGGAACCCTGGATTATTTAGAATTTTATCATGTAATGGACCTCAAGGATCCCCCATCTCTAGTTGTCATTGACTTTTTCTGGTCTGTAAGCAATGGACCATGAGTCCAGTTTGATAAAATTATTTCTAGTCAGTCACTGATATTCAGTCTTTCACTTTCCAGGCACCTAAGGTTTTAAGAAAAACTGGCATTTAGGGGAGCAATCCCTTGGGCAGGTGGATGGCTCAGTAGATAGAACACTGAGCTTAAAATCAGGAAGATTCATCTTCATGAGTTCAAATATGTCCTGTACCTTGTCAAGTGATCTATTCCTATAGGAGGCTGACCTCTAATTAAGGGAATTAGGTTCCCTTTTCTTACATTCCTTAATTCACTAATACTTTTTGGTTTTAAGTTGAAGGCTTTCCCAAAAAGGGAACAGAGGAAAAGAGGTCATAGAATTTATAATTGAGTATAAGAAAGGTCATTTATTCCCACATAGAAAGTGATTATAAATCAGTGACTAATGTGAAAAGATAAGAAGTAGGCTCACCACAATCCTACATTTTGATCACCAAAAATGACAACTGAGCATGCCTCAAATAGGTAAGTGGTGGGGAAGTGAACTTGGTACACATAAATAATAATTCTTCATGCATGAACTATAAAATATAATAATTGTTAGAAGAAAAATTAGATAATTTGCTTTAATTGTTCTTGCTTAGTCATGTCTGACCTTTTGTGAACTAATTTGGGGTTTTCTTAGAAAAGATACTGGAATATTTGGTTGTTTCCTTCTCCAACTCATTTTACAGATGAATAGACTGAGACAAATGGAGTTAAATAACTTGCTCAGGGACACAAAACTAATAGGTGTCAAGGTCAGATTTCAACTAACAAAGAAAGTCTTCTTCAGACTTGATTATTTACCTCCTTCATCACCTAGCTGCCCAATTTGCTTTATTAAAATTGCCAAATTTATAGGGAAACTTTTGAGCCCTGATCTCAAAACATTCCTTTATAAATTTCAGAAAATTTATAATTATAGATTAATTATAAGATTAGATGTTCAAAATTTAAAATAATCATCCTCTTAGAGTCTTTGTTTCAGAGCTAGAAGGTATTTTCAAAGTCATCTACTCTTCATCACAAAATCCTCATTAAATCTTTCCTTAACCTCTATCAGCCTTCATGTTTTTGTGCCTTCTTCTACTGATGTACTTGAAAGGGGACTCCCTACTCATTTCTAGGCCAGTATTAGAGTCAAATAACATCTGTAAATACAGTACTTAATAAGGGAAATTGCCATTGAGTCTGAAGCTTCAGGCTTCAAGCAGCTTTGTAAACATCAGTAAAGCACAGTCTACTAATTCATGGTCATTCCAAATGCTGTCCATGCCCAAGGATGGATACATATTCACCACAACAATTCTGTTTCTCCCAGTCCAAATTTGTTAGGAGTGAAAAATAAGGCCACCTGTCATAACATACTGAGTCTTTTGCTTTGGCTGCAAATCTCCCCTGAGCTTGATGTCTGGATGCTAACAAGGTGATTTATATCATGATGTCCTACTCTTAGAATTGCTCAGGAATGGGTTTTGGGGAATCTCAGACTATTGGGTAAAAGTTAAGACATCCCACAGCACCACCATCTGAGGCCACCAGCTCTGAGCTTCCATTGGCAAATGAGTAAAAAAGCATTTTTAAATGCTTACTATGGGCCAGACTGTGCTAACACTTAAAGATACAAATATAAACAAGCCATGTAGGTTTGATTGTATTTGTAAAAAACCCCCATGTAGTCTAAAGTCAACTAACAGTTACCTATAAAATAATGATTATAATAATATTTTACATTTATAGAGCACTTTAAGACTTGCCAAGCACTTTACAAATATTATCTCATTTGATCATTACAATACTCAAAGGATATGCTAAATAATGTCTAAGGTCTCTTCTAACTCTAATGTATAGCTGTGAAATATTTATTTAAAAATTTAAACCATTTTATAAGGGTTTGACTTAAAAATAAAATAGCTGATAGTTTTTGGAGTTGTTTTTTGCTTTTATTTTGATTTTGTGTGGAATGGTATGCTTGATGGTTTTTTTTTCCTTAATCTGACCTTTTAAGACTGACATACCCAGGAAAAGTTTGAGGCATAATAAGGCTCTCATCAGTAAGCAATTCAGTTGCGGTTAAAATTAAGATTGGATACTGAATATTTATAAACATTATCTCTAACATGATTTTTCCTCCAATTACCACAAATGTGATTAATCTAGCCTTCAAGCTCACACCACTAGCAGAATCTGTTGGGAAACTGTTTTAGCATCAAATTAAGTTAATTTTTAAAAAATAGTTTCATGTAATTCAATCTGTGTGGCCACTGACTTTGATAAGCCCATGAAGTATGTTTGCATTTGTGAAATCAGGCTAAGACTGGTTCTTATCATGGATCAGACATATTGCTTGGAAAACAATCCATAGCATAAATAAAAGAATTTCCATGATTTATATGTCATCTTCTAACACTGTTTTTATTTCTAAGGAGACTTTTAAAAAATCACAAAACATAACTTTAGTGTGATCAATAAGAAATATACTTTGTATTAAATATTTATGTGTATACACACATTCATATAGTGGTATTTTGAAGTGTCCCATTTTAAGAGGCTGATATTACTAATATTTTTCTTTTTCCAGAGGAAAAGTCCTTTGGAGTAACCCATCACAATATGAATATAGCTCTAAATTCTTAATAGTTTTTCCCAGAGAATGGAATTTCTAGAAGATCCCACCTACCTGAAATATCATTGAGTGTAAGACTAGAAAACAGATCATTTATTTATCATTGCCAGAGATTTAGCCATCAAATGATCAAATGTTTTGATCATAACAACTTATTAAATTTACTGCTAAGGTTATGAAAGGGTTGTGTCTTCCATGAGGGGATGGGGAGAAAAGGATACTCACACTGAGGAAATGTCACATCCTTGATTAATTGAGGGAATGGAAATGGCCCATCCCTCTTGAATCAGTGGGTATGAATACATTTTCAACTTCTGCCTAATCTAAGTTGAACTCATTAAAAGCTTAATGAAAGCCTGGGGAAGCTTTTACATAGATAACATTTGCAGTTATGTGAAAATGTGGGTTCTACCTCCCATGGAGGATGTAATTGTCTTGTGCTGTAGGAAATGTAACTAACACAGAATCTCACTGTGTTCAAACATCTTGCTTAGTTCATCCTGGAGCCCATTAACTTTCTTTTTCTTTTTTTTTTTTTTTTGCAAATAAAAAGTTTTAATAAAAATTTTTTTTAATAATTGATTAATTTAAAAGATTTGATAAAGGCTTTGAAAAGAGAAATTCCTAGCAACAGAAATTAAAAGGAGATCTTTCCAACCATGAAGGACAGTTTTAAACAGACATGGAGGCAGAGGATGAAATGTTGCATATGGGGAATTATAAATAGGCCAATTTGGCTGGAATGTAGAATGTATGAGAGAGAATATAAAACTAGACCTAAAGGAAATGATGGGTTGGAGCCAGATTTTCAAGGGCAGTTTACATTTTATCTTAGTAGTGATACGGAGTCATTGAAGTTCCTTAAGAAGGGAGTAAGTAGGTTAATAGTACAAGGTACTTGCTAACTTTAAAGATATATGTGGCTTCAGTATTTTAGCAATATACTGTGTATTTCATAGGGTTTTATAAGGATCAAGCAATGTATTATATGTGAGAGTGCTCTGCATTGGAGAAAGTATATACATCATTGTTATTATTATCAACGTCAGTATTAACAGAAAAGATCATATCCTCATTACTATCCTGAAGCTTTAAGCCCCATTGAGAAGTCAGTTATTTGCAATTAATAATGATATGCAGTAATAATCAGCCCTTAAAACTATAGGTACTTGAAAATTCAGTGTATGAAGTATCCACTATGTGTTAGAAGCTACAAAGTGTGCAAGAAAAAAGATCCCACCCTTGAGTAGTTTAATATTACATTGAAATCATGCCTTTTGTTTTCTGTTTGTACGTCTTTCCTCACTTTTGTAAATCCCACTTAAATGTAGTCCATTTTCATTCTATCAGTTTCCATTTGTGGGGATATCCTGTTAAATCCCTGACATTTGTCCATGATGGCATCTAGTACCTGCATATAAGGGAAACTTAAAAACAAAAGTGGGTTCCACTTCAGAGTGTCTTGATAGAGTCTTCTACATCATAGTCTTAATTTCTTCATTCTTTTGGGTCACATTGTTACTTTTTTATCTTTTTATGTTTCTCTTGTGTTCTGTGTTTGTAGATCAAATTTTTTGTTCAGTTCTGGTCTTTTCAGTAGAAATAGGTGAAATTCTCCTATATCATTGAATGACCATCTTCTTCCCTGGAAGATAATGCTCATTCTAGCTGGTTAACTTATTCTTGGCTGTAATCCAAGTTCCTTTGCCCTACGGAATATCTGATTCCAGGCCCTTCGATCCTTCAAAGTAGAAGCTGCTAGGTCCTGTGTGATCCTAATTGTAGCTCCCCGATATTTAAATTGTTTCTTTCTGGCTTCTTGTAATATCTTTTCCTTGGTATGATAGTTCTGGAATTTAGCCACGATATTTCTGGGGGACTTAATTTTTGGGTTTCTTTCAGCAGGTGATCGGTGGATTGTTTCAAGGAGTATTTTGCCTTCTGGGTGTAAAATATCAGGGCAGTTTTCTTTTATGATTTCCTGGAATATAGTATCCAGGTTCTTTTTTTCATCATGGCTTTCAGGAAGCCCTATAATCCTTAGATTGTCTCTCCTAGATCTATTTTCCAGGTCAGTTGTTTTTCCTAGGAGATATTTCATGTTTTTCTCTATCTTTTCATTTTTTTGTTTTTGTTCAACTGATTCTTGAAGTCTTGATGAGTCATTCATTTCCAATTGTTCGATTCTAATTTTTAATGTCTTATTTTCTTCAGTTACTGTTTTTAGTTCCTTTTGCAATTGACCAATTACATTTTTTTGTTCATTGCATTCTTTTTCCATTTTTTCTATTTTATTTTGCAGTGATCTCATTTCGTTTCCCCATGTTTCTTCTAACTCTCTTTTAAGATTTTTTATGCAATCTTCAAAGAAAGCCTTGTGACATGGAGACCAATTTATGTCTCTCTTTGGGGCTTTTTCTGGAGTTGCTTTACCTTTAGGGACCTCAGGATTTGAGGTCTGTTCTTCCCTCTCACCATAAAAGTTGTCTATGGTGAGAGCTCTTTTTGGTTTTTTATTCATTTTTTTTTTAAAGGTGTGAGGTCTGTTTAGGGCAAAGGTGGGACAGCTGCTTTAATTTGCCCTGGGGCAGTTCTGCTGATTGAGTTATTTCAGGAACTGGGCAGTTCTGCTGATTGAATTATGTCAGGGGCTGGGCAGCTCTGCTGATTGAATTATTTCTGGTGCTTATCAGTCCTGTTGTTTGATTGATTGCTTTAAGGTGCTGTGTAATGGCAGCTAGGTCCGATGCTCATCAGGGGTTCAGTGGTTCACAATCTATCCCCCTCAAAAGGCAGACCCTCCAAACCACCTGCCCACAATCAGGACAAATTGTTCCAAGAGGCTCGCAGAAGACTCCCAGGTGTGTGAAAAGCACAACGCTCCCACTCCTGTTCTGACTCCTGTTCCAGCTCCCTGCTCCAGCTCCCTGCCCCGGTCTCCCTGTGCTGCAGTCTGGGTTCAGTAGGCCACCCCCTGCCCCATTAAAACAGACCTGTTTTGAGGTTCTTCCAGAGTATCTTCTTCTAGAATCGTGTTGTTCTCCAGATATTGTGGATTTTTTTGCTTCAGAATCAGTCTAGAGGCTTCATATGTTGTTGGTTTGAGGGGAGGTTAGAGGAGGTTACAGAGACTCCTGTCTGATCTCCGCCACCATGGCTCCACCCCCGGAAGGGAGCCCATTAACTTTCAGTGTTGACTCTCATGGAGGTTTCTAATAAAGATTCTATGTAATGTTAAAGTTGCATCTTTTATCAATAACAACAACTGACAGTGATTACAACAATGGTGGTGATGATGATGATGATGATGGCTAGCATTTATATAATGCCTTAATATATGTAAATTTTTTTTTTTTTACTTTTTTACCTTACCAGCACTTTACAAATGCTGCATTTGAATCCCACAACCACCTCAGGAGGTAAGTATAAATATTATCTCTATTTTACATTTGGGAAAACTGAGGCAGACAGAAGTAAAGAGACTTATTCAGACCAGTCTTCTGAATGTCTTCCTGGAGTCAGTCTTCCTGACTCCAGCTTCAACTGTCTCTTCACTGCCTTGAATTAGCAGAATCACTTAAAGTGGAAGTTTATAATAGAGTAGGATCATTGGATCACCGTGTTAGAGCTGGAAAGAATCTACTGTAACATCATTATTTAGAGAGGAGGAATGGTGAATCAGAGCCAAATGAAGCTGGAAAAAAGGATGAAACTATGTTGACTTGGTCCACTCTAAATTTGTCATCTAACCTCAACTGCATCCTCATTAATGCAAGATAATTCTTTTATACAACCCTAATTAATTCACTAGCTCACTCATCACAGCAGGTCTTTCAAATTTTTTTAATCCTTCCTCAAATTTCCCATGACTTCCTTCCCCTACCTTCTCAACTGAAGACCTTGCCCCACATTTTGCTGCAAAAAAAAAAAAAAAAAAAAAAAAATCAGAACGTTCTTCCTGAACTCTCCTTTCTCTCCTTCTCATCTTATTTCATACAAATGTCTTCCATCACTATCTCCTGCTAGGGGAGGATTTCGTGATTAGCCGGAGCCCTGAATATCTAATTCTATTCATGGGAGGGACTTCAGGACCAGCTTGAGCCCTGATATTAGGTGAGGAATAATGAGGCAATACTCAAAAGGATGTTCAAGTAGGGGTCCATTTAATTAAGGTAGCGCCCACTTTATATACCCTATAACCATGGAGTATGCATGTACACCAGCTTATTATTATGGACAGGTGTTTTCCATTTCAGTACACTCTGCTTCAAGTAAGTACAGGTGATCAATTCCTTGACTTTTCAGGAAGGCAGAGATGTCCTTAGGGGGATGGAAAGCCAAATCAGATATGTTCATTACTGGGCTGGAGGGTCTTATACCTCATCCAGGGTTCCCCACTATCTGTGGCCCTCAACAATCTCCTCCTTTCCTACTATCTCAGATGAGATGGACCTTCTCCTTGTTAAGGTAAACCCTTCTGTATGCACGAATAATTCCATTCCATTTTATCTCCTAATTTGCCCCCTCCACATCTAGATTTATTTTCAATCTCTCTCTATATCTCAGCTGCTTGTGTACTGTCAACGACCATGTCCATTCTCCTCCCTCTTCAAAAAACCCTCACTTGATCCATCCATTCCTGCTAACTGTACTCCTTTATCATCTTTTTGTGTTTAAACTCCTTGGGAAAAAACATCTATAATCACTGCCACCAATTCTTTTTCTTTTTACTTTGTTGAGAAGAACCTCATCATCAGAGAGTAAGGAGGAGAGAGAATGGAGGTTGCTGCCAAGAGGAGAGTAGGGGATAAGAAGAAGTTCATTGCAAGAACAGCCTCTATTTTTTCAGTTTTTGAAGTAAGTCCCTCTGCTCAGAAGGTGAGGAAAGAGAGGCTTGAAGAAAGAAAAAAGAGCTTTAGAACAGCAACTGTGATAAGTGATATGAATCAATTATAGGAAGAGAAAGTATATTACCTTGTGACAGAGAGCTCATTTGAGATTCATCAAGATAAATATGTATAGTTGACCCAGTCTTCACACACAATGTATTCTAAATCTTAAAGTTCTATAGGAATTTGAATTATTATTGTGATCTTCATAATTGTTATTGTATTAAGGATGAGATATACCTTTCAGATAAGAAGGGGAAAGTACATTAATTATTAATTCATTAATAGATTAATTAGCTCTACATCTAGTTAGACCTAGTTTATTCTTCTCTTCTGGAGTAATGAAAATCACTGAGATCAGAATCAGAAGACCTGGGTCGCAAGACATAGATCTGCCATTTCATAATTATATGACTTTCTGTGAGTCCATTTTCTTATCTGTAACATGGGGATACTACTATTTTTTTTTTACCTTCTCTACGCGGTTGTTTTCAGGATCAAATGAGAGAAGATACAGAAAATGTTCTATTCATGTAAGCCTTCACAGGTTGTAGCCTAACTGGGCTAGCTTATAGTGCTGCCTCTTGAGTTCTCAGCTTGCTGAAAGTGACATCTGGGCCATATCAACTGTCTGTCACCTAAGATAGCCAGCCCCTGGTGGCATAAGGTGACCATCTGCTAATCACATCAGCCTCATTTCAGACTCTTCTTATTTCAGGTTTCCTGTGGCTGAGTCAGGACCAGCTTTAGAATGAGAAGCTATTTAATGAGGTGAGGACTCAGAGGGAGGCAAAATGAAAAGGAATATTTTAAGTGGCACTTGTGATTGATCAATGAAAAATTTGGATTCAACAGCAACAAAGGAGCCTTAGGATGTGAAACATCACCTTTGGGTCTTTATAGTGGCTTCATGAATCATAAATAGATGTTCCTTCCCAATATCCCCATTATTTCTTTATTTTTCCTGGGTAGATAGTAAAGAAGACCTTTCTGACAGCAATTGGATATTTTTTCCTATGGATTCATAGCAGGAAATCAAGAAATAAAGAAGAAAATACAGATATATAAGGCTGGTGAATATTTTCATTGGCTAAAGAGGAAAAAAATAACAAATGTCAGTTTGCTCTTCCTTGATGTTTTTTCATTTACTAGTATGTGAGATACTTGGAGGCAGAACTAAAATGCAAACCTGGATTTCCTTTTCAGTTTAAGCAATGCCATTTCCTTTCATTTCCCTTCATAGGTCCATTTTCCATTCCTTTAACAATTTTTGAAACTTGTAAGGAGACTCTCGATTTTCTTCTTTAATAAAAAATTTGGAAGATCTGATTGAGAATCCTTGCTCGGTAAGTTTACCTATGTGATCTAGGATAGATCCCTCATCTTTCTGAAGATGTTTCATCATTTGTACAAAATAGGGGTTGAACTAGATGATCTCTAAGTTCTCTTCTGGACATAAATCTATGATTCTATAATGTAATTTTTCATAGTAATTATCATGACACTTGTTCCTCCTCATTCATACTTTCTCTAGGCTAAATGACCAAACCAAATACCTCTTTATACTTCAATATCTTAATATATAAAATAAAGGGATTAGACTCAATGACTCCTCAGGTCCTCTCCAGCTTTTAATCTACAATTCAATGAAGAAATTATGTTTTTTTTCCCTGAGGCAACTGGGGTTAAGTGATTGCCCGGGGTCACAAAGCTAGGGAGTGTTAAGTGTCTGAGGTAAGATTTGAACTCAAGTTCTCCTAACTTCGGGGCTGATGCTCTAACCACTGGATCACCTATCTGCCCCTTTAAATTTACATTTTTATATCAATACTATGTAGACCTCTAATAACTCTGGAAGAAGGGTGCCTATCAGTTACATATTGCAGGCACTGAGGAAGTAAGGAGGAAGTCTATGATTGCTGCTGGTGGTCACCTCGACATGTGTAGCCTCTTTGGATTTTTGGTAGCCTAGGAAGGAATTCTTATTATTTTCCTCCTCAATCATTTTAAAAAACAAGCCATAGACAAGATAAATTGGAAATTTGTCTATGGTTTGTTTTTACATAGTTATATAAGTATTCTGTCCCCTGTTAGATTATGAACTTCTCCAGAGCAGAGACTTTTGTTTGCCTTTCTTTTCATCCCAGAGCGGAGCACAGTTCTTGATATATAGTAGCCATTTAATAAATGTTTATTGACTGACTGACTATAATTCTACCTAGAGAGAGGGGCATGATTGAGTCTTGAAGTCTATTATAACACTTTACTTCTAATGAGATGATCTTTTATGACTTAAATAAAGGGAAAAGATTGCACTGTTAGGGTAGGCAGAGCATGTTTGACTATATTTCTGAGCCTTAGTTTTCTGTAAAATTGTAATATGGTTAAAAATATATTATAAATATATTATGTAATATGTAATAATATATATGAATAGCTGAATAAATTGTGATATATTATTGTCATGGAAGAATGCTGTGCTATAAGAAATGATGAGCTCATTGATTTTAGAAAAACATGGATAGACTTGCATGAAATAATAAAGAGAACCAAGAGAACATTGTACACAGTAATAGCAATATTGTTTTTAAGAACAACCCTGAGCAAATAAGTCATTTTTACTATTATAAATACTTACATTAACTACAAAGGACATATGAAATAAGACTGTCTGCCTACAGAGAAAGAACTGATAAACAGAAGTATGCCTAGAATAATTTATATATATGTACACATTTGTGTCTGATGGTAGTCATCTGTAGGAGGGAAAGGAAAAAAAAACAAGAAAAAGATATTTTCATGATAAAATTATTACATAGTAAATAGGAATAGCAAGTTGTACATAATAGATTTGCAGTTTCACATTCAATCATTTATTTACTATTCTGTTTTGAAAATGCTTATTTTATTTCATAAATTAAAAACATAATAGATAATTTTTAAATGGAATAATACTATCTCTATCATAATATATTACCAATAAAATGTTTTTAAAATAAGTGCACATAGAAATATGAAAAATTATTAACTTCTCTCAGATTTGCTGTAATGACTGGTTGAAAAAAATGTCAATAGTAAATATGAGTTGTTATTAATTAGAAATCCAAGTCATTTGTCCTTGGAAGTGGCTAAAATAACAATTAAAATGTGACTTTAAAAAATTATTGACAAATGAGGCTGAAGTATGTGACCAAGTTATCTGGTGTTTTTTAGTCTTTAAGACAAAGTTATTCAAACATAGTCTTTCTGCTGGCATCCTACTCAAAGAGAGATGGAAAGGAACAAACTACAAAGCTTTTCCACATTACATTCTTTTGGAATCCCAGAATTACTTTGTGATGGAGAGGAAAATGTAAAGGAGCTGAAAGAATTATATTGGAAAAGGTATCATAAGATTATTGAGTTATGTCTACTCAAATAGGATGATGGAATTTTTATAGTCACAAAGAATGAAGTCAGTGTCCATTGATAGGGGAATGGACACTGTGGAGCATGAGCATGACAATATTATTTCAATACAAGAAAGGATGAATCTGAAAAATATAGAGAAGGATATGGAAAGACATATGAACTGATGCAAAGTGAAATAGCTAGGAACAATATACACAATGATGACAACCATGTAAATGGAAAGAATAACAAGAAAAACAGAAACTGAGCACTGTGTAATTTTTAATGACCAAGTTTAACCCCGTTTAAGAGAGGGAAAATGCACCTACCTCTCATCTTTGTAGAGGCAGAGGACTATGAATGTGGAATTCTATCTATACTATTGACTTGTTTGATGTTTTGGTTAATTTTGCTGGGTTGGGTTTTTTTTTTCTTTCTCCTTTTATTCTTACAATTCTCTGGGTGTGGAAGGGGAAATAATATGACTTAATATATATGTATTATATATCAATATGTACATATTATAAATCAGCATATAATATGTATACAATTATATTTCAATATAATATAATATATTAATATTTTATGATTGCTGAGTTTGGCGTCAAGAATGCCTATATTTTAATCTGACCTTACATTCTTATTAGTTTTGTCATCCCAGGTAAGTTAAAATTTCTGGATCACAGTTTTTCATATGTAATATTTATAGTCTTTACCTTGAAGGGATATTATGAAGATCAAATAAGATAATGTGTACAAGCTCAAAACTATGTAAGTACCAGTTTTATAATTATTACACAATGAACCTCCTAAATAGATGAAGAATAATAAATTTAATGATAATTTAATTATTTTGTTGATAAAAATGCCTTACTAGAATTCCAATTTATTTATGTATGAGTTCAAAGTTTTAGAAGGTATTATTGACCATATGCCAATTAAAGAGAGAAATGTGACTATCAGAAGGAAAATAATGACCTTGCTTCCTCCATTTACTTTTATCTTTGTACCTTTCACCCTGCCCACTCATCTCCATGGGATAGCACAAAGGAGTCTTGAAATTTAGAAACTAAATGATCCCAAGGCAACAGAGAGCCCTGATGTTTTGTTGGAAGGATATCTCTAGAGCAGAGGATTATTTAAGCATACCCTACTTATCAAGGAGGCATAAAAAATAGCTACAATAAGCTGGAGTGTGGTCTCCTATGGGGAGACCCAAGCCCTATAAAATGGGAAATATGGTTCAAAAAACAGATTAAGCCAAAGGGCTGGCTAGTGGAGCTTACTTTATTGTATCACCAAAGTGTTTGGCACCTGAGGCAAAAAATAATAGTAGTAGTAAAAAATAAAAATCTGCTGCAGAAGAAAAAACCTAGTGTAGCCCAGATTCTGGAGGGGAAAAAAAAACAGCTACTCTGTGAAGAAAAAAAAAAGAGTGTTCCCTAGGAAATACTTTAGGTGATCCATGACTGGATGTGTTAAAAGGGAACTACTTTTCTAAAAGAGTGATGACAGAAAGAAAGCCTCAGGTCTTTGAGCTAAAAGAACATGGTAGACAATGTGTTGATTTGCTCTGCTTTAGCATACTTATTTCTTACAAGGCATGGATTCTAGTTGGATAGAAGAAATTTGTAGGTACTTTTTGTATTGTAATATATATATATATATCAATTAAACATTAAAAAAACAAAAAGAGGAAAAGAACAGAAAGAGGCTAAGAATCACCTTTCCTTATAAACCAGTTCTCAACTTCCACATGTATAGAAAAGATGCCCACCACCAAATGACCCCAAAGAAAAATGACAGGATTATATAGAATTCTTTTTCTCCAGCCTCAATAGCCAATCACATGATCAATTTCTGTCCATTTTTCTTTTCAAAATATTTTCCGTGTCATTCCTTCTTCTTCATTCCCATTGCCCTCACTGTTCCCCAATTTTCTAAACATAGAACATAGTTTATATTAGACAATTTAGCAATAAATTTTATTTTATCCCCTAATTTATTTTTTAAGCCCTATGCTGATATTGCATGAATTTATTAGGAAGAAAGATCCAACAGAAGGGTTTTTAAGGAAATGGATATGGTAACAAATCACATCATTAGAAAAATAATATTCAAATCCCATAAATAAAATTTAAATTCTTCAGTCTTTTAATCTAAATTCTCCACAATCTGATCCCAATCTCTCTCCTCTCTTTTCTTTTTTCTCCTCTCTTCTTCTCTTCCCTTTAACTCTGTCTTTCCTCCTCCTATCTGCCTCTTCTCTCTATCCCCCTCTTACATGGTACTTGTATTATTAATTATTTTTGAATATTAGATATATATATATTTCCAGTTTTAAGACTAAATCACAACTTGGGTTTTGATCCCAGTTCTGTTATTGAACTCATTATATAACTTTGATCATGTCATTTCATTTCTCTCATCTATTTCCACAACTTTCAAATTCAAGGGCTAAACTTTTTTTGAGCAGAGAAGCAATATGACAAAAGTAATGCCTTAAAAAAATCGATCTGGTGTGTTTAAATTAGCCTGAAATTTACAGACGGATTTAGGAGGGATATCATTTGTTTAATGCAAATGGCCTAGGTCATAGGTTCTTAACCTTTTTCGTGCCAAGCACTCCTTTGGCAATCTGGAGAAGTTTTTGTGTTCCTTTGTCAGGATGGTGTTTTTAAATGTATAAAATAAAATACTCAACATTACAAAGAAAATCAAAGTTAGTGAAAATAAGGATTTAATTTTTCACCCATAACTGTAGTTTACTTAAATTGTAGTTTAAATATTAATACCAGGTAATTGGGAGAAAGAGGGAAACACTAGAACCTAAATTAATTAAGAAAAACCCAATATAGGAGGTAGCATTTAAGCTGAGTTTTGAAAAACACTAGAGCTCTAAGAGGCAGAAGTGAGGAAATAGCCACATCCCAGACCACACTGGGGTTCAGTTTGGCAAAGGCCAGGAAACAGGATCTGGAGTGTCACATTTAAGGAGCAGAAAGAAAGCTAGCTTGGCAAAATTGTAGAAAGTACTAAAGGGTATATTATAAAATAAGTGTAATCTGTGTCCCAAAGTCCATTGGCAGGGGACTCTCTCTTCACTGTTAAGACAAATTTCCTGCCTTATGTGAGGAGTAGGGCAGAATTGGTGAGAGTAAGGGAATGTCAGTCTTCTTCAGACTTTCTTCAGGATTCTTCAAATAAAGTCTCTCCAAGGGGAGAGGCCAACTCTACATCAGATTACTGAAGAAAAAGGCTCCAGAAGAAAAGATGGGAACTGACAGTCTCCATCATGTGTGTGTTTGTGTGTATGTGTCCGTCTGTCTATATAAGTATGCATGTGTGTGTACATACACACTAAGAATTCTTTCTCTTGTTTGAGCTGTTAACTCACTCTCAATAAAACAGCTCTTTCACTTTGTAATTGTCTGGTATATATTCTCCTATGTATACTTTTTATTGTTTTGCTGTAGTTTGGATAAATGAGTTTCTTTGCTATTTTTGTATGTGTTCATTGTGGAACTGATTTTAGATAAGAAAGAAATCAAGCCTTGGATATAGAGTTTATGGTCATCCCTCCTCCCCAATAATCATGATACAATGATCAGAAATTATATTTAACTTGATCATATGCCTTAGACTAATGATACATAAGGGAACAGATATATAATTCTAGCCTGATACCCTTCTCTTCTTAAAAAAGAATAGAATAGCAGCTTTTGACCCCAATTTCCTATATCTTTTCCTCTCAATAGCTAAAGACTCCTTTGGGAAAAGGTGGACAGAGCCTTTGAGTCATACAATGCTATAGAAAGGGGACAGTCCCTTGTCACATGTGAGGCTTTTTCTACATGCAGGGTCTCATATTACCTGTGGAGTCTCTCTCTTTACATAAGCTTTGAAATATAGCTTGGAGCCAGGTTGTGAAGGACTATAGATTTCCCTCCAGTTAGTAAATATGTATTTCTTAAGCACCTACTACAGGTTTGTCACTATAATAAGCACTGGAGATTCCAAGGAAAACCAAAAAGAATCCAGTCCTTGCTCTCAAGAAACACACACTCTACTAGGGAAAAAGCATGCAAACAAATGTGTACACTCAAAATATATAGAGGATAAATCAGAGATAATTAACCAAGTGAAGGCACTAGAAGTTTTAAGGGAGATCAGCAAAGGTTTAATGGAAGGAAAGATTTTATTTGGGTCTTGAAGAAAAGAAGGGAAACAAGAAGGAAAAGAGAAAAGGAGAAAATATTATAGACATGAAAAATAGACAGTGAAAATGTCCAAAACCAAGAGATGGAGTGTCTCCAGACAGAGAAGCTAATGGGATGCTGGAAATGCTGGAAAGAGAACTGAGTTTGGATACAGGAAGACCTGAGTTTAGATACCACCTCATATACTCACTTGTTGTGTTTACTATTTTTTATCCTCCATTTTCTCCTCTGTAAAATGGGTATAATAAGTATCATAACAGGGTTGTTGGAGAATCAATAGGATAATATATATGAAGAGTTGTGCAATTGTTCACTAATGTTATAATATTAAATCTTAAATGTCAAAGAAAATCAAAAAAGCTACTTGAGTAAGGGAGACACATAATCAGTTTTACATGTTAGAATGGATCTTTGCCTTGATAATGTCACTCTGGCAGTTATGTGGAGGGTAAATTAAAAGAGAAGTGATAAGAGAAGGAGAATAATTAGGAGGCTATTAAAATTGTCCAAGTTAAAATTGATCAGACTAGAGAACTAGGGCACATTTTCCAGAATTTCTTTTATTGAGATCTTCAAAATGTCCGATCATTATGTAAACTCTCAAAATGAATCTCTGCTTGGCTTAAAAATTTTTTGTGACTTTCACATTCTTAGTTATAAGATACCAACATGTTGATTGTTCACTAAGAAGTTTTCCTTGGTGAATCCTATTCCTAATGAAAAGACAGCTATTTTATTTTCCCAGATGTTAGCCAGTAATTGTCATTGTAAATTCAATTAAGCTTCCCTTTAGCCAACAGTATTAGCAAGGAGGCATTTTCTGTAAAACAATTGGGTAAATTATCAGCAAAACCAGTTGTTACCATTTGTAAGTTGATAAAGCAAAGAAAAGGAATTACATTTATTTGTTAATTGCTTTCCCCTGGACTCCCGCTTAGCCTGAAGATGAACTCAGTTTCTGGAGTGAACATGCTTAAAGACAAAAAGAAAGGAATTTCCAAACATGGTTCAGAACAAAAACAGACAATGGACAGTGATTCTGTAGAATTTCCACATTTGTTGCTGTTTCAATGGCATGGTCACCATCTGACAAGAGGGTAGCCAGTGTTTTACCAGGGAGCTTAAACTTTGGTGAGGGCTTGTTGGACAGCCTTGGATTGTCTTTCATTTAACCCAAAACACTTATTCTACCATTACAATTTAGTCATCATGAATTAACACCAGAATGGGGATTTTTACCTTTAAACTAAGAGCATAACTTCCAAATTTCCATTCTTTTACTTAAGGATTTGAAAAGACAACACAGACAATACTCTAAAAATTGTTTTTGTTCTCATGTCCTAGAATAAGTTATCTGTTTCAATGATCAGAAAGTAAGTTTTCTGATAATGAATGCAAGAACAGTCTGCAGTTTACCTTTCTGCTCACCACTTGGATGGAATTGAATCTGTCATTTTACCAGGATAGAGCACTCCTAATGAAGAAAATCATTCCATAGATGCAGATCAGCACCTGCTCCACAACTTAGAATTTTAAGGGGCTGTCTAGGAGGCAATGAGAAGTTAAATGAATTTACTAAATTTGTACAATCAATGTGTGTTGGTAGTGAAGCTTCAGCCCAGGTTCTAGATTTGGTGGCTGGCTCACTCCCCATCATATCAGACTGCTTCTCTTAATTTACTTTTAATAGCCATTTAATTCCCAATATAAAATTTAGAGAAATGAGTGAAAATGACCAAAAGTACAAGAAAAAAAGTGCCTATTGGGTAAGAATTCAGGAATGCTGAGGATTTATTCTAATGCTAGAATAATCCTTTTTTAAAAAAAATAGCTTTTTAGTTTTCAAAATATATGCAGATAGTTTTCAACATTCACTCTTGCAAAACCTTGTGTTCCAATTTTTCTCCTTCCTCCCAATTTCCCCCCTCTCTTAAACAGCAAATAATCCAATATAGGTTAAATATGTGCAATTCTTCTAAACATATTTTTTAGTTATCATGCTGCACAAGAAAAATCAGATCAAAGAAGAAAAAGTGAGAAAGAAAAAGAAAACAACAACAACAAAAGGTGTAAATACTATGTTGTTATCTACCGTCAGTCCCCACAGTCCTCTTTCCGGGTGCAGATGGCTCTCTTCATCACAAGATCATTGGAACTGGCCTGAATCATCTCATTGTTGAAAAGAGCCATGTCCATCAGAATTGATTATTGTATAATCTTGCTGTTTCTGTGTACAATGATTTCCTGGTTCTGCTCATTGCACTTAGCATCAGTTCTTGTAAGTCGCTCCACGGCTTTCTGAAATCAGCTTGTAAAGCTAAAATAAATCCTGAAGAAAAAAAAAATATGAGTTTTTCAGGATGAAGTTACAGAAAAACATGGATAAGGGTCACTCAGGAGGAATGGCTGTAGATATGTTTCTGTCTGCATTATTGGTAGGGATACTCACATAGCTATGATTATAGAACCATTGGAGTATTGAAGGTCTCACAAAATAAATCCATCCCTATCCTTGAAAACCTTTTTAAAAACCTATGCATATAAACATGGAATCATATTCAAATCTTAAGGAATATTTTTAGTTTTCTACATTTCATCCAAATAATTTTAAAAATTATCTTAATTCAACCTTCTATGATTCTATGAGATAGCTAAAGCAGATATCTCCATTTTGCAGATTAAAATAATGAAGCATAAAAATTAAACGGCTTCCTAAAGATCTCATAGCTTGTGAATAACAGATCCAAGACTTAAGCCCTAATTTTTCTTATTCCAAGATAAGTGTCCTTTCTAGTATAATAGGCATTAGTTATATCTGGCTCATTAGATTCAGACATATGAATCAAAAGGGATTTTTTGTAGGAGAGATGTTAATAATTCTAAGAAACAATAGAAAGCAGTTTATATAAATCTCATGGTTTTGGGGGGGTCTTGAGATTTTTTTCTTTTTTATATGCTATTGGAAAAGAAATAAATATTTTGGGTATCCAGAAATCTAGTGCAGTTTTTGTTTTTGATACACTAATTTTTTTCAAAACTATAAATCATTATTGTTAGAATTCTGCCATAACTTTGGCAAGAAAGCTTATTACAGAATTTTCATTAGTTATATAACAATTTCTAGTGAATAAAGGAAGCGCAGTACACTCAATAGTGCTGGACTTGAAATCATATATTCTGGGTTCAAATCCTACCTCAAAGAATTATTATCAGGGTAATTAAAGGTAATCCCTCTAAGACTACTGTAGAGGATAATGGTGAGAAAAGTGCCTAGGCAAATTGGAGCCTGAGTCCTTCCAGAGTAAAAGTAAGCCAGATGGTGAGGGAACTAGAAACCATGTCAGATCAGTACTAATCAAAGAACCAGGGACTATGTATAAAAATATTTATAACAGCTCTTTTTGTTAAATCAAAGAACTAGAAAGGAAAGGGATGCTATCAATTGGGATGAGTAAACAAATTATGGCATATGAAAGTAATAAAATAGTATTGTGCCACAAGAATGACAAAAGGAATGATTTTAGAAAAATCTGGAAAGACTTCTATGAACTGATACAGAATAGAGTTAGTAGAAGCAGAAGAATAATTTATATGTCAAAAACTTTATAGAAAAAATAACTTCGAAAGACTTCAGAACTTTAATCATGACAATGCTATTGTTGTTCAGTCATTTCAAGTCATGTCCAATTCTTTGTGAACCCATTTGGGGTTTTCTCGGCAAAAATATACCAGTGGTTTACCATTTGCTTTTCTAGCTCATTATATAGATTATGAAATGGAGGCAGAGTTAAGTGACTTGCCCAGAGTCAAGCAGCTAATGAGTATCTGTTTTAAGCATCTGAATCTCCCTAACTCCAGGCCATACCTATCTAAACAATCAAGACAATGACTAACCACAATTCCAGACTACTGATGATGAAGCTTGCTACCCATTTCCTGACAGAAGAGTGATGAACTCAAAATATAGAATAAAACAAATTTTCATATAGAGTTTGGGAATTTGCTTTATTTGACTGAATATTTGCTGCAAAGGTTTTGTTTTAATTTTTACAAAAATATTTTAGGAGGTAAGTAGAAGTGGAAAATGGACTCTCAATAGGATTGCCAAAACTATTTCTTTCCCCCAAAAAAAGAGAAAAAAGAAAAGTATTAAAATGCTTTTAAAAGCATTTTCTCAAGTGAACAGAAAGGTCAGAAAGAATCACAAATAAGCAGGATGGTTTGGTAAGTTATTTGTTGAATTTATTATATATTTAAGAGAAAAAGCAAGCTGACAATAAAAATTCATAGTTTTGTGTACAATTCTCTTTTTTAAATTCAACTTTGTATATTAAAATGCTTATTTTAATGCTTGCTAATTCTATATTTTTCATTAAAAATAATTGGAGATAGCATAGCATGGAAATGAGAAGGTTTAAGGAAAGCAACTAATTTCACATATTTTATGACTATCACATGGAAGAAGACTAAGCATATGCTTGGAAATCAAAGATAGGGTACAATATTTTTAAAATTTTAAATGATTGGATGTGTGTGCAAAGTGATATGTATTTTGATATCATAATGGATCTCTCTCACTAATATAATTAAAACCTAAGTAACTGGATAAATAGATATTTAATTTTTTCTAATGAGTTTGAGCTAATACAATTGAGCAAGGATAATATGAATGTTCATTAGTCATCTTAAATATGACAGATTTTTTTAAAAAATAAAATTATTTGTAGAATAAAGAAGGTATTGTTCAAATAACTACTGTTGGACAAGAACAATCCAGAGATTTCAGTCATTAAAGCACTAATTTATCTGACAGATCAACCCTCTCAAGCAGCAAGGGGTTAATGCAGGCTATGCCTTTTGACCTGACTGCTGGTTGTCCCATTTTAGGAAGGTTAAACTGTGACTTCCAAACATAAGTAATCTTCTTTGTTTGTCAGGATCCCCAACTCTCCCTCTCAAGTCTGACTGAAAACTCTTAAGAGTTTCCCTGGTAGGAATCCCACTCCTCATTCTTAGCAGTCAAAACAGTCATTGGGCCCCTGCCTGCTGCCTTGCTGTTGACTTTTTCCTCTTTTGACACTTTTAACAAAAGAGGAACTTGGGTGGGTGCAGGAGGGAGGATAAAAATGGGTAGTCAGCTGGTAGGACAAAGGGAGTGAAAGCTAAGAGACTAGAGCCAAGTGAAAAGCACAAACCCTGGAATTATTTCAGCCTTCCAGTCCTAGCAGTGGGGGAGAAAAAGATGGGACACTGAGACCACCAACTGACAGACACTGGACAGCAGTTCTGTGGCTGGGTCCCTAGACAGCAATAAGGGGGAGCTGTTTGATCAGCTGGTAATTGTACTGTCTCAGGCCCCCCAGGAGACCTTTTTATCTCCCCTGCTACTACTTTCACTGGCCTGTCACAACTCTTGGGGGCTACTGTTTACAGGGCAATTGGATGAAGTACAAACATGGGTATAGCCACAGAAGGGAGAGAAAGTCAATAAGACAAGCAACTGGGTGATGTTTGAACCCCAACCAGCACCATCAATCACATTGCATTCTAGTCTTATTGGAGCTGGGACAGCTTATCACTATTGTGCTTTTGTCTCATATGTGCACACACACATATACATCCACACACACTACTCTTAATGAAAGAAATGTATGACTTTATTTACTGAATTATTTTTAAAACCTTAAGTCAGTTAAAATTCATATTTTAATTGAGAATTTCATGGTAGTTCTTAAGATAACTAAGATGGAGAAAAAACATCTTTGCCTAGGAGATTTACATGAACTTTTTGACTATTTAAGTGCTCTATTTCAGTGCTTCCAACATCTATCTGGCAATGAGGGTCTTTCAGAAAAAGCAAGGGTCTTTCCTACAAAGTAGTTTAGTCTCTCTATCCACAAAGCTCAATGATTAAGTAAAGTGCTAGCTTTGAAGTTAGGAAGGCATAAGTTTGAATGTTTCTTCATATATGTACTAGTTGTGTAACTCTAAGGATGTCTCACATAAGCTCCTTCAGCCTTAGCTTCTTAATCTGTAAAATGGGAATAATAATAGTACATATCTTACATAACTAATCTGAGGATCACATGAGATTTTGTACATATATGTGTGTATGTATGTGCATATATACACATGTACATAAATGCTTATATATACATATGTACAAGGAATCATCATAATAACCTCTGGCTTTATAATCAGCCCTTAAAATATTATATAAATGTTAGCTATAATTACTATTTTTCATAAGTTCATATCATTGTCTGGATGTTAGCTGGAAAGATAGGGAAAGACTTAAATAGGCCAGTGGTAATCATGCTAGTTGCTTTTGATAATAGCAAATGATTTGGGAGCAAATTTATTCACTCAATCTATAATATGGGACAGTTGAAGGAGTGAAAGATTTGGAATAAGAGGACTTGGGTTCATATCAAAGTTCTGCTACTTTTACTGCCTGGGGCATTAGATGGCCCAGTGGTTAGAGCACCAAGCCTGATGCCAGGAAGACTTTTGTTCTGGCCTCAGACACTAGCTGTGGAGCTTGGGCAAGTCACTTACCCCTATTTGCCTCAATTCCTCATCTGTAAAATGAGTTAGAAAAAGAAATGGCAAATAACTCCGGTGTCTTTGCCCAGAAAACCTGAAATGGGATCACAGAGAGTTATGTACAGCTGAAATGACTCAACAATACATATTACCTATGTGAGAATTCCCATCACCTTTCTGGGCCTTTATTTCCCCAAATGTAAAATAAAAGGGTTAAATTCCAGTGTAAGCCCTCTGTCCAGTGTTCCACACTACCTCTTACAGTTGATAGGACAGCACTCTGGGGAAGGAGGGAAGTGAGAGGGAGAGGAGACAAATATTTTTTTAAAAATCTCATTCACAAAGGAGGTGATTCATATGTATTTTTTTAAAATAACCAGTTGATATTCTGAAAACTCTTGGCTTTATTAGTTCAGGATTGACTTGTATACTCCATTGTTTTATTGATTGTAGATGGGCCCTATTTTAAGATAATGTCTCACAGTCTATCTAGATGAAGTCTAAATTGCTATTTGTACTACCAAAAATTATTTTCCTTTACTAAATAATTTACTAAAAGGAAGTTAGATGGCACAATGGATAGAACATAGGTGCCTTGACATCAGGAAGACCTAAATTCAAATGTGTCCTCAGACACTTATAAGCATGACCCTTAAGCCCAAATGGTGTTCCTTCTTATAGAAATCCCCTACAGCATTTTAAATGATGTTTAAGTTTCAAAATTTCAATTGATAATGTATGAATTTTTTCCAGAAACAAATCTATTATATAAAGTGAGATAGATTTAGAATGTGAGTTTGCTTAAAAGGGGTGAATTGAAGAGTAAGGAGAAAGGAGAACTTTTCAGCATCTTAAGCTGGGGAGGGAGAATTGTTCATATTGTATGCAATAGTATTATGGTGACTTGTTCTTGTCCTAGAGAATGAATGACAACATGTCTAATTGATAAAGCTGAGTGTCTGGTAAGCTTTGGCTGCTGTTCTGATACAGTGCAACATAGTAGACCTTAGAAGAAGTCAATGATTCCTGAAGTAAGACTTCTAAAGGCTTCTGATAGATTTACAAATGTCGCTGTAACATTTGAAATCAGATCCCCAATGCAATTAATGTCTAGAAGTGTCTAAGTAATAAGCACTTTATAAAAATGTTGACTTAAATATATATTTTCTAAGGATATCATCAAATAAATTATGATCAAAAGAAATTGAGCTGATCACAAATCAAGAATTATGGATAATCAATATAAAGGATAATTTAAAAAAACAATCCTTTATATCAAAAAAACTCAAGGAAGGGAAGGAAAGAACCATTATTTGCGTCTACTCTGTGCCAGGCACTATACTAAACACCTCACAAATATCTTATTTAATCCTGACAACCCTGAAAGATTGATACTACGATTATATACAGTATTCATATTATTCCCATAACCTCTGTCATCAGAGTGATGAATTCATCAATTCATTCAAGTATTTAGGTCATATTTTCAGAATATGTTTGGGGGTAATTTTCATAGCTCTTTAATAAAATTCAAGAGTAGTTTGAACATATGTGGATGGTAAATTATTAAAGGAGCTTAAAATAGGTTCATAGTATTTAGAGCTGGAAAACATCTAAGACATCATCTAAAATAATTTCCTCATTTTATGAATTTACCTTCAGAGCAGTGAAATAATTGGAACCCAAGTATCCTAACTTCAAATCCAGTCCTCTTTCCACTAGAATGCTTTTCATATATCTCATATGGATTGGACAAAGTGGCTACTAAGGACCCTTCCACTTGAAATACTTTGATCCTGTGTTCTCTTATTTCAAAGATAGGGAAACTGAGATCCAGAAAACTGACTTTTGTGGATCAATGAAAAAGCACATGCAATCCTGTGCTTCAGTATAAAACTGCTTACTTATGATGTGTCTACACAACAGAAATATTTCCTTCTCAGAATGCTGTCTTTGGGTGGGGAAGATTTTTTCCTTACAGTTTGCACAAGATAGACCATATGAGCAAACATAATTTTCAGAGATGTTCTTAGACTCTTTGAAAATCAAAGCAGAACATAGGCACTCCCCATTTCATGTATGAAGAAGAGAGCATGGTGCAGTGAAAAGTATCCTGGTTTTAAAATTAAGAAGCTGGATCCTAGTGCCAGTGCATGCTATGTTTTCTTAAGCAAAGTTCTCCAAGTCTCATTTTTTCGGTGCACTAGAATATAGGATAGGCTTATATGGAAGAAAGAGGCATCAAAGATCAAATTTAGATATTGCTTTACAATTTTTTCTTTTAATGAATCCTATAAGGTAAATACTATAAATATTAATCTCCCCTATTTTACATTTGAAGAAACTAATGATCTCTAAGATATCTAAAATATTATGATCCCACATCTGATCATTTGTTTGACTGATGACATCTCAGGGTTTTGTCTCTTGATATCTCAACTGCTTTTATAATCTGATCCATTCCATCATTCCTGACCATATAACCAGAGCAAGCAATAAACCACTAGATTTCATGTTCTGATAATATCAGATCAATGTCACGAGAATTAGAGAGAAAACTTCACTATATTATATAAACCTCCTATAAAGAATTTATTGAAGTTCATAGAGAAGGGTCATAAGCTAAGAAGGTTTGGATTCTTGTGATCAGCATCATTGAGGAGAGTAGTCACATTGGTAATACAAGAAATATCCTCCATTCAACTATTAAAATGATCTCAGAGCTCAATTCTGAATGTCACTTGGTCACCCCCATTCAATAAATACCAGTGACATTGTTATCTTCAGGATCAAATATAAAATCCTTCATTTGGTTTCATAATTTCTAGGTCATTAAGTCATGTGACCATGAGGGAAAAGTAGACATTTTCTCTGATTCAAAACCTCTCAAAATTATTCAAAAGAGAAATTCTATACAAGAGATAAAGCAATTTCAGCTGGTCTAAAACAAGAGTCCTAAAAAGTATTTTTTAATCCTAATGAACTAATAACAGATAAAGGTTAATTCCTAATTCTAATTTGCTATTTCAATATTCCCTTCTGAACTACCCTTTCTCTCTGATCCAAGGAAAGCCAAAAGGATGAATCTTGCCATGGCTAGTACAGTAGCACACTATATTCAGCATCTCTGTGAATTGTGGATTAGAAAAGGTAGAACCTGATTTCCAGTTGTTCAGGTAGGAGACTACAGTAATAGTTTTAACAAGAGACAATTGAGACCTTAATTAATTTGCTAGTGATATAAATAGAAAGGATAGGTTGGATATAATAGATATGAAGGAAAAATTTGACAGAACTTGAAGAAAATAAAAAAGACTCCAATAATGAATTTGGGGTGGGGAAGGCAATGTTGGCATAGAATGAAAGTTGTAGAGCTAGAAATCACTTTAGAAATCTTATGTAATCTCAATTTACAGATGAATAAATTGAGGTTCAGAGAGATTAAGTGAATTATCCCAGAGATCACAGTTAAAAGAGTATATTGCAAGCCCCAAAGATTTGGAAATTGGCAAAACTATTCATAGAATTTCATGGCTTTAGCTTTTATTTACCTCTGAACAAATAACTCCCAAATATTTGTCTTTTCAACAAGCAAATAAAATGTGTGTGCCTAACAGATACAAATTTATATCCTTTTTAAAAAAATGTCAAAAAGTTGAAGGAACAGCTCTTTGCTTTTCAGAATATCAAAAAAATGAAGTGTTCCCCAGAACAATGATATGTGTATAGTGGGAGAGGTGGTAAGGGGAAAGAAGGATGGAGGGAGACCTGAGAGGAAAACAAAGAAGAAAAAGACTCAAAGGAAGAAAAGAAGAATCCAAATCAGAGACATGCATAATAGCTAAGCATCAATAGTAGAGTGCTAGATCCAAAGTCAGAAAGACCATCACTCACCTGAGGGTGGCATTCAAAGGAAAGGAGTTGATAATTATACACAGGTATGTACTAGAGTCAGGTCAGACCAGTTCAGAAGAGCAAAATGCTAGTTTTTTTAGTGGGACAATTTGCACTTTAGAAATCAACAAACGTTATAAGTAGAGTGTTTTTTTTTGTTTTATTTATTTTGCTACAGACTTAGGAAAGCGATGGAAGAAATGTTAATAACAGATTAAACTAAAAAGCATGTTGTATTTTCTTCTCTCCTCCCTCTCCCCTCCCACCTAGAGGTACTTGTTGAATATTCACTAGTATACTATTGGTTCTTCCATACCTTGCCCTAATCAAATCATATCTGGAGTATTGTATCCAAGTTCTTTGCATCATAATTTAGCAGTGACATTGACAAGGTTAAATACGTCCAGAGGACAAAATAAGATGTAAAGCAGATGCAAAACCATGCCATATGAAAATTGTAGTTGTTGTGTTTAATTTAGGGACATTTATCCTTCCTAGAGAGGAGAGATCTTAGGGTGGACTATAACCATTTCTCAAATTATTGGAAGGTTTGATATGTAAAAGGAACACCCAGATTTGTTCTAGGTATTCCCCAGGAGAAGAACCAGGATCAATGGGTGGAAACTACAAAAATAAAAAGTTTGGCTTGATATAGAGAATTTTCTAATAATTAGAATCTTTCAAAAATGAATCTCTGAAAATGAAGGTCTTTAGGCAGGGGTTTAATGTCCATTAAGGGAGATCTTCTACAAGGAATTTATGCTTTGGGTAAAGGTTGCACTAGAACCATTCTGAGGTCCCTTCCAGACCTCAGATTGAAGAGTCAAGCTCAAAAATTCTTACTGGTCTAGGTGACCCTTACATAAAACCTATGTCTTGATTTTTAATCTATCATCTATTGACAATGCTTAAACCCACTCCAAATGAATATTGTGAATACATAAAAAGGGTAAAATATATACGTTTTTAGATAATACATGATTACTGAATCTGATTTTCTTTAGATGGTGGACTCTGGTTGTGAGAGCTTCCTTTCCTGATGTGGATTGCAAACTCTCTATGACTTAGAATATAAACTTAGCAAATTGCCTAGAAACATATAGAGTTAATATGACTTTTTTGGATTATACAACTAGTAAATGAGAAAGGCAGCATTTGGGCTGAGGTCTTCCTGACTTTAAACCCAGAACGCTATCAACAAGGCCAATTTGTTTATTTTATTATACATAAATGTGAATATATGTTATAATTAAATATTGACAATACTTTCTTTGGCAATACACAAAAAAAAGCTATGCTATACACATGCATCTAGGTATTATTGCTATAAATATTGCTTCCATGTTATAAAACAACTCTTTAAGTTTATATTTTTAAGTAGCACAATATGATAAAGTTTTGAGGTATTTTTATTCACATAGAGTATGTGTAAAAATTATATTAATAGTCATGCTGAACTCCAACTGTTCTCAAGTTCTTCCTTCTCATACTTCATTGGTAATGATGTACAGTATCCTTAGTTCTGAGAAGACTATATGGAAACTACATTATAACCTTAACATAACCACAACAATAACACCAAAATAAAACACAACAAATATTACATTTGTTGAATCTTAGTAACCATATTGAGTGTAATAAGAAAAAAAGAGGAGGGGCTATAATTCTACCTCAATCAAATCCCTGACACTTTAATCTCTGGGGTTACCAGGTCAGAAAGAAGCCATCCGTGAAATTACAACCCTTCAAGGTAAATGCCATATTCCCTGAACAAAGGTCTCCTCTGTGGTTTGCATATTATTTCTGTTAGGAGCCACCCTGCTTAGAACTGGCATGATCCTTTCACATAAAAAGCTAAGAGGTTTCTACTAGTTATAGATTTATAACCCCACCTATAAAATCCTCTTCTTCTTCACCTTTGGAGGATATCACCTTACAGGTACCAGAACAGCAGAAAGCTCGAAACACAAAATTGAATTAACAATTAATGAAAGGATTCCCATCATAGCCAAAAGTCTTAAAAACAGATCACAATCACTAAAATGTTTGAGAGAGAAAATGGCTTGAATATCAACTAGCCCTACCACCTTGTTTTGTAGGTTAAAGAAACTGAGACCTAAGGGGAGCTTGAGAAATGGCACAATAAGACTCAAAACCAGAATTTTTTCAGGCTTTTGGTTACAAATCCGGAGCTCTTTCTACTAAACCCTTCCAGTTCACAACAGGTTGAGTTAAAAACAGTTTTTCTTACTGTCTGAGAGCTTTTATTTGACATAGGAAGCACCATTGACAAAGAGAGGAGCTGCAACCACAGGCAAAGTGTGCTAGGAGATTCAGGTGTTTTACCTGGTCAGCTGATCATATGCTAAATGAAGCATGAAAAGATAAAATATATACTTATGCCTGACTGTTTGTTTTCTATGTCATTTTTCCCCTGACAGGCTTTTTATCTATAGCTTCTTCTGAGTTGGTTGCATTACATTCTTTGCTTTCCATTCTAGGATTCAATAAATCACCTCTCTAGTGACTTACTGTTAAAAGCCTTGACTAGGCCATTATAGGAGATGGATAACTGAGAGCTGAAGAAATATTCAAACACACATGACAAGATACACATTGTGTAGAAAACCAAGATTCCCCAAAATGACTTATTATGTCATAAACAACTAAAGCTGGAAAAGTTTATGTAATATTTTTCTCCTGAGTAACGCTTAAACTTTATTTAAGTAGGGAAATGAAGCAAGTAGGTTGTGACAAACCCTAGAGCAGAAGTGAGTAGGAGGGGGAACTAGGAATCGGGGGGCTTGTGGTGGAGGGAGTTGGGGGAGTATGGCCATCTAGGTCTGTAGGGTATTGAACCAAGAGGCCTGGATTGCATTCATGACTGACCTGCTGAACAATATTTTGTGCATTAGTTTTCTCTCCTATTACTTAGCACTTCCATTTTCCCACTTGTCTCATGGGAATTTTAATGAGAAAATGTTACATAGTCAATATTTTGAGTCCCTGGAATAAGAAACTTAGTCAATATGGAGTACTGCTAATAATCTATACAACAATAGAAGAATACTATCTACCATTGAAAGTGAAGGGAAATGTAGGTAAATAAACTGTAATTGAGGTGTCCACATTGGCAATTATCCAGGACACTGAAATTACTACCATGTTTCCTTTTACAATAAAAGGCCATGGGATCCTTATTTATCACAAACGAGTTCCCATTTCGTGCCAAAAAGAGATTTTTTTTTTGCTGGCTTTATAGCAACTTGGTACCAGCCTGCCCCTGATTTAATCACATTTATGATAACTATTCCTTTTGTTTAGTGCAGAGTTGCTAACATTTGAGTGCTGAAGTGAGTTAGCAATAAAGGTTGCTTTTGTAACAAGCTAGATATTCCCATGAATGGAGATCATAGCCATTCATCTGAAAAAAGAGAGAAAAAGAATGATGAATGAATGAGTATTTTGTCTCATGCCCAGAAATCTCTCCTCTAAAAAAGCCTCTAAACAATTCCTATCAACATAACACTGTTCCTGGTAAGTTAAGGAAACATCCAAGTTTTAGGAATTGAATTTGTGGTAATTTCATAACAAAATGTGCTTAACTAAATAATTCTCAGCTACATGAAATTCTGATATGTTCAGTTTGCTGTTGGCAATGTAAATTTTCATAGAAGTTACAAGTGAAAATGAGGCTTGTAGTGGCACATATCTATAATATTTGCTACCTAGGAAACTTCTGAGACTAGTGGATTATTTGAATTTGGATGTTCTGAGCTAATTGATTATCCTCACTGTCTAGCAGTGAAATGATGAGCATCCAGGAATGGAATCATTAGGCTGCCTAAGGAGGGGTGAGCCATTATAGGAGAGGGATGACTGTGAGCTGAAGAAACATTCAAATACACATGACAAGATACACATTGTACAGAAAACCAAGATTTCTCAAAGTGACATATTATGTCATAAACAACTGAACTGGTCAGACATCAAAACTCTTGCACCCCACCTATCAGATTGGCTAAAAGACAGGAAAAGTTAATAATGAACGTTGGAGGGGATGTGGGAGGGCTGGGACACTGATGCATTATTGGTGGAGCTGTGAACGGATCCAGCCATTCTGGAGAGCAATTTGGAGCTATGCTCAAAAAGTTATCAAACTGTGCATACCCTTTGACCCAGCAGCATTTTTATTGGGCTTAATCCCAAAGAAATCATAAAAGAAGGAAAGGGCTCCACATGTGCAAGAATGTTTGTGGCAGCCCTTTTTGTAGTGGCTAGAAGCTGGAAACTGAATAGATGCCCTCCAATTGGAGAACGGCTGAATAAATTATGGTATATGAATGTTATGGAATATTATTGTTCTATGAGAAATGACCAACAGGATGATTTCAGAGAGGCCTGGAGAGACTTGCATGAACTGATGCTGAGTGAAATGAGCAGAACCAGGAGATCATTATATACTGCAACAACAATACTATATGACGATCAATTCTGATGGACATGGCTCCCTTCAACAATGAAATGTTTCAAACCACTTCCAAATGTTCACTGAAGAAAGCCATATACACCCAGAGAGAGGGATGTGAAATGTGGACCACAACATAACATTCTCATACTCTCGACTGATGTTTGCTTACATTGTGTTTCCTTTATCTGATATGTCTTTTGTGTAGATAAGATTTTTCTTGCACAACAATGATAAGTTTGGAAATATGTATACATATATTCGATTTGCCAAGTATTTTAAAATAATTAACATGTAGTGGATATCCTGCCATCTAGGGGAGGGGTGGGGAGTTGGGGGGAAAAATTTGTAACAGAAAGCTATGTAAGGGTTAATGTTGAAGAATTACCCACACATATGTTATACAAATAAAATTAAAAAAAAAAACTCTTGTGCCCATCAGCAGTGGGGTTAAGCCTATAAGTAGCCATTGCATTTCCAACTTGAGAGTCACTCTACTTTGAATATGCTACTCTGCCTAGTTTAATCTCCCAGGAACAAGATACCCTTCCCAGAAAACATTTTTATATTCAAAGATTCTGATAAAGGCTTCATTTCTAAAATATATAGAGAATTGACTCAAATTTATAAGAATTCAAGCCATTCTCCAATTGATAAATGGTCAAAAGATATGAGCAGACAATTTTCAGATGAAGAAATTGAAACTGTTTCTAGTCATATGAAAAGGTGCTCCAAATCACTATTGATCAGAGAAATGCAAATTAAGACAACTCTGAGATACCACTACATACCTGTCGGATTGGCTAAGATGACAGGAAAAGAAAATAACGAATGTTGGAGGGGATGTGGGAAAACTGGGACACTGATACATTGTTGGAGGAATTGTGAATGGATCCAACCATTCTGGAGAGCAATCTGGAACTATGTTCAAAGAGTTATCAAACTGTGCATACCCTTTGACCCAGCAGTGTTTCTACTGGGCCTATATCCCAAAGAGATCTTAAAGGAGGGAAAGGGACCCACATGTGCAAGAATGTTGGTGGCAGCTCTTTTTGTAGTGGCTAGAAACTGGAAACTGAAAGGATGCACATCAATTGGAGAGTGGCTGAATAAATTATGGTATATGAATGTTATGGAATATTATTGTTCTGTAAGAAACGACCAGCAGGACGATTTCAGAGAGGCCTGGAGAGACTTGCATGAACTGATGCTGAGTGAAATGAGCAGAACCAGGAGATCATTATACATGGCAACAAGATTATATGATGATCAATTACCAAAAGGTAATAATTTAACCATGGCTTGAAAACATAGTGATAGAAAAAAAAAATCAGACTGTTAAAATAACTAGAGTGCTATGCTTTAAGACAGAGTGAAACTGGATTTGAATCTCAGTCTAGTATTTACCAACTTTGTGATTCTGAGGCAAGAACCTTAACCCTTAATTCATCATCTGGAAAACAGGGTTGACAACACTCATACTCCTTACCTCAGAGGCTTGAGGAGATAAAGCTATGAAAATATGAACTCCTCTTCCTAAGGCAGTCCATCCTATCATTAGATGACTCCACTTGTTAGGAAATATTTCTATTGTGGATCTGAAATCTGAATCTAACTTTAATATTCCTAAGTTTTTGAATCAAACAGATTCAATCTAACCCTTCTTTCACATGGCAGCTCTTCTCATTCTTGACAAAAGATTTTGTTAAATCTTCTCTTCTCTGGGTTAAATATTTGCTGTTCCCTCAAATTAGTAATCATATGGCATGATCTGGAGATCTTTCCCCTTGTGATTGCCTTCCTCTCAATATTATTCATCTAAAGACTATTCTGAAAATGTGGTACCCACAACTGAATATGATAAAACAGATGAGGTTTGAACAGAGTTTGTATTAGCCAGAGATTAGCACCTTTCTAGTTCTAAACACAAAGTAGATAAAGATTTCATTATCTTCCCTTCTCCAGCTATTCAATCTTTCATTTATCCCCTTTTTCTTTGCAATCTACTGGTTCCTTCCCTGTTACTTAAAAATCTACCTCTATTTCCTCCACCCTAAAAAATATGCACTTGACCTGGTCATCCCTTTAAACTACCATACTCAATTTCTTCTCCCTTTCATAGTCAGTGATAAGTAACATGGCATAGTAAATAGTTATTTCTGTCACTTCATAGCCAAATCCTAGAAAAGATTGTTCATATCTATTGTTTCTGTTTTCTTTCCTTTCATTCATTTATTAAAAGTCTTTGACTTTCTTAACCAGTACTCTTCAAGGTTATCAATAAAGTAGCTAAAGTTGATAACATATTCTTAATCTTCATTCTTCTATTTAATTTTTTAATTGACAAACTTTAATAAAATATAATTTTTAAAAATCTCTGAACATCATTTCTATTGCAGAAACAACCTAAATTTTTTATGGCATAAAATGGCAAAAGGACATTAAAAGCTCTGTAATTATAATTTTTCTTCCCTCTTACTTTCGCCTTTCAATTGGAAAAAAAGATAAGAAAAAGAAAACTCTTACAATAGATATATAGCCAGTAAAACAAAATTTCCTCATTTTCAATGTACAAAAAATTATGTATGTCAGATTCTGCATCTTCAGTTTATCATTTCTCTGGCAGGAAATGGGTAATATGCCTTATCCTAGGTCTTCTCGCTCTAGATGGTCATTGTATTGATCAGAGTTCTTAATTCTTTCAAAGTTGTTTTTCTTTATAGGGCTATTGTCATTGTATAAATTGTAACCCTGCTTCTGCTCATCTTGATCCAAATCAATTCATACAAATCTTTCCAAGTTTCTATCAATGCATCCCTTTTCTCGTTTTATGCCATAATGTGCTCTGACTGTTTTCTCACAGGTCCTCCAACATTTGCCATGGCCCTGCTTTGCTATTCTTGCCAATTTGATAGATATGGGATGAAACCCAAAAATATGTTTTAATTTGAGTTTCTCTTATTATTAACATAATGAAGCATGTTTTCACATGACTGTTGAGAGCTGAGTTTTATTATTTAAAAACTGCGCATATTCTCTAATTTGTTGGGGAATGACTCATTACAAATTTGTATCAACCCTTTATATATTTTGTATATAAGACTTTAATCAGAAAAATTTTCTGCAAAAATCTCATCCCATTAAACTGTTTCCTTTCTAATTTTACATTCATTGATTTTGTTTTGCCAAAACTTTTATATTTTATGTAGTCAAAATTGTTCATTGTAAATCTGTAAATTCTCTATCTCTTGCCTGGTGTGAATTCTTCCTCATAATTTTCTTTTCTAGGTGTTCATTTAACCAAACCTTTAATAATACATTCCAGAATTTTTTTCCCAGGAATCAGAATTAAGCTCTCTGGCCTTCATTTTTCAGTCTTGATTCTCTTTTTTGAAAATTGGAATAGCATTTATCCTCTTCAAATCCTGTACTACATCACCCTATTGCCAATAATCTTTCAAAGGTCACTGATTACATTCCATCCATCTACAAATTTTTTTTCAGTTTTGAGACTATAGTTCATCTAGGTTAGTTGACTGAAAATCAATAAGGATAGCTAGGTGATTTCTTATCCCTCTGTGTATCTTAGATATCAACTCTCTATTGGCCTTTTTCTTTTGTTTTGTTTTGTTCATTCATCTCCAAAAGAAAGCACTAATCAGCAAAGGAAAGAGAAACAAATTGAGATTTGAGAAACTCTACCCCCATTGTCACTCATTGTACCACCTACCCCCAAGAATTGGTCCTATAGTTCCTTAATCTTCCACTTTCTTCCAATAAAGCTACAGAATAAAACTATAAAGTCCTTTTGCTGTCCTTAACTGTTCTTGCACGACTTAATTATTACAGATTCTTCTGAGCTCTGACATGGCTGTGCCTTTTATTATAGGATTATGCCTTTTCTCAGATATCTGGCCCTACTTCCATCTTCTGCAGGAAGATATTAATCTTCAGGGCAGAGCTGTCCCTTTCCCTGTTCAGATAATAAAAGATGTTATAACCAAGTACTTAACAGAATTACCTTTTCCCTTCTCTTCATCTCTAACTCTATCTTTTGAATATTGGGGAGGTCATAAAATTAGTATAACCCAGTATAGCTGAATCTGAGGAATAAGATAGGGGGTGGAAACATTAAAAAAATGAAAATTCCCCCTCCAAATGCCAAAACTTTGTGGGAGATGCTGACAAAAGCAGTAGGCACAATACCTAGGTGCCAGAAGAAGGCAAGTGGGACCCACTGATTAAGAGCCTACTATAAGTGGAAAATAGGGACATAATTTATACTCTCCCATAAATATTTCTGTGTTTCTATCCAGTATACTCTAGGAATGTTCTTTCATCTCTTTTTTCCAGGGTGTCTGTATGTATGTCAGAAGTTATCTAAATATTAATCTTGTTCAATAATCCTTTAGTGTTTTCCTCATGAAATAGTATTTCATGTTTAAATTTTAGCTCATCCATGCTATGCCTTTCATCCTATAAGTTTCTGTAGGAAAGCAGAAACACATGGAGGCTCTCTGTTATGTGTTTCTCTGCCAGGACCAATATTATATAAACAGAGTCCTTAGAGGTCATAGGTGGTTTGTTCAGGTTTTAAACAGCTACCTCCCACCAGCCTGTTGACAGAAACTAATTCCTGAATTGTTCTTTTCATGGTTTCTCAAGGAATCTCCTACAGTGCAAGTATTTTTAATGTTAGCCTGTCTGTTACCAAGTCAGGCCCCTTATTTGTTCAGGAACATAAGTCGGCTGCACATCAAGAAAACATGCAAAGAAAGCATTCCTTGTTATATTTGTTGAAGGTCTTTTTCATCACTTAAACCAAAACCATGTAATGTAGTAGTAAACAAAAAAAATTGGATTGGGGTCTAGAAGATCTGAGTTCAGATCCCAGACTTTGTCACCCCTGTGGCCCTGGCCAATTTATTTCAAACATGTATATCTCATCATATCTATTCCTCTTCCCAATTTTCCTGTTTTATTATGAAAATAAATTTTTTCTGGGCTCTTAAGTTCATAGTATACTGAAATCCTTGATTCCTCACATTCCCTCATCCCACCCATCCATGTAGATGCCAAATCATGCCATTTCTATGTTCATATTTCTCACATTGAGCCCCTAGTCTTAATTCATACCACCACCTTCATTGAGGCCCTCATGCTCCCTTGGCTGAACTCCTAAAATAATTTCTTAATCAATACCATAACCTCAAATCTCTCTCACCTTCAGTTCATCCTCCACACAGCAGCCAGATTGATTCATCCAGAACACAAAATATGGGATCATAGATTAAGAACTAGAAGGAACCTTATAGATAATGTCCAAACTTTCATTTTACATCTGAGGAAATCAAGACCCAAAGAGATGAATTTTAATTTGGAGTACTCTTATCTCTCTCACTACAACATCTTTATGGCTTTACACCCACACACATGTACATATGTATATGTCACATACACACATACAAATTTGTGTCTAATTGTGGCTTTTTGTAGGGTGGGTTAGAGAGAGAGAGGGAAAAAAATTTAAAGGGCATAGCATAGAACAAAAGAAAATTTAGAAGGAAGCACAGAGAAGCAGAGTAGCTTTGAAAATGAGTAGTGTTTATTACAGGTTTAAAAAAAAAAAAGTAAACTGTGAAATGGATGAAAAAAAAAAACAACCTCAGACACTTACTAGCTATATGATCCTAGAAAAGGAAATGCCAAACAATTGTATTATTTTTCCAAGAAAACCTGAAACAGGATCATGAAAGTCAAACACAATTTGAACAAAAACTCAAAGAGTAATAAGAAAAAATCACTATATTTTCTCAAATATTTATAGCTGCACTTTTTGTGATAGCTTAGAATTGGAAACAAAGTAGATACTCTTCAATTGGAGAATAGCTAAATTCATTGTGGTACATGGTCAAAGAATATTACTATGCTCTAAAAATTATGTGTTTGATGACTACGTAGAAACATGAAAAGACCTATATGAACTCTTGCAGGATGAAACAGAACCAAAAAAATATATACCCAATAATTATAACAATGTAAATGGAAACAACTGAGAATAACATATATATATGTGTGTATATATATACATATACACATGCACACACACACACATATATGTGTATATATATATATATATATATATAAAATGAAACAAAATTATAAAAATCAAATGGGACTTGAATGAAGAAGATAGGAGAAGATATCCCCAACTTACCCCTTTGAGGAAATGGAAAATTCATGAGTATTACACAGTACATGTTTTTGGACTTTTTCATGTATTGGTCAGATGTCATTTCCTTCCTCTCCAAAAAAGACCTATTTACTTTTTTTTAAGATATTCTTTTTTAAAAAAAAGCTTTTTATTTACAAAACATATGAGTGATTTTTCTACATTGACCTTTGCAAAAACTTTTTTTCCCAAGCTTTTCCCCTCCTTCCCCCACTCCCACCCCTAGATGACAGGTAATCTAATACATGCTAAATAGGATAAATTATATGACAAATACAATACATGTATACATATCTATACAGTTATCTTACTGCACAAGAAATATCAGATCTAGAAAGAGAAGAAGAAAAAAAAACAACCTAAGAAGGAAAACA
>JAJPUD010000888.1:218636-322221 GCA_023553655.1 Myrmecobius fasciatus
CCTGCATTCCTGGTATAAATCCTACTTGGTCATGGTGTATTATTCTGAGAATGATTTTCTGTAATCTCTTTGCTAATATTTTATTTAAGATTTTTGCATCAATATTCATTAGGGAGATTGGTCTATAATTTTCTTTCTCTGTTTTTGTTTTACCTGGTTTAGGTATCAGTACCATCATAGGTATATTTCCTTGGCATTAGTTTGACTTACTTCTCCCTGACATGAAAAAGGAATCTCATTAGACTATTTCTAATGATTCTAAAATAGTAGAATCATAGGATCCATTAGTTAAGAGCTTGAAGGAACATTAGCAATAATATAGTACAATCCCCATACTTTTTTAACAGATGAAAAAATTGACACTGTAAGAAGTAACCCAATTCACCCAAAGTTATGTGTCTAGCAAGGAATAAGACCAATAATTTATCCTCAGATCCTCAAATAAGTATTTATTTCTTTGCACTTATTTGGATCTTGCCTTCAAATTTTTGAGGAATTTTTACAAATATTTGTGAATTTGAAACTGACAAACTCCATGATATAAGTATGCCTTTTAGGATTAAACCTATTTTGTAAATGAGACAGTTGAAGCATCAGTGCTTATTCAGCATCACAATTTCAGTGTTGAGGCCAGAACTAGAATTCCAATCATATAACTCCTAGTTCAATATTTCCATAATCCCCAGGAGAAATTCAAGAAATATTTAAAGAGATATTAATGAACTTTTAAGAGTTTCTATTCTATTTTTTTCAGCTAAAATATTGATGAAGCACTGATATTGGCTACTATGTGCTAAGCACCATGCTGAGTCCTTTACAAACATTATTATCTAATGTCATTTAATAATCTAATAATTATCATGTAACTTACAAACATATTATCTAGTGGACATGCTAATGACTTTCTGAGAAATCAAGAAACAATAAAACAAAACCAAAAGAATGAAAATAATGAAAAAATACACAACAATGTGAAATATCTCATTGGAAAAACAACTGACCTGGAAAATAGATGTGTACAAGGCTAATTCAATTGCTCTAAAATCTAGAAAAGATGAATGTGACAAATGAAAAGCGTGGAACCCTCCAAAAGATGCTAATTTGAATACAAATTAATCTCACCAATCTGATATCAGCTCCTGATGACAGAAAAAAAAAACAACTAATTAAAACACAATATTTCTTCTCAACCCAATGGACACTATACAGGCTGAAAAGCTTCAAGAACTTCCAACAACTATCTCCACACCTCATCTGCATATATAGAATATTCTAAAATAGACTGATAAAATTATCTAGCCTGTTTTCATCCTCAAAGAGCATAGAATCTATTAGACCTGGCCATACCCACCCAGCACCTGAAGCCAGTCAGCACAGTCACTGCTGCTTGTAGAGCAAGCTTGGAAAATCACCCTTGCCCTAAAAGCAGATCTTAACTTTAAAAAAATGAGTCAAAAAGCAAAAAGAACTCTGTCCATAGATACTTTTTATAGTGAAAGAGAAGAACAGATTTCAAACCCAGATAAAGCCCCAAAGGGTGATATAAATTGGTCCCTATTACACAAGAGTCTCCTAGAAGAAATTATAAAAGATCTTAAAAGAGAGATGGAAAAAAGGGGGGAACATAAATGAGAACTTTACAAGAGGGTTTGGAAAAGGAAACATAGAAATTATCTGAGGAAAATTGATTACAAAATAGAATTAGTGAAATGGAAAAAGCATATAACTCCTTAAAAATAGAGTTGACAAAATGGAAAAAGAAAACAACTCCCTGAAAAACAGAGTTTGTGAAATGGAAAAAAAAATAACTCCTTAAAAAAATTGTGAAATGCAAAAAAATCCATAGAACAAAATAACTCATTTAAAAATTCAGTTGGACAAATACAAAAAGGATTAATGAAATGAAAAATGAAAAAATGAAAAAAATAATTCACTAAAAACCAAAACTGAACAAATGGAAATAATTGACTCAATGAGACATCAAGAAATCAGTCAAGCAAAACCCCCCAAAAAATGAAAAGATAGAAGAAAATGTAAAATACCTACTTGAAAAAAAATAACTGACCTGAAAAAATAGATCTAGGAAAGACAATCTAAGGATTATTGGACTTCCTAAGAACCATAATTAAAAAAAAAGAGTTTAGAACTTATTTTTCAGGAAATCATTAAAGAAAATTACCTTGACGTCATAGAATTTGAAGGTTAAAATAGCCATTGAAAGAATTCACTGAACACCTCCTGAGACTCCAAAATTAAAACTAGAAGGAATATTGTGACTAAATTTCAGAACTATTGGATCAAGGAAAAAATATTGCAAACAGCCAGAAAAAAAAAAAAAAAAAACTATTCAAATACCAAGGAGCCACAATAAGGCTTACCCAGGACCTAGCAGTTTCCACCTTAAAGGACTGAAGGGCCTGGAATCTGATATTCTGAACTGCAAAGGAATTTGGAATGCAGCCAAGAATAAACTATCCAGCTAAACTGAGCATTTTTCTTTCAGGGAAGAAGATGAACATTCAATGAAACAAGTGAATTCCAATTATTTCTGATGAAAAGACAAGAGCTGAACAAAAAATTTGATTTCAAATATAAAACTTAAGAGAAGCATAAAAGGTACTAAGAACTCTTGAGAACTGTATCTGTTATGGGTATATATAGATAGTTCATGTATAATTTGTTTTTACTGTTATAATATAAAAAAAAAACTAGAAGTGGAAAGGGGATTATACCAGAAAAGGGGGAAAGTGAAGATAAAATGAGGGAAATTACATCTCACAAAGAGGCAAAGAAAACCTATTATAATTGAGGGAAAGAAGGGAGGGGAATGAACACTGTGTGAATCTTACTCTCATCAGATTTGGCTCAAAGAGAGAATATTAGTCATATTTGATTTCACAGAGAAGCTTCTCTCACTTTATAGGAAAGTGGTAGGGGAAGAGGGAAAAGGGAAAAGGTAGGCTAATAGAAGGGAAAACAAATAGTAGGGGAAAAACATAAGAAAAGGGGAAGGGCTCTAAAGGAGGAGAGGTGCTTAAGGCAAGTAGTGCTTATCAGTTAAATACTGAGGAGGAGGGAAAGGGGAAAAAGAAAGAAAAAAATATAATTTGGGGTAAATAAGATGGCAGGAAATGCAGAATTAGTAGTTTTAACCATAAATGTGAATGGGGTGAATTCTCCCCCTGAGCAGAAGCAGATAGCAGACTGGATAGAAAATCAGAACCCTACAATATGTTGTTTACAAGACACACATTTAAAGCAGAGTGATACATAAAGAGTAAAGGTAAAAGGCTGGAGGAGAATCTATTAGGCTTTAGGTGAAGGAAAAAAAAAAGCAGGGATAGCCATCCTGATCTCAGATCAAGCAAAATCAAAAAATGATCTAATTAAAAGAGATAAGGAAGGAAACTATGTCTTGCTAAAGGGTACCATAGATAATGAAGCAATATCAATACTAAACATATATATGCACCAAGTAGTATAGCATCTAAATTCCTAAAGGAGAAGTTAAGAGCACTGTAAAAAGTTATCAAACTATGCATGCCCTTTGATCCAGCAGTTTTTCTACTGGGCTTATATCCCAAAGAGATCTTAAAGGAGGGAAAGGGACTTACATGTGCAAAAATATTTGTGGCAGCCCTTTTTGTAGTGGCAAGAAACTGGAAACTAAGTGGATACCCATCAATTGGAGAATGGCTGAATAAATTAGGGTATATGAATGTCATGAAATATTATTGTTCTGTAAGAAACAACCAGCAGGATGATTTCAGAGAGGCCTGGAGAGACTTACATGAACTGATGCTAAGTGAAATGAACAGAATCAAGAGATCATTATACAGGGCAACAACAAGATTATATGATGATCAATTCTGATGGACATGGCTCTCTTCAATAATGAGATGATTCAAACCAGTAATAATTGTTCAGTGATGAAGAAAGCCATCTACACCCAGAGAGAGGACTTGGGAACTGAGTGTAGTTCACAACATAGCATTTTCACTCTTTTTGTTATTGTTTGCTTGCGTTTTATTTTGCTTCTCTTTTTTTCTTGTGTGGCATAATTGTATAAATATGTATGCGTATATTGGATTTAGCATATATTTCTACCATGTTTAAGATATATTGGACTACTTGCCATCTAGGGAAGGGTGTGGGGGAAAGGGAAGGAAATTGGAACACAGGGTTTTGCAAGGGCTAATGTTAAAGAACTGTCCACGCATATGTTTTGAAAAATAAAAAAGCTTTAATATAAAAAAAGAAACTAGTATTAAAAAAAAAGTCATTAGCTTTCATTTGCTCAATTCTACTTTTTAAGGAATTCTTTTCTTCAATGAACATTTGTAAGTAGTTTTTTTTTTCTTCAGTGGATTTTTGTGCCTCTTTTGCCATTTGGCCAATTTTGTTTCTCAAAGTATTATTTTTCTTCATTATTTTTGTGTCTCCATAACCAAGCTGTTGATTCTTTTTTTCATGATTTTCTTGCATCACTCTCATTTATCTTCCCAAGTTTTCTTGACTTTCAAAATTCTTTTTAAGTTCTTTCATGACCTGAGACTGATTCTTATTTTTCTTGGAAGCTTTGAATATAGGAGCTTTGATTTTGTTATCTTATTCTGAGTGTGTATGTTTTGATTTCTGTTTTCACTATAGTAACTTTATATGATCAGAAGTTTTTTTCTGTTGTTTGCTCATTTTTCCAGTCTATTTTTTGCCTTTTAGCTCTTTGTTAAAGTGGGACTATGCTTCCATAGTAAAAGGCTCACTGTTCCAAGTTTTAGAAGTTTTGTGCAATTGTTTTCAAAGATATTTTTAGGGACTTTTAAGTTTTCAGTTCTTCCAAGGTGGTATGATCTAAAGAGAAGTACATTTACCATTCTCCTGGCCTGTGACCTGAGTGGCCATAAACATTCTTTTCTGCCCTGTAACTGTGACTAAGGTCCCTGCTCCATTGTACCCTCAGGTATGGCATACCAGTGCTCCTCTTTACCCTGGAATTGCCACTCAGGGCTACAACCCAAATCTGAGCATGGGCAAAATAACAGTACCAGCAAAGAAATCCCTGCAACCTGCTTCTGATCAGTTGTTTAATCCCTTTACCATCTAGGGGTTGAGAGTTCTGGAAGTAGATACTGCCAATGCTGATTCATTGGCTTCCAAGGTCTGTTCCTGATTTGCTAGGACCTAGTGTGCACTAGCATAGCCTGCACTGGATTTGTTCCACTCTCATCCAGGTATGACACATTTTTCTACTAACTTTCTAAGTTGTTGGCTGGAAAAAATATTTTTCCATCCTTTTGTGAGTTCTACTGCTCCAAGAATTGTTTTATGTCAGTATTTAAAGCTGTTTGGAAGGGTTTGGGGAGAGTACATGTGAATCACTGTCTTTTTTCTGCCATCTTGGCTCCACCTCCAAAATCAAAGATTTGAAGTAAATTGCCTTGAATCAAGGTCATGCTTTTAAAATGAAATAATTCTTAAATCTTGAAAGATTAAATTCTATTTATGTGAACAAAAATAGCTATAGTGAACATTTTAATTGCTCAAGATATTTTGTCTTTATTGGTGATTTTCTGTTTTCTATGCCCCAGATATCTCCACTGTTTTTCTCAAAGAGCATCTTAAGTCAAAGATTAGAATCAGAATCAGAATAGTTTTATTTGCTATTAGCTTTGGCCTACAAACAAATCTAGACATCATTCTCAAATCTTCCCTCTCCTTCACCATCTATATCTATTCATTTGATAAGTCTTGTCAACTGTACTTTCAAAACATTCCCTTTGGTTCACTCAGAAGAGCCTTACACTAGCTCTTCTTCACACCTGGAACACTCTTCCTTTCTCTTCTGTCTCCTAGATTCTCTAGCTTCCTTCAAGCCCCGGAGAAAAATCCATCTTCTATAAGAATTATTTTGAGATTTTTCTTAATGCTAATGCTTTCCCTCTATGATTATCTTCAATTTAACCTATATGTACTTTGAACATAACTGTTTGTATATTGTTTGACACATTAGACTATGAGCTCCTTCAGACTAGGAACTCTCTTTTGCCTTTATTTGTAATCCCAGTACTTAGTATAAATACTTGGCACTTGGTAGGTACTTAATAAATACTTATTGATTGACTGGCCTTAGTTAAAACCCCAATTACCTTTCACATGGATTGTTACTCTACTATTTCTTCATCATTACTTCTGTGTGACTTCTGTTTTCACTCTTGTATCTACCTATGCATTTAGGGGGAAAAAAGTCTTTTAATGGTCTTTCTCTTGCCACTTTGTTGTTGACATCCTTAATTACTATATTCACTTACCTTTCTTGTATTTCTGTTGTCTGAAGTGTTTTAGAAGCAAATAATCTCTTTAGATCTGGTTTTCTAAGAATGTCTTGGATGCTCCTTTGTTATTGAACATTTATCTTTTTTCGTTTATGTTTAAATTAAGATCTTCAAGATAGCTTCCCTTATGCCGCATTTTCAGCTCAATTGCTCTTCAGAAAACTTTTTTTTTTCCATTCCATCCTAGGTTTTCTAGTGGATGTAGAATATCATGTACATTCAATTTTCCTTCTTCTGCATTTGAAGATATTTCTTCTGGTTGATTACAAAAGTTATTAAATTTCAATAGAATTATTAAATTTGATAAATATGTGTCAGAATTTACAGCCTTGAATTTTTTTAAGTAATCCACAGGTTCTTTTAACTGACACTTTGTTTTTCATGTTCAGAAGTTCTGGAACATTTTCTTATATTATTTCTCATATTATGATGTTCAGATTTTTGAACTTGTCATTTCCTTCTGGAAAGCATATACTACATCCTGTCTTTGAGATCATTAAGTTCTGCTTGTCTGGAGAGCATACTTCTTTTTAATGATATTACTTTTTGCATCTCTTTTTCAAGATTTTTTCTTCCTTCCAGTATTTGCATTCCTAATAATTTGTCCCTTCTTGTCTTTCTTTGATGAGACTTGCCATGATGGGATTAACTTTTACCTTTTTACCAATTATTTCTTCTATACAGACTATAAATTTATAGTTTTCCTTTCTCTTAAATCAATCAGAATGCTGTGCTATGCTTCTTTTCTCTCCTCAAAATCTATAAAGTCATCTGCCTCATCAATTGCTGAAATACCTTCCTTTGTTTGAAGTATAGCTATCTGAACCCATTTGCCAGATCTTGAGATTATATTTCCTTCTGCTATTAATGTCTTTTCAATTTATCTCCTCATATTCATAGTCTTTGAGTTATCTCTTTCTTGAGATCAGATGTTTCAATCTTTTTTCCCCTTATTTTTCTCTATCACTTATGTTCCAGTTCCCTTCCCTGTGATGATCATTTCCCTGGATCTCAAAGCTTTTCAGCCTTCTCCCACCCTGAGTAATGAAGTGTTCACCAACCTAGGTCTGTGTCCCAAGTAATGGGAGTGTGTGGCAGAACTGGACCCTGAATGCTTAGCTCTTTTCTTCAGATTAATAGGATGCCACACAGCTTCACACATACAATGTCCAACTCCATTCCCTGTCTTCCTCAGTTCTCTGGCCTAGCTATATAAATTACTATCATGCAGCTAACATCATAGCAAATTTCTGTCATTTCAAACTTATGTCTCTAGGGAGGATTTGGGGACAGAATATAGAATCAAACTCTACAACAAGTTCAGATACATGCCTTGTCCCATTTTGTCTGTTATTCCAATCTCCTATAGAGCTGTATTGTAACACCAAATTCTGCTGTGATGCTCAAGGGCCTCAGTCAATTTCTGTACTTTGGAGTTTGGGTCTTCATGGTACTTGTGAGGGTAGTATTAAAACGTAGGGATACATTCTATTGCAAACCAATTGAGCCAAATTGACTTATGCAGCCTTGCTGCTGGGAACTTGGTGAATAGTGGAGTGAGTGGGTATTAAGTGATTATGAATTACATATTAGTTGATGGAGTTTTAAACTTCTTTGGGTTCTTAGTGTCCTAGATCATAGGGAAAGCTAAAATTGCTTAATTTCTGATAAATATCTTCTATTTTAGAGAGGTTGGAGAGGCAGTGAGGATCAAACAAAATAGCTATTCTTCCATCTTATTCTCTTGTGACTTGAAAATCATAGATGTGGGTTAATTGGTGTCCCTGAATCTAGCCTTTCCTATTTCTAATCTATTCTCCACATTATTCCAAAATGACATTAAAGCTCATAACTGGTTATTATTATTATTCCCTTCCCAAGAAACTCCAGTGGCACTTTATCACCTGAATGAGAAAATACAAAATCCTCTGTGTCTCAGTTCAATTGTTAATTCTTTCAAAATTCTTCCAGTTACCACAACATAGCATTTTCACACTCTCTATTGATGTTTGTTTACATTATGTTTTCCTTCTCAGGTTTTTTATTTTTATTTTTATTTTTTTTCTCTTCCTTGTACAGCAAGATAACTGTATAAATATGTATACACATATTTGATCTGTCAAATATTTTTACATAATTAACATGTATTAGATTTCCTGCCATCTAGGGGAGGGGGTGGGATGTAGGAGGGAAAAATTTGTAACAGAAAGCTTTGCAAGGGTCAATGTCGAAAAATTACTTATGCATATTGTTTGCAAATAAAAAGCTTAATAAAAAAATTAAAAATTCTTCCAGTTGCTATCATTATCTTTTCTTTCACTGCTAAATTATTTTGCATTTGTTTTTGTATATACTTGGTATCTGTTTATCTATAGATATGTTCTTTCCTCCTAGTAGAATGTAAGCTCTTCAGTGGCAGGAAATGTTATATTTTGGTCTCTGAGAACTAGGCATAGTGAGTAGTAAGTGCCTGAGTAAATACTTTTGAGATGAATTGAAATGAAATTGATATGTTGCCCTATACAATATTTAGGAACAATCAAGAGATAGAAATTCTTTAGCCAAGTGTCAGAAGTACAAAAAAATCTTTTAAAAAAAAAATCATTCAGAGAGAAAAAAAGTGTCATCTTTTGAAAAAGTCAGGCTCTTATTGATTCCCATTTGCTCCCCTAGAACAATCACACAACCTGGTATCTAGGAAACTTAATTATTTTTCTACACACACATACACACACACACACACACAAATATAAACATACACATTGAAATGACCTCTTATTAATACTTACTACATATTAACAACTTTTTGTTAACTGATTAATAACATATTGATAACTTTATTAATAAATATGTCCTATGTGCCCTCAGTATTGCATTCCCTCAACCATATAGAAGAGAGAGCAAGGTGGTACATTGGATATAGCACTGGGGCTACAGACAGGAGAGCTAAGTTCAAATAGTCTCAGGTACTTAGTAGCTGTGTCACCCTGGGCAACCATTTAACATTGTTTGTCTCAGTTTCTTCATCTATTAAATAAGCTGGAGGAGAAAATGTCAAATCATTCCAGTATCTTTGCCAAGAAAAGCCCAAATAGGGTCATGAAAAATCAGGCATGAGTGAAAAATGACCAAACAATAACAATCACACCAAATTATATAGAGCCCATGGAGAAAGGTTAATCAATATAAATTTTTCCCCTTCATCATCTTTTCAGTCTTCATAACTGTTTCTGCCACTGGGATAACTGTTTCATCAAATTCCAACATCTCCTCCTACTTTCTTGGATACCTGGTTTGAATTTGTTTTTATTTTGTTCTATTTCAGTCATGTCTATAGGTCACTGAAGGAGTTGGCTTCACATATCACTGCTTTGTTTTGTATCCCCTCATTTTCTAGAGTCTTGCAGTCTGCTCCCCAGTTCTGAGACAGTCAAAGTAACATTGATCTAAAGAAGGGGAATAGTCATTGATGAAATTGGTTACAATTTTTATTATCATTAACTAAAGAAATATCATTTGTGCAGTTCATAGCTATGTTTAAGGTACCATGCCAAGCATTGTTGATACAAGCAGGATCCCTGACTTTAAGAAGTTCATAATATTCTAGTAGTTAGAACATAAAATTGAACTAGCATTTATCTTCCACATTTATACTTTGGTACCTACTATATACCCTATGTCTGAAAGGCACTCCTTCCCATCCCTCTATTTCTTAAAATCCCTAACTTATTTCAATATCAGGACACTCCTAGAACATTTTACAAGTGTCCTTAATTTTTGGTGCTCTCTCCCTCCTTAATTATCATGTATGTACTAATTTGCTTACTTATTTGTAATCACCAAATAAAATAGAAGTTCATTGTTTTTGTTTTCTCTTTAATTCCTTCATACCTGATAGAGTGCCATGCACAAAGTTTTAAAAATGCTTGTCAAGGGGGCAGCTAGGTGGCGCAGTGGATAGAGCACCAGCCCTGAAGTCAGGAGGACCTGAGTTCAAATCTGGTCTCAGACACTTAACATGCCCTAGCTGTGTGACCCTGGGCAAGTCACTTAACCTCAATTGCCTCAGCAAAAAGATAAAAAAGATAAAAATAATAAATAATAAAAATAAAAAATAAAAATGCTTGTCAAATTATAACTTTCTATACTGGACACATACACAAAAAACAAAAACAAAAAACAAAAAATGTAGTATTGAAGAACAGAACCTATCTAGGGAGACTAGACAGCTAATAGTATTCAAATATTAAAACTAAACGTAAAGTTGAAATTTAAAAAGAAAAATTTAAGTCAATTTATACTATAAAATCTGTAATAATATACTAATTTTACAGTTGACAGAACTTCAAAACAAAAGGGAAAATGTCATTAAAATTCCTATTGAGAACCAGCAGCAGAACAAGAAATGATAGAAATACTGTTCAAGTCTATAGTCCTTGATTTTTTATTTGTTTATAGAACTATAGAGTGTTCTTTTAATTTTAAAGTTATAGAGTGAGCATGCCTGTCTTGGAAAAAAGATCTTCTAGTCTACTGGAAAGATGTGATATTTGGAGAAAAGTTCTTCTTTGAGGACCTTATATCAAACTGAAAGAACCTAGAAACTGAAATATCAACTGGAACTTGACCCAAAACTTCTATCAGAACCTGGGAAATCTCATTTCACATTTCCAGATTGGACTTGGCTTAGAGCTTGTGCCCCATCTAGTGTTACTCTTTTCCTTTCTAAGTCTTTCTCCTTTAGAAAAATCTTATTCTATCTGCTTGGATCATTCAGTATCAAAGTCACCTTGGACAAATTTCTAAATTGTTAAACTGAATATCCCCAATACACGGTCAAGGAAGGCACCTGAATCTTTAAGCAGCACAGTAAATATTCTGAAACTCTGGAAATAGATAAACAGATTGGTGCTGCTATGAACATTAATCCCTCTAATTTAACAAATGGATTCTCCCTCCCCCCAATCATCTATTTTCTTTCAAAAAACATTCAGCCTAATCAGCATGGACCCAAGGGAACAAAGAAAAAGCACAGCAAACATTAGCCATTCCTTCATTTAAAAGACACCAATGATTATTGATGGCATTGACCTCTAAATATTTGACTTTCAGAGTGTGGTATTCCAAAGATGGACATTCTTCAAACCCAACAGAGTGAAAGAATCTAGGCACCTGGCCCTAAGACAATAGATAGACAGACTATGACTGCGTGTGCATGTGTGAGTGATGTGCTCTCACACACAAGCCTGATTCAAATAAGAGATGCAAAATTAAAATGGCCTAACCAACCAAATACTGACAAATTAAATCATTGCAATAAAGGTAAGGACATTAGTTCGCTTTTTGTATCTATAAGAAAAAGAATACATTCATTTCTGAGAACACTTGTCATTGAGTTTGGGATAGGTTGACTTTGTTTTAAATGTCTGCAGTCACTTTGAAGAGAAAGGGAGCGCTGTGTTGAGATCCCTTTTGTGGGGTAGCAGAGTCAGAAAGATATAAGTATAGGACCTATGAAACTTTAAATATTTGGAAAAATGCCTGAGGGCTTCAATTATACATTGCTTAGATGCCTTAAACCAGTGATTCTCACAATGTGGTTCAGAGAATCCTGAGGGTCTCTGAAGTTCTTTCAGAAGGTCTACCAATTCAAAATTAGTTTTTATTTCTAATATGGTAAATAACTATAAATATAATCCACATAAACAAAAACTCTTTGGAGAGATCCTCAATAATATTTAATAATATGAAGAAACTAAGAACAAAAGTTCAAGAATCATTGCCTTAGACTGATGAATATTGTTCCTGTGATTGAACTGAATCCCACTTGAGAAATAATCAATTTCTTTCTTTAATTTTCACAAATTTTGAATAAGAAATGTACATATTCATTGTTGAATGTCAGCTTCTTCTTTGTCATTTTACTTCATACCAGAAAAATATTTTTGATCCTAACCCAAGGAAATAAAACACCAGCACAAATGTATGTCCCCACAATAATAATTTTTCTTTAGTCATTTTTCAGTTGTGTCTGACTCTTTGTGACCCCATTTGGGGTTTCCCTAGCAAAGATAGTAGAGCGATTTGCCATTTCCTTCTCCAGCTTATTTTACAAATGAAGAAGCTGAGGCGAACAGGGTTAAATGACTTGCCCAGGATCACATAGTTGGTAAATGTGAGATCACATTTGAACTCAGGAAGATGAGTGTTCCTAATTCCAGTCCCAACATTAATCACCAAACCAATTAGCTTTACCTAGTATTTACACAGTATTTTTAAGATTCACAAAGTGTTTTACAAATATTATCTCATTCGATCCTCACAACCACCCCCATTTTACAAATGAGAAAACAGGCTGAGATTTCAGGATCACCCAGACAGTAAGTATCTGAAGTTAGATTCAAACTCAGGTCTTTCACACTGCTATTTTCCTGACAGTAAACAAGATAGATAATGTCATTGACAGGAATTAGATTATCAGGAGGAAAAGAAAAATTATATATGGAAATAATCATTCTGATCTGAGGTATTCTGAGATAGATATTTACAGGGAATCCACATGGGAATGTCCAATGGGCATACAGAAATGCTATTTCAAGAATGAAAGAGAAATGTGAGCTAGAGGTATAGACTTAGGATCTCTTCCTGTAATATGGAAGTTATAAACATAGGAATAAATGAGAACATCAGGGAAGATATTACTTTGAAGGCAGAGACTTGGTGACCATTTAAATTTAGGTGATGGTGAGGAAGGAAGAGACAGGAATAATAGAGAGGTATCTAATTAAGTATCCGGGAATAATAGAAAAGAATATATCAAAAAACAAGGGCAATGGCAAATGCAGCAGAGAATTCAAGGATGAAAGGTAGAGAAAAGCCACTGGGATTACAGGGACATGAGCACTGAGTTTATAATCAAAGAAATTTTAAAAATCCTATCTCTTCTACTCCTTATATTCGTGAGCTTATGGACAAATCACTATGATCTAATGAATGGGCTTTACTTGAATATGACCTTCCCTTTATTGTGATGATGCAACAGATTGATCCTACGTTGTTGAAAGTAGCTAGAACTTTTGTCAGAAATTATTAATTTGAATGTTATTATCTAACTGAAAAGAATATGGTTTTTCTCCCAATTTGAGGACATTTTAGAAAACTAACTTTTAGGAGTCCCCAGTAATAACTGACAAAATTAACTTCTCATAGTGAATTTTAAAAGAAACTTTGATTTGCTATCAAGCCATTTTTAGAAGCATGACTTTGAGACTCATTTAGCTTTTAAGACATATATTGTATTGCTTGCATTTCCAACCCTTAATTAGGAGACATCTGAAATTGCAAGCTTTCCTAGACAGTGAGAGGAAAGAATAGAAAAATTTTCCTTATCAAAACCATCTCTGTTTACCAAGTCATAAAAATTTGTTAAAATTTAAACTGATCTTTACATAGTATTTATTGTACAGATATAGCACAAAAGACTTATCTTCCCTTGGGCTTTTAACCTTTAATGCATATGAGTCTAATTTCTGTCTTCCAGAGGGTCATAAAGCTGGAAAAAAAAATTCAGTGATAAGATGAGAACTATCATTTTAGAGATGAGAAAATAGCCCAGAGATGTTAAATAGTTTTCCAAGGCCACACAGTTAGGATCCCATCTCAGGTGACCTCTGCTCACCATATTGTTTCTGCTATACCACAGTGCTTTATACTATGGCTTAAAGCTTTTTGTTATGTTGTACTGCCTTTCATCAGGGTAAAAGTTCAGAAAGTATCCAAGTGAGATCCCATTCTCAACATACTACACCAACAGAATACTCATCTAATAAATATTGCCAAAACTTTACTGAGTTTTAGTTACCTCATCTATAAAATCGGGAAAATAATGTCCCTAGTACTTAAAACAAGAATTGATGCAAGGATAATAAGAGACCAATTATGCCAAGTTCATTTTTACAAACTCTAAAGTCAAGGCATATAATTGTTAACTACTATTATTAACCATCATAGGAATATTTAGAACTAGAAGGGACCATATAGGTCATGGAGTCCAATCCCCTTATTTTATGAATGTGAAATCTAATGCTTATGGGGTGGTATTGCAGAAGGAGCTTAATGGAAAGAGAGCTGGATCTAGAGATAGGAGAAACGTGGATTCCAATTTGGTCTGTAAAACTTACCAGTTATGCGACCCTAGATGATGGTATAATGGAAAGAATGATGAATTGTATGTCAAAGGCCTGAATTGGAATCCCAACTTCTCTAGTTATTATCTGTGCAATATTGTCAAAGTCACTTAATTTCTGGGCCACATTTTGATCATCCCTAAAAATCTGAGGGTAAGAAGATATAGCACCAGCCCTGGAGTCAGAAGGACCTGACCTCAAATCTAGCCTCAGACACTTACCACTTCCTAGCTGTTTGACCCCTGGCAAGTCACTTAACCCAAATTGTCTGACAAAAAAAATTTTTTTAAACCTGAGGATTTTGGAAATATGTTTTGTGGGACTACAAATGTATAACATCAAATTGCTTGACTTTTTAGGGAGAGAGAGAGAATTTGAAATTCAAAATTTTTAAAAATCAAATGTTAAAAATTATTTTTACATCTAACTGGGAAAAAAACTAAATATTAAATAAATATATTTTAAATTTAAGGATTAGACTAGATAACCTCTAACATACCTCACAATCTAAAAAATGATCATGTAGCACTATATTATTGCATGAGGCATGTTCATTGCCATGTACACATATATGTCTGGGTGAACTGAACAAGGATCAGAAGCCTATGTATGTTGAAAAAAACATAAAAAGATATAGTAGTTACATTATAGTACTCTCAATTTAAACATAAATCCTGTACTCAATTTAAATATTTGCATGCATGTGTTATGTTTGTGTGTGTGTGTATGTTATGTTGCCCATGTAAATTATGTTTGTCCACATGGATCTGTCTAAATGTGACTGAGGAAGAGACTGAAACAGTCTCCTTTACCTACCTTTATCCAAGGGAAACTGATTCCTTCCAGGAGGGGAGTAAAAGGTTGTTTAATCTGCTCTCTTCAAAGCTGGAATTTTATCTATCCCCTCCACATGTACTTATTAGTCTAGAGGAAATTATTTTAAAGTTCAAGGTGAATTCCTGATCACTAGCTCTTAAATAGACAGGCATATTCCAAATTAGATATCTAAGACTTGACTTTTTTCCACCAAATTTCCATCACATATAGCAAAGAGCAAATAAAGCCTTTTATCCAATTCAATAGAAAACAGATCAAAAGACTTGTACAGATGAGAATATACCAGATAATAAACAATTTAAAAAAACATTTGTTAAACTCAGATTTTTGAACATGGGGGTGGCTATATAGCAGCTTTTTTTTTCTTTTTTTGTGAAGCAATTGAGGTTAAGTGACTTGCACAGGGTCACTCAGCTAGTAAGTGTTAAATGTCTAAGCCAGATTTGATCTTTGGTCCTCCAGACCCCAGGGCTGGTGCTCTATCCACACTGCTCCATTTAGCTGTCCCTGATAGCATATTTTTTTCTCTTTGATTTGCTTTAACCCATTTATTAGTTTGTGGGTGGTAAATTTCCTCTATCAGTTCAAAAGTTACTGTCTTTTAAGAACTTCATTTTAAAATCACAATTTCCAATCGAATGTCTCATCTATGTTCTCTTCTCAATATGGAGTTTCTACTGAGGACAAAGGGATTTGCCATATTACAAAGATTTTTTTCCATTTAAGTTTAATTGGAGTCTTCATACCTCAAAGATATTGTATGAAAATAGATTTATAAAGTCTAACAATTCTTCATTTCTGGTTCCCAGAAGAGTAGGAGGGGAAATACTATGCATTGACACAATATGCAAAATCCATCTCAGCCCCAAAAATGACCCCCAAAATGACCAGAAAAGCAAGAATAAAGCTACCTGATTTCATAAATTAGGAAATTCCCACAAAAATTATCACATGGTATCTGAATAGATAGGAAGCCAGAGATGATACCAAATAGAAGCAGTGGAGATATGAATCTGTTTCATTCATAATCTTGTGAAAAAATGGCAAGAGTACCTGGACACAGTCTGCTAGATTAAAGAAGGCAAGTATGAGTCACAAGAATGAAAGGAATACTGAACCACAGAGTAAATCTGAATGTTGTCTTCCTATTACTATTTTTTAATTTTAATTTAATTTAATTATTCTGATGGTTCAGAGCATAACTATTATTTAGGGGATTCCCTCAAATCTTAGAGTAGTGCTGTAAATTATAAGGATTATACAAGTTCCTAGGAAAGACAACGAGTTCAATAGAAGGTGAAGAGTTGATTTGGAAGCTGGAAGTATGTTTTTTACAGTGAAATTCAATTGCAGGTTAAAAACTAGAACTCTAGAGATGAAGTTGTGTGACTTTATCTTTATTCTATGGGTTTCTGTGAGTCTTTTTGGTGTTTTGCATTGTCCAGGTGAAAGAGAACTTTTCCTGGATCCATTATTTATTATTAGTATGAAAGTTTACTAGATGAAAGGTCCATTTACCCATATTTAAGGAGACTTAGAAACAAGCTACACACAGTGCTCTGAGGTTCCCCTGGGAAGCCCTGACCTGGAATAGGAGTGACTCCCAAGAAACCCCTAAGATGAAATTCTATCCATTTAAGACCAGAGAATGGAAATGTAGGATACAGGTTACATAGAAAATCTTCACATTATCTTTTTCTCCCCTTTTCTGGCTTCAGTGGTCTGAGGATAAAACTACTAATAGTGAAGCATGGCCAAAACCCCATAAAGAAAATAAGAATATTGGACTAAAGGGTGCCAAGGGAAGGTTAACTAAGATTTTAACTATATGCCAACAATATCTCTGTTAGACCATTATAAAAATGTTATTTTATAACCCTTATGATCAATCCCTTAGTCTGGTATTTGATTTCTATCACAGTAATTTAGAATTTGTGGTACTTTGAACTGAAATTTCACTTTGTACTACTGGAGAAGAAAAAAAAATTGCCAAACTAAATAAAAATATGAATTGTAGAGAGAAGCTAAGAGGGAAAAAAAATTAAGTCAATTTCCTTTTCTATGTGACTCTGAATAAGCTACTTAATCTCTAAGTCTCAGTTTCCTCATTTGTAAATTGGGGAGCTGAGATCAGATGGCTTCTGAGATCCCTTCCAGTTGTATATCTCTATTCCTATAACCTATTTATTTATGATATTATGTAGATATACCCTTTATCAGTTTACTAAAAATCGTCTGGTTAGGCTCATGGCAATACTTAGTCTTCATATTCACTTTATGGCTACCATATGTTCAATCCTACAAATAAGAGGTTTATTTATGGTAGATGCAAAGGAAATAAGATGCTATTCTGGTAGTCAGGGAGCTTACAGCCTAGTCATAGAGAAAAGACTTACAAATAAAGCAATTACTAATATAATAAAAAATAACATAATAGAAGAGAATTTTCTTCAGAGCAGGGACAGTTTTATTTTTCTCTTTTTATGTCCATTGCCAAGCACACGCCTGGTACATAATATGTGATTAATAAATGTTTATAGAATGAATCATATAATTAAGAGGAAAAGTGTGTGTTATAAAATAAAATGGTACTGAAGTTCAGAGACTAGAGCAACATGTGAGAGTTTAATTTGTCATTTCAGTTGTGTCCAACTCTTTGTGACCCTATTTGGGGATTTCTTGGCAAAGAAACTGGAATGTTTTGTCATTTCCTTCTCCAGTTCATTTTACAGATGAGGAAACTGAGACAAATAGAGTTGCTCACAGAACCCACAGCTATTAAATATATGAGGCTAGATTTGAACAAAGATTTTTCTGACTCCAAACCCAATGATCCATGGTACCACCTAGCTGCCCCAAGGGGCTTACAACATAAATTCAAATATAGCCTCAGTCACTTACATTGTGACCTTGGGGAAAAATCTGGACACATTCTGTCTTCTTCCTTATTTATAAAATAAGGAAAATAATAGCACCTCTGAATCAGGGTTAGCTCAAGCATCACCTTCTGTAGAAGGCAATTCTCTCTAAAATTACTTTCCATCTACTCACTTAGGACTGAGCTAGGTAAACTCAGGGAATACTTACCACCAAAAGGCTGGCCACCAGGTAATAAATTATTTTGGTCACAAATACTTATGAAACTCTCTACTAAGTGTTCCATTGGAAATAAAACAAATCCTCTAAGCAATCAATGATTCAAGTTTTAACTAGTTCAGATTTTAAGTAATTTTCATCTTACTCTAAATTAGGGGTTAATTATCCCTTCATGTTGTGGGGGGTTAAAGGCATAGTACCCCCATGATTTGGAAAATCTATAAAAAATTTTTGCCTTCCATTTGTACTGGAGAAAATGTCTAAATTTTTTTTCTTTTTTTTTCAATGGGGTTTATAGCACCTTATTGTAAAATATGGGTTGGTATTATGCAGATATTTTATGGATTTCTGAATTTCTAAACTTTTTCTGTGTCATCTGCTGTCTGCAGCTTCCACAAAACTGACCCCAAATTCCCATTTAATTTCTTATATTGTTCCACAATATGTCAAATTATGAGAGGAAAAGTCATAATGTGGAAGGGACAATTATCACTATAATCTTTTATCTATTTTGGAGATGTAGAGTGCTTATTTGTTTTGCAAAGGCTGGGACCTAAGAAAGATTCATAAGTAGAATGAAAAGAAGATTTTTATGTAGGTCAGTCAATGAAATATACTCTTCATCAAACCAAAACTTCAAAGACTGAATTTTTCTTCTCCAGTTTTTTTTTCTTTTTGAGAAATAGAAAGGTGAAGGAGACAATGTAATCCTGTTTGAGAGAATTAAAGTCTCTAACTTTTCAGATTGAGCTTTCATTTTTATTTTGCCCACATTTCATCTCCTAAGTCATTCTACCATAAAAAGGTTAAGAATTTACTGGTTGAATTTCAGAAATCTGTTCCTTGAACATTTTTACTGTGCAGAATACATCTATCCACATTTTAAAGTCCACTAACGTTGCCCTAGACATGAATCTGATGTTCACGTAATTAATTGCAGTATTGCTTAGTGGATAGAGATTTGACCTCAGAATCTAAATAAATTGAATTCAAACCTGACTTTTTGACAGATACCTGCTGTATTGCCATAGGCAAATCACTTAACTTCTCAGGACTACAGGCAACTCTTACAAAGATTGCAAATTACAGAAAAGTTGCTCATCTGTATCAGTGAGAATTCTCTCTACAGATAAAATAACAGGCCTGGATATAGTGATGATAACAATAACAATAATAATAAATTGACATTTAGATTTTATTTTTGTCTTATCAAAGAAACTGAATTATGCCACAATAATGCTTTTAATATACTACAAAAGATGAATGGTCCAAACCAAATTAGATTGTTCCAGCATGTAAAAGGTCATTCAGTTTGTTTTATTTGAGGCTGTTCCTTTTAATATATTAGAATTTTTAGATTATTCATAGCATCATCTTATGTATTCTTCTGTGTCTTCCTTGCTTTTGAGAAACCTCATGAGATTTTCTTTTTTATTCAAATGACAGTGATAAAGATGATTTAGCTGTCTGAAACATGCTGTAGAAAACAGATACTAGATGTGAACATGAACCTTTGAAAGGTGTTCTACTAACAATCCTAGAAGTTGTGTTTTTATTACACCTTCAGAAAAGATAAATTTCCTCCCTGCTAGTAGTTTTAATCCCAACCTCTGAGCAAGAGCAAAGAAATTAATGTTCTGATTTCCTGTATCCCTGCCAAGATGTCCAGCCAGGGGATCTGAAATACACCTCTCCAGAAAATCATGGGACATCTTAATTGACTTTGCCCTGAACTTATTAGGAATGATGGGATGTTATTTTAGGTTGATTCAATGTTTTAGAAAGTCTAAAACTGCTCCACTCTATGCCCTGCCCAATCTTTACTAAATAATATTCTCAGTGCATGAAAACATGCCATCATTCCTGCCATCACTCAGATTCATTTGAACTAAAAACATACAAAACCTTTTCTCTACTGACATATGGATAAGTCTTGGTTGACTGATTTTTACAAATGTCATAATTCAGGGTCCAAAATTAATTATTTAATGGTTCTAATTCACTCTAATAGAGAGCACTTCATACATACACATACACACACACAACCTCTTGATCTCTCAATTAGTCAATAAGAATGTATTTAATACCTGCTATGTGCCAAACACTGTCTAAAGAAATATACAAGAAGTTCTTAACAATCTTAACCTCCCTTTCTCCACCAAAAGAGCATTTTCTTTCTTCTCCATGACTTTTTTGTGACAATTAAATTGTGACAATTCTATACATTTATAAAACAGGGTGCTTTAGAATGAAGAAAGAGGTGGAAAATTTCAGTAGAAATAACATGTTTTAGTATATCTCACAAGACTCACTTTGCAAACTTTCTTTTCTCAAAAATTTTTCTTGCTTCACTAGAAGAAAAATAGGTCAAAAACCCCGAAGGGCAGTCAAATTCCTCAGTTTTTTCTCATGACCATGATTCAACCAAATAGTCAGTGACATCATCATGCTCACTGTTTTGACATATAGTCATTTGGTATTTGGGCTTCTTATTTCAAAGGTCTTTTTTGTGTGTGTGATTCTGTCTGTCAGTTTTAATTTGAGCAAGTCCAGAACTCAACACAAGGTCAGAGTGAAATTTTTCCAAATCTATCTGAAAATATTCTGTGGTACCATATTCCAACCAGACATGGATTGAGCAAGAGGATACAGAAAGCTATTTGTTTGCAGCAACAAGTCCACATACCTTGGATACCAAGGAATGAGCCACACCAAGCATACCTATCAAAGGTTATCACAGCTTGAGTCCTATGAACTTTCAGTCTACAACTTAAATAAATAGGTAGTGTTTATGAAATTGAATGAAACCAATTCATTATATGTAGATGCCTTCTTTTGTTTCAATCCTAGAGCTCTCTCTAGCCTATGCTATCAATGCTTCCTCTCTCTCTTTTTTATTTTTGATGAAATAACATAGCAACTCTTTTTTGGGTTGATGAAAAAAAGAAAGAATGATAGTTTGAAATGAGTAGATGACTACTTAGAGATATAAATTCAAACACCACATCAAGATTGAACCTGAGTTGGCCTTGTCACTCCTAGTAGATAATTATTCTGTCAAGGGTGAGTAGTTTCCTGTTCTTGACTCTGGGAAGTGTAGAGAATTGCTGCTGGCTGTCTTCTCTTGTCAACAGTCTGGCAGCAATGGCAAAGAGCAAGGTGACAGATATGATAAGGAAAAATGTTAGTCATCTAATAATGATCAAGGAAGACAGGTAGGGTCAGCCTATTTCAACAGTTTTAAGACAACTACATGTTACAAGAACAAAAATAATATATCACTTGGATAAAAGAAAGAAACATCTTGAGGCCTGGGTCATCTAGGAGATGTGTTTAAGTAAAAACTTTTTTGAAAGTAAAAGATTAACAAACACAAAGAAAAATGGCATGATATAATTTTTTAAAATTCCTTAATGCATAAAATAAAATTTCACAAAAGTCTGAAACTCTAAATTAATCCCTAGCTATTCATCTTCCTAATTCTTGTATTTTTCTATTAGTAATAACTATTTCTATTCTTAGTTTCATTGTATCTAGAGATGATAGACACTGACCTATAGATATTGCTGATAAAAGATTCTTTCATTTATCTTGTGAAAGAGTAAAATTTTCTGAAAAGTAAGAATTTTGTGTATTTGCATGTAAGGATCAGACCAAGTTAAAAGAAACTTATTGCCAGAATGAAAGCCATCAAATTATGGATGTCTTTAGCCACAGTAACTCATTTTCCTCATCTGTAAGATGGAAATAATAACATTTGTTCACTTCCCTCACAAAAAACTATTATTAGAAAAGTGCTTTATAAACTGTTGTGATTGTTGTTTACTAAGGGGTTAGAATTAGTATCAAAAATCCTTAGAGGACTAAAGTAAAAAAAATGCTCATTCCGTATGGATATAATACTGATGAAGGAGATGTTCCTTTAAGAGTGGAAGGAATGGAAAAATCCAAGATTTGTGTTGGTATTAGGCTATTAATGTCAGAGTCCACTGCGATAGACATTTTAGGAGTTTTCAGGTAAATAAAGGGAGAGGAAGGCAGAAAAAAGTAGAGTCCGATTGAATTAATGGTCTCAAAAAATAGTCATTAGTACTTCACATTGAATTGGTAAAATGGAGAAAGGGAAGGAAAGAGAAGGGAATAAGGGTATATATAGTATCTACTATGACAGACACTGTGCTAAATGCATTTTACAAACACTGTCTTATTTGATCTTTACAACAACTCTGGGAGGTAGGTATTATTATTATCATCCTCATTTTACAGTTGAAGAAACTGAGGCAGAGGTTAAATAATTTGCCCAGCATCACATAACTAGTAAGTGTCCCAGGCTGCTTCCAATCTCAGATCTTCCTGGCTCCAGGATCTGCTTTCTATTCACTGAGCCACCTAGCCTTTGGAAAGGCCCAATGGAATGCCCTGAGGATCTATGCTCAATCTATTCTATTTTAAATATTTATCAGTGGTTTACATAAAGGTATAGATGGTCTGTTTATCAGATTTGAAGATGATAGAAAGCTGAGAGGGATAGGTAACACATTAGATGAAGAAGTCAGGTTCCAAAAAGATCCTGACAGAATAGAACATTGGGCTGAATTGAAGAAGATGAAATTCAACAGGTATAAGTATAAATATTTTCATTTGGGTTTTAAAAACAAATTTCATAAACACTAGATGAAAGTGGTATAGCTAGATGGTAATAATATTGTAAAAGACCTGGAGGTTTTTAGTGAGTCAGTACAAGTTAACTATGGCAACCACGAGAGCTAATGCCATTTTAGGGTAAATTAAGAGAAATTTCAGGAGTTTCAAGGAGTAAGAAGGTAATGTCACCATAATCTGTCTTCACCAGATTATATTTCCACTCTTGTGTTCTTTCCTAAATGGCAGTCTGTCAGGAGGTGGAGGACAGATGGAGGACAGTCAGAATAGTAAAGGACCTTGAAGCTTGGTTGAAGGAACTGGGATTGTTTAGCCCAGAGAAGAGAAAACTTAAGTGAGATTAATGGAAGGCCACTTGTTATGTGTATGGGTTAGATTAGGTGGACACTGGCCCCCTCTGACTCTTAAATCCTATGATTCTTGGATAGCTTTCTTCTAGTAGTTGAAGGCTTATCATTAAGAAAAGGGATTAAATTCAATATGTTGGATTGTAGAGGACTTGGTACAGAATATAATCTATAAAGGAAAAACTAGGCTCGGTGTCAGAAAAAAAAAAATTTTAATCACTAGGTCAATCTATAAATGGAATCGATTCCTCAAGGAAGAGAATGATTCCTCTTCATTGGAAACTTTCAAGCAAAAACTGAGAGATCATCTTTAGTTGAATATTCTGTATTGTCAAGTCAACAAGCATTTATTAAGTGTATATTGTGTGCTAGGCACTGTACTAAGCACTGAAGTTTTTCTTATTGAGATATGGGAAAGACCTGATAGCCATTGGGGTCCCTCCCAAGTCTAAAATTCTGAGATTCGGTAATTCTGTAATTCTAGTATATCAGAAACTAAAGATAGTTGTTTAAGAAGACAAGTAAAAGTATCAATGTTGAAACCATAGTCAGAAATGTATGTTAAAGACTCCAATTCCAAAGGCTTTACCAGTAACATGTGTTGAGAAGTCCAAACTTAGATTAATAAATTGAGTGAAATAGTCAAGGATATATAAGAGACCAGACTGATGCAGAATAAGTCTAAACCAGGTATCATGTAAGCATATCAGGGTGTTCAAGGCACAAGAGAACATTGGGAAATAAGAGATGTCACATGAGTGTGCACTTCTTCATAGCTTCCTTTTAATAGCAGTTGGCATGGATTGGTCACACATTTTTTCCCTCCTCTATAAAGGACCAACTTATAAGGATTCGACAATGAAGTTTTAGACATCTTTCATTGTTAAAGATTTATAAAGGACCACAGAAAAAACAAGCAATACATCTTAAGGTCGAAGATTAAAAAAAATTGTTACTTGTATCTCTAAAATTGGCTTTTATATGTCACCTTTTAGTCCATATTTATACCTACACTTATTTTGACTCTTTTCCCATCAACCTTTCTATCTTTCATTTTGCTTACAAGTTCTAAATGCCAAAACAAAAGTGATCTTGGAATTTCCCATTACCATCCTTCAGGTTCCCTTTTTTTATTTGAAAAAAAAAACTGCTACTAGACCCAGAGACTGAAGAAGTTCCCCTCTCCCTCTCCATATAAAGGCCTTTTAAAGCTCTAAACCCATCCTTAGGGATCCTTTAGAGATCCTAAAGAAAAATGTCAGATAGATCTTTTTCTCATACCCTTTGGCTCATTAAGCCCCCCTCTCAGAACACTAAGGAAAATTACATACAATCTAGTTTTAACACTATTTAGTCTCCCAAAAAGGGGAATAAGAAAGCAGTTGATATACAAAGTAACTAACTATAGCTCATTTGTTTATCCTTTTCACACAAAAGATGTACTTGATACAAGAAACTCCCAAGCATGTACTTAACAAAGGCTTAAACAAGCAACAGTAACTTATAACAACCAATATACTTTCCCAGGAGAATGAGGCTTAAAACATCAAACATGAAACAATTTGAAGGACTGCTGAATCAGTGTTTCACCTTTAAGTCATCTCTATCCTGTCTCCTCCAATGTTCATATTTTCTGTCAAACAAGGTCAAGGAATTGGGTTGGAACTTTAACTCATACCATCCTCAAAAACTCCTCCTGCTGTCAATTCTAGTCTGACTCTCTAACTCATGAATTCATGAGACTTCCTCCAAGTCTTCCGTAACAAAAAGAAATCCATGTGGAATTCTAAACAAATAGACAAAACATCTTCTGGGTTTTGTTTTTTAATTTATACATATGTATATGTGGGTTACATGTATATATGTGTGTGAATAATATATGGCATGTGTGTGCGCATGTGTGTGTTTGTATATGTATGTTTGTGTTCAGTGGAGAAATGTTCTGACATTTCTCCAATGAACCTTTATGTGAAATCCTTAATACAAGAGACTTATAAACTCTCATTGATAAAACTTAAACAAGTCATGAAAGTAACATGATTATCTGATGAATGTTGGAGGGGATGTGGGAAAACTGGGACACTGATACATTGTTGGTGGAACTGTGAACAGATCCAACCATTCTGGAGAGCAATTTGGAACAATGCTCAAAAAGTTATCAAACTGTGCATACAAAACCTTTGACCCAGCAGTGTTTCTATTGGGCTTATATCCCAAAGAGATCTTAAAGGAGGGAGAGGGACCCACATGTGCAAAAATGTTTGTAGCAGCCCTTTTTGTAATGGCTAGAAACTGGAAACTGAATGGATGCCCATCAATTGGAGAATGGCTGAATAAGTTATAGAATATGAATGACATGGAATATTATTGTTCTGTAAGAAACAACCAGCAGGATGATTTTAGAGAGGTCTGGAGAGACCTACATGAACTGATGTTGAGTGAAATCAGCAGAACCAGGAGAACATTGTACACGGCAACAATAAGACTATATGATGATCAATTCTGATGAACATGATTCTCTTCAATAATGAGATGTTTCAAAGCAGTTGTTCAGTAATGAGAAGAGCCATGTGAACCCAGGGAGAGGCCTGTGGGATCTGAATCTGCACCACAACATAGCATTTTCACATTCTCTATAGGTTTGTTTATATTATGTTTTCCTTCTCAGGTTTTTTATTTTTATTTTTTCTCTTCCCTGCACAGCAAGATAACTGTATTAACATATATATACACATATTCGATCTGTCAAATATTTTTACATAATTAACATGTATTATTAGACTTCCTGCCATCTAGGGGAAGGGGTGGGGGATAGGAGGGAAAAATTTGTAACAGAAAGCTTTGCAAGGGTCAATGTCGAAAAATTACTTATGCATATTGTTTGCAAATAAAAAGCTTTAATAAAAAAAGAAAGTAATATGATTATCATTATACTCTCTGAGCTTTAAACCTCATTATATGAAATAGTTTGCAGTACTGCTGAATGAGCTTTTTATATTTTATTTTTGCCCCATGTAATTCTGTTTTTATCAATTAAAAAACTCTTTTTTCGGAGTTTGCAGGCTTACAAGTGTGGTGACATTCTTCTTTTCTGGTATATTTATTTATTTTTAATGCACATTGCTTTAATCATATTGGGAGAAAAAAATCAAAGCAAAAGGAAAAAACCCTGAAAGAGATTTTTTTAAATGAAAAAAAAAAAGTTAACAAAGCATGTGCTGATTTACATTTGGTCTCCTTAGTTCTTTTTCTGGCATTTTCTGTCCAAAGTCTGTTGGAATTGCTTTGGATCAGTGAACCACTGAGAAGAACCAAGTCTTTCACAGTTGATCATCACACATTTTTGCTATTATCATGTACAATGTATTCCTAGTTCTACTTGTTTCGCTCAGCATCAGTTCATGTAAATCTTTCCAAGTCTTTTGAAAATCAACTTGTTTGTCATTTTTATAGATCTTTTATAGGTATTTTATAGAATTAATATTTATAGAATATAGAATATTCGATTACCTTCATATACCACAAATTGTTTAACCATTCCCCAGTTGATGGTTATCTACTAATTTTCCAATTATTTGCTATTACAAAAAGAGCTGCTACAAATATTTTTGCACATGTGGTCCTTTTCCTTCCTTTATGTTTTCCTTGGGATATGGACTCAGTAATGGCATTGCTGGCTCAAAGAGTATGCACGCACACACACACACAAATCTTTCTTGTATATAACTGTTTGCATATTGTCTCATCCTTTAGACTGTGAGCTTCTTAACAGCAAGGATTGTTGTTATTATTTTTTTGCCTTTCTTTGCATTCTCAGTGAGCACAGTTCCTATAGTATTAAGCTGTGTCATGATGTGCTATAAAGGAGAAACCTGTTCAAAAGAGTGAAATGAACTATGTTCTGCAAGTAAATGATTAGCACACAGTATAGGTACTGGTATTATTGCAGTTGAAAAGCTCTGATAATATTAAGGATGAAACTAAGTTGTCATGGAGATTCAAGCAAAGGAAACATGGAGGGAGCTGAGGTGAAGATTCAGAAGAGGGAAATTAGAACTTGTCTCCAGAAAAATTCAAAATTATGTTCAAAACATAAAGGGATCATCAACAAGTGGGAAAAGGATATGAAAGGAAATTCATCATGGGTAATATTAAGTAAATGTTAGTCCTTTAAGAGCCTTCCCTATATTTCTTGAAAATCTCTGCATGTATACAGTATTAGGCCTATACATACAAATTATATGATTTTATTAAAGACTTATTAATATTACACAGATGCAAAAGGGATAGATATGCATCTTGATAAGCACATTTTTGTGAATTTATTCTTATTCTTTCTAATAATCTCTTTCACTGTAACCAAATAAAATGACATTGTAAACTACTATTAATCTTTCCCTTCTTCATATGTGTATGTGTATATGTGTAATTAGGAAGACCCATCTTTATGAGTTCAAATACAGCTTCAGACACTAACTGTGTGACCCTGGGCAAGTCCCTAACCCCATTTGCTTTATTTTCTCAACTACAAAATGATCTGGAGAAGGAAATGGCAAGCCATTTCAGTTTCTTTGCCAAGAAAATCTCAAATGAGGTCAGAGTCATATACAACTAAAACAACTGAACAATAAATAACAAGTATATACATGGAACAACACAATTGCTAATTAAAGCAATGTAAATTAATCTACTAGGAAAATCTTTAGAAGTAAAGAATAATTCACAAAGGAAATAATTTTACTTCAATATGCTTGTTTAGAGTTTCCCCCATTTTAATCAAATATTCGAGTAAAAATTGCCATATCAGTCAATGCAGGAAGCAAAAAGGAAACATAATATAGAAGAATTTTTTCCATGTTGATGAGATCCTTTCTTCATTAGGAATCTTAGAGAGTTTAATAGAATTCAACTTTAGGACTGGTAGATTCATTTCGACTGTCACCTGTCAGTGTCATTAAAGACCCAATGAACATTTAACAATCTAAGCATTGTGATGTACTGCGATATAGAAAGAACAAACAACTTGGAATTAGAAGTCTCAGATTCAAATACAAGTTGTGACAATTATTAGTTGTGTAATTTTGCAAAAGTAACTTAATTTCCTCATCTGAATAAAAGAAAGAGTGGGACTAAATTATCTCTAAGGTCCCTTCTGTCCCTGACATTTTATTGTTTCATTGCTTTCAGAAATAAGACTTGTTTCAAGACTATACGATGATCAATTTTGATGGACATGGTTCTCCTCAACAATGATGTGATTCAAACCAGTTGTTCAGTGATGAAGATAGTCATATACATCCAGAGAGAGGCCTGTGGGAACTGAGTGAACCACAACACAGCATTTTAACGCTTTCTATGAATATTTCCATGCATTTTGTTTTCCTTCTTAGGTTGTTTTTTCTTCTTCTCTTTCTAGATCTGATGTTTCTTGTGCAGTAAAATAACTGTACAGATATGTATACATGTATTGTATTTGTCATATAATTTATCCTATTTAGCATGTATTAGATTACCTGTCATCTAGGGGTGGGGGTGGGGGGAAGGAGGGGAAAAGCTTGGGGAAAAAAAAGTTTTTGCAAAGGTCAATGTAGAAAAATCACTCATATGTTTTGTAAATAAAAAGCTTTATTAAAAAAAGAAAAGAAATAAGACTTGTTTCACTATCTCACAGTTTTTTTTAAGATTTTTATTTTTATTTTTCCCAATTACATGCAAAATTTTATTACACTTATTTTTAAAACCTTGAGTTTCAGATTCTCTCCCTTCCTCCTCACTTCCACTCCACATTAACAAGTCACAGTGGAATCATGCAAAACATTTCCATAAAACTCAGGTTGTGAAAGAAAGCATAAATCTCCCCTCCCCATCTGGAAAAAAAACCCTCAAAAAATAAAGTTTTTTTTAAAGATTATACTTCAATCTGTATACAGACACAATCAATTCTTTCTCTGAATATGGGTAACATTTTACATCATTAGTTCATCATAGATCATTGCATTGTTGAGAATAGCAAAGCCATTCACAGTGATCATTCCATAATATTGCTACTACTTTGTATATAGTCCATTTCACTTTGCATGAGCTCATGGAGAACTTTTCAGGTTTTTCTGAGAGCATCCTGCTCTTCATTTCTTACAGAATAATAGTATTCCATCATAACCACATACCACAATTTATACAACTATTTCCCCAGTTGATAGACATCCCTTCGATATCTAATTCTTTGCCCTGAGAAGGGAGCTGCTATAAATATTTTTGTATATATAGGTCCTTTTCCTTTTTAAAAAAAAAATAACTCTTTTGGGATTCATGTTTAGTATTATTATAGAAAAGGATATACATTGTTTTATAATCCTTTTTGCATAATTCATATCTTTTGGTCGTTTATCAATTAAGGAATAGCTCATCTTTTTTATAATTTGACTCAGTTTCCTATACATTTGAGAAATGAGGACTTCATCAGAGAAAATTGCTTCAAAATTCTTTTCCCAATTACTATTAACTGTATTTCCTCTCTATTTTATTCTCTCTCTCATTTCACTCTGACCCTCCCCCAAAAAGTTAGTTATTTTGAAGAAAGTGTTTTGTAAACTGTTATACATTATATAAATATGAGGGTTTTTAAATATTTTATCAGTAATTGTATTATTTTGGATTCCTGGTAAAGTCTATGCAATTAATACATATGAAATTTTTAGTCCTTTCACTGTCAGAAAAAAGTAAAGACTGGATGACAGAATTATCTAAAGTAATTTGAGAGCAAAAATTATAGCAAATGTTTTCTATTGTCATTCAATACATAATAACAATAATTAGCATTTATGTAATTCTTACTATGTGCCAACCATGTGCTAAGTGCTTTAAAATTATCTGATTTGAAAAAAAAATTATCTGATTTGATCTTCACAACACCCCTGGGTGACAGATGCTATTACTGCAAATGATGAAACTGAGGCAAATGCGGTTAAGTGACTTGCCTAGAATCACACGGCTAGTAAGCACCTGAGGCCACATTTGAATTCAGGTCTTCCTGATTCCAGAACTGGCACTCAATTTACTGTGCCACCATTTGGCTCAGGGATAGGTCCTGTATCTTTTAGATAAATGATATGAGGAACTTCTAATCAGCATACACTCTATATTAGCAAAAGTCAACACCTTTACCTTTAACCTTTACTTTTAGAGAGCTTGAATGCCCTGGAGAGTTAGGTGATTGGCCCCAGGTCATACCACTAGGATATATCCAAAGCAAGACTTGAACTCAGGTCTTCCTGACTACAAGATAATCTCTCTCTCATCTACACCTCCTATTTCAAAAGATCCATTTTCAATGGATTGTATTTTTCAACGAAAAAGCTTTAGAAAAAGTGCTGGACATGAGGAAAGATCTGGGTTTAAGTCTTAATTTTGACTTGTACCTTTGTTTCCTTATACAAGTCACTCTGCATCTCTAGGTTCCAATTTTCTTATCTTAAAAATGGAAATAAAGGAAATAAATTTAATTCATAAGATTTTGTGAAGGCATCACTTTGTAAACCGTGAATTTTTACATCAATGTAATGCATGAAATACAACAAAAACTTAAATTTATGTAACATTTTTACCATTTTAAAACTACTTTCTTCAAAACAGTTGTGTGATAAAGCTAAACCTCAAAGAAAAGTGACTTTCCCTTGAGTCAAGACCATCTATCTCTTTATCCATCTTTTTATGTCCCTGTCCCCATCTCTCCTTGTCCCCATCTCTTCCTGTGCCCCCCCTTTTTCACATACAGTTTTCTGACTAATGGGAGAAGAGAAAAAAACAAGATTCATTTTTATCTTCAACTAAAAAATAAAGTACTTGACATTTCTATACAACTGAATTGGATAGAAATAAGAGCACAAGATATTAACAATACTTCCTATATGCCAAGAAGCCAGATAAACATCCTCCATTTTTCAATCTACAAAAGGTCATAGCAAGAAATTAAGACAGTTAAGCCCAGTGTATACCTGTGATTCAAATGAGTGTTACCAGTGAGAGAATGAATGGGTGGAGATACTCAGCTGATAACACACATGAGAAATTAGATTCAGAAACTCTCCCTATGCCTTGAGGCTAGGATGCAACATATAATAAATTATTTCCAATTAAGAATTTGACAAAAGTCCTTTATGTCAACAAGACAAAAGTTGGGGTTTAAATATTGTAATAATTGAGTTGATCTGAAACTGGTTGAATGACTGGACCCAAAGAGTAGTCATTAACAAGTAAATGTCAACTCGGAAGATGATCTCTATTAGAGGGATCCAGGAACCTAGATATAGTCTGGTAATGACAATGTTATCACTTTTATATCTAGATTCAAGGGTAAAAAGCTTGTGCTACACATTTGCAAAACACACAAAACTCAGAAAGATTACTAATATGTTGGATAATAAAGTCAAGATCCCCAAAAGATCAATAACCTCTATCAATGGATTAAATTAGGAAAACAAAATGTAAGATGGTGGCCTAAACTCTTGATTTGAGTTTTAAAATATATTTTGATGGACACATAGCTGGAAAATAATTTGCATAAACAATATCTTAGGATGTTGGTGGATTTCTATTTTAATGATTCAAAAGTGCTGCAAAAAAGTCAACACTATCCTAGAGTCCATGAACAAGAACAGTGTTTTCCAGAGTGAGAAAGATTCCATTGTACTTCACCATCATAGGCCACATCTATATTTACTTCTGGGAAACACATATTAGGGAAGTTATAGATATACTAAAGCATCATTATAAAGAAGATGTTCAAAATAATTAGAGGATCATAGAAGATGCCTAAAGAGAGTCAGTTGAAGGAACTAAAAATGTTTGGTTTAGAGAAATGAAGACTTGGGGAGGCATGATTATCTCCCTCCAAGTATTTGAAAAGTATTATGTGGCTAAGAAATTAGATTTGTTCTGCTTGGTCACAGAAAAGAAGAAGGATGCATAGTGAGTGAATATAGAGAAAGGCTTGAGCATCATGAAAGGAAAAATCTCCAATAATTAAAGTCCAAAAGTAGCATGGGCTGCCTTTGGAGGTAGTAGGTTATTTCCTCAATGAAGATCTTCAAAAAGAGACTAGATAAATCCTTCTTAGGAATGTTTGAGAAAGGATTCTTGGTCTAAAATAGGTTAGACTAGGTGTTTTTTAGGAATCTTCTACCTCTAAGATTTTGTAATTCTTTGATTTACATACCCCAAAAAAGGACCAGGAAGAGGTTTAAAATAAACTTAGTGCAGGCATCAGATAAGCAACTTGGTAACCTCTGCAGCCTGTGTAACCTCTGCCTGGCCCTTTTGGGGGGTATATAAATAAAGATTAATTGTTTCACACACTTTTTTGTTCTCCTTTGTGTATGGAAATACTTTCTCTTTGTCTCTCTCTCTGACTCTCTCTATGCCTCTCTCTGTCTCTGTCTCTGTTTCTCTCCCTCCCTCCCTCCCTTCCTTCTTTTCTCTCTCTCTCTGTCTCTCTCTGTCTCTCTCTGTCTCTGTCTTTCTCTCTCTCTGTCTCTCTGTCTCTCTCTCTCTGTCTCTCTCTCTGTCTCTCTGTCTCTCTCTCTCTGTCTCTGCCTCTCTCTGTCTCTCTCTCTCTCCCCCTCTCTCCACTTCAGTAATTTTTTTCTAAAGGATATTTTCTCTATTCCCTATTTCTTAATTTCCACTGATCTCCTAGACCCAGAGAACTCTCTATCACCAAGTTTCTAAACTACAGACTCCCAAAAATACTGATAACTAGATGTCAGCACAATGGAAGTGAGCTTTATGGGCAACTAAACTTGGGAAATTATCTCCCAAGTTAATAATTCCAAAATAATAAAACTCCATTTATCAGAAGACTGTCTGCTACAGTAAGCCCTAAATCAATATGTGTTCCCTAAAAGACAGAAATATTGGACAGGTGGGGTGATCACTAAGATTTATCTTTATTATTAGATGATAGAAACCAGTACAAAGTAAACTCCACAAGAAGTTGGAAAGGTCACCTTTGTTTCTGATTTTTAACCAACCATAGATTTTTAACTCCAGAATTACATCACTAGTTACCAGATTTCTAGCATCTGACAGCTCAAAAGACATATAAGCAGAGTATTAAACCCAGCCAACTGAAGCTACATCAAAAGTAACCATGACATTCCAGTAAATTCTATTGAACCACTGTATCTCTGATATCAAATAGTATGAACATTAATTACTATCAGAAATTATCAAATGCAATTAAAATATAAGTATGGAAAATGATAGAGTGCTAGCTTCAAAGTCAAGAAGACTTGTATGTAAGACCCATCTGGGACATATTTGCTATGGTACCCTGGAAAAGTCATTTAACCTCTCTACATGTTCTTTTAAATTTTAAGTTGTAGACAAGTGATTGATATGGATTGATAATAAATTCCCATTTTATTACTGGCAATAAGTTATACCAACTGTGGATATAGATATAGACAGATTAAATATAAGCATATGCATGTATATATACACGCACATATATGTATATATATACATACATACATATACATATACATAATGGATCATATAGTTAAAGGCAAATGAATATATGTGCCAAGAGATATAAAAGCACACCTGAGTGCACAAGCAGTAATAAAATGATCTATATGTTTTAAGCACTTATACAAAATTTAATATAAAAATGCTTTATAAAGTATTCAGAAATGTGCATGTATAAAATGTTAAAGTAATGTGGCTAATTTTTAAATAAAATTTATTGAAATACAATTCTGAATAGAGTATAGGGTATGTAGGGTGTGTTCAGGGAAGATTAGTACTTCTGGTGTGGAGGCTGCCAAGCCTTTAAAGGGCTTTCCACCTTGAGTGTCCACTTGATCCATTTAACTCTCCCCTGTATCTCCAAGAAGCTGTAGCATACATCTAGTGGCCATACTCGGGTAAACTGTTTCAGCAGATGGGCTAAGCCAGGTTGAAGGTAACTAAAGGGTGTCAAACCCTATAGTGAGTTAGGGGGCTGTCTACCCCAGGCATGTAGAGACTTCTCCTGGTGAAATGAGCAGATGAGAACAATTTGTTCCAAAGGCCATGAAAACATGTGAAGCAAGTATGGAGTGCTTAGAGTTTGATCAGACATTGAAAACACCAAGATTATCATCTTGAGTCATCATCAGTTATCTTGACTCTGTCCTGCCACTAGACAATGATGTTGTTAGGAGAGAGAGTGAGGCTGATGACTTGATGCAACTCTACCTCACTTAAATCAAATTTACCCATGAATCAAAAGACATCACCATACCATTTTACCATTTTGTATGACATAGGAAACACTGGCACAGGACCACTCAGCATGATGTGCCTTCATCAGAGAAGGTGCTGTGCTATGTGAGCAAAGCAGAATTTAATTAGCCCAAAGGAAATGTGAAATGTGCAAAATTAGAGAAACTACCCCAAATATTCATATACACTATTTGTGTTTGACCTGTGGCAGAGCATTCTGAGCTTGTGTTGGTCTGATCAGCCACAGTCACTGTAACTTGATCCTAACATAGTGAAATAATTTTGGTCCTGCCTCTCAACTGTCTTTTGGTAAGTAATGTCACAGTCCTTTCAGGTTTAGAGAGAAAAGGAGAGAGAAGAAAATAGAACTCACATTTAAATATATATGACTGTGAAAAAATTTCTAAGTCAATGAGCACTGCATAAATCCCACAATCCTCAGTGGAAGTAATCAGTTCCTGCTCTCAGGCTACACTCTCCTCCCCTTTTTGGAATTTAACTCAAAAAGACAGAAGCAATTTTAGCTGGTGCCTTTGATGTTGCCTGTATAATAGAGACATTGATTCTTTATGTGCCTTTAAATATTCACTTACCAAACACTGTGTAAAATAGGATAGCCCAAAAGGGAGTAAACCTATGTTTCTCTAAAGCAGTAGAGCAAAACAGAAGTTCACATGAGATAACTATAAGAAAATGTATGCTGTTGTGGCTAATGTTTTTTTTTTTGTTGTTGTTGTTGTTTTTTCCAGCAAGACAGGGAAAGTATTTTTTTTTTTTTGCTGAGGCAATTGAGGTTAAGTGACTTGCCCAGGGTCACATAGCTAGGGAATGTTAAGTGTCTGAGACCAAATTTGAACTCAGATCCTCCTGACTTCAGGGCTAGTGCTCTATCCACTGCACCACCTAGCTGCCCCAAGACAGGGAAAGTATTAACTTTCCTTTGGGTTCATTACCTCTAAGTGGCTACTTCTGTTGATTTCCTAGCAACACTTATTTTGTCTATTTATGCTTTTTTGAAAGGTGATTCTTCCAGGCCTCCCTGGCTCTCTGGAAAATACTATTAAAGACAGTTTGTTAATTATTTCAATGTTGCTGCTTTTCAAAATGTTTTAGTACAAAATCCTGTATTGTCTCATAAGTATTTATTCCCCTAGTTATTCCCTAAATACTAGAATTAATAGAAGCAATGGGACATTTGTCCTGCTGAAGAACCTGAATTTTTTGTATTTTTTCCGGGGTTCAGAGGGACTAATAGTGACCTACCATTTCTGGAAATTCTACCAAGCAGGCCAGCATAATGGGAATTTTACCAGTCAGCTTTCAAGTGGTTATCATATACTTTCTGCCTATCATTAAGCTAGATTTGGATTCTGTTGAGCTATTCATCCACTTCTCTTATTTCCACTGGCAATACCCAGGGTTCCTCCCTGGAGAGTGGCAAAAGGGCAATATTGCATCATACTGGTACTGTGGAAAAGACAGCACAGTGGAAGTGTCTCCTGAGGGAACAATGACTAGCAAAGGCCTCTTGGAGGAAAGAACAAGGCCACTCAGATTCCCCCAGAGCTGAATCTTCCCAATCAATATTGCCAGGGTTAAACATTCCAGAAGTGTCAACACAAGTCTTATTCCCCACCCAATCAAGCCAGCAGATTAGTTTTCAAGAAAAAAAAGGAAAAACAATGACATCTTTACCCTGTCCAGGTTGCATTTTAAGAGCCCAAGAAATCAGGGCAGTTCTAATAAACTTTTGTTAATTTTCCCTTGAGCCCCTTTATCCAAGGTGAAGAAGCTGAGCACTAGCTAAATAGTTGAAAATGCTAATGGGGTTAAATAAGGCTTTCTTGAACTTGGTCCAAGCCATTATTCATCTCAATGAACCCACTTGGTTGTTGTTGTTTTTTTTTTTTTACTTTCTCCCTCAAGGAAAGCATTAGAAATAGCTGTCTCAAAAGGAACTCAGCCACCAGCTGCTGAACACTGGTTTTCTCCAGCCAAGAAAGGGATTGTACTTCAGAGCCCATCCTGGGCTTCTCCCCAACCTTCATAGCTGAGGATTCGGTAAATAGAAAAACCAAATCACTCTGGTCTCTTCCTCTAATGCCTCAACCACAGAGCTTGTTAGGGCAGTCAGAATTTTCAGCATGTGTGGGCAAAGAGTCATTTGTATATTAGTAATTGCCTAAAGAGAGAACAGCCAGTTTGAAAAGATCTCCTACCTGCTGTTACACATACGGGTGTCTATAAAACACCTGTGCTGTTAGTAATCTGTGCCATAGAAAAAGTTAAACATTTACCCTAAAGCCATTTAAGGCACATAAATTGTGCATTTAAACACACAGACCATACACAACACACACACACACACACACACACACACACAAACTTCCCAGGTGTTTGGCAATACATTGTAAGATGGTACTGGGGCATATCATGTTGACAGATAATTTAGACAAGACCTCAAAGCTAAAACATTTCCAGTCATCAAGATATCACAGTGGGAAAGACATATTAATTTGATATTGAGCAAAGTCAGTGTCTTGAAGTGAAACAGCATTTAAACAGGTTAGTCATTTGCCTTCTCTATATTCTCTTACCCTTATCAGTCCTTCTCATATATTAGATGGGTAGTCTCTCATTGGCAGAACCCAAGTGCTAAGGTTTCTGTAGGGGTTAATCTGGAAAAAATGAAAAGAGAGCATCAAATGAAGTCCCACAAGAAGCATGGCTTTCTCATCAGGCCTCCTGCTGTGGGCTGGTCCATGTCAGAATGAGATCTACAAGGCAGGCACAAACTGGTCCCCTTTAAGCTCACACCCAAACATTCCATCAAGATGTTGTCTTTACTTCTTAATGGGAAAAAGATGGCCTGTCAAAGTGCTTTAGTTCACAGATGGACATAAAGGGGGAGAGCAGACCCTCTAGTATGAGGTACAAGGGAAAATTGAAGACGGTAAAGAACTATAAACCCTTGTTCTTTTCTTATCTCTTCAGACCTACAAAATAATGGCCAATATGCAGATTATTGGAGGTGCAGGGGGGAATGGTCTTCATTCCCTGCCAGCGACACTGCATAGCTAGAAGAACAAGTAATATTTAGAGAGGCAGTCTTTGAATTTATGAGGGATTATGTTCCTTAAAAAGATTCTTTCAATCAATGTACTTTAAGTGCAGTCTGATTTTTCCCCTTGAAAAAAAAAGGCATTATGATAGGTAGTTACAGTCCTGATCTAATATGCAACTTTTTATACAAATGTAAATATCACATGAAATCAATTATGAAAGATATATGTATATAACGCAAAGACAAAAATATAAGTGGTAGAAGTATAGGCATACATATATATGTATATGTATTATGAATGTGACAGAACACACATTAAGCAATCTTGATCAATATAGTAACCAACAAGAATCAATCAACAAGTATTTATTAAGTGATTAGTATATGCCAAATACCATACTAGGTATTAGTATCCAAAGAAAAGGCAAAATCCTTTCATTCAAGGAACGCTCAGTCTAAATGTGAGGCAATATATAAATATATGTGTAGTAGATAAATACAGAGCAGTTACTGAAGAGAATATCCTAGCATCTAAGGGTGGAAGACCAGAAACAGCCTCTTATTAAAAGTAGTGCTTGAGTAGTATGTTAAGAGAAACCAGTGAATTCTAAGAAGTTGAGATTAAGAGGAAGTGCATTCCAGACAATGCATTCCAAGCAGAAGAGTTTATATTTAATCCTGAAGATAATAGAAAATCATTGGAGTTTACTGAGTGAGGGAGGTGGGGTTGACAAAGTCAGAGCTATGTATCAGGAAAATCATTTTGGCAGCTATGTGAAAGGTGAAGCAGCACCAAGAAGGAAATCCAAATAGAAAACTAATATTTTAGTCCTGACAAGAGGTGATAAGGGCCCAAACTAGGATAGAGACTGTATGAGTTGAGTAAAGGGTATGTATTTGAGAGAAAGAAACTGCAAGAAATTATTGTGAGAAAAAAGTTCCAGAATTTGGCAATTGTGAGATGTGAGCAAGAAGAGAAAGAGTGAAGAATCAAGAATGATACTAAGATTGTAAACCTATCTGAACAGAAGGATGATCATACCCTCAATATCTACAGTGAATTTTAGAAAAAGGGTGAATTGGGTGAGAGAAAACAATGAAGTTTGTTTGGGATGTTTTGAGTTTGAGATAGCTATATTTCTTAGTTCTAAATGACTGATAGGCATTTGGTGATGTCAGGAACAAAGGAGAAAGACTAAGGCTGAATATGTAGATGTGAGAATCATCAGCTTCCATGGATTCAGTATTCATCTCTGAGCAGATTACAAAGAGGGAAAGTATAGAGAGAAAAGAGAGAAAAGTCCAGGATAAGATCTTGGGAGATATTTATGGTTAGTAGGCATAATAGAGGTATTATTTAATTAATTAAGAAAGTTTGTAAAGATGAATATCCCATAGAGGTCAGCAGAAAGTCACATAATATAACCAATGAGGAATTCTAAAGAATTGAATAATAGGAAGAGAATGTATGATAGTCAAATAAGAAGAGCAGGGTGTGTTGGGTGGATATCAGGTGTTCCCCTGTTGGTCTTATAATGATGAAAGAAAGAAAGACCTCCAGCATGTTGAATGGACCCCACTGTGTTGACACAATAGTTGCACAGAATAGGCAAGCATAGATTTATTTCAACCTCTATCAGTGGAGGGAACACTGAATCCAAGAGGTCACAGATTCATTTCAGTAATATAGCTTGAGACTGGAACTATCATTTGACTAAGAGGGAGAAAGACTCCTGTGTCTAAACCACACTACCTCTGCATAATCACCATTAATTTATTTATAGAAAAGACATTATTCTTTACTCCTGAATAGCAAATTGCTAAAGGCAGCATGATTTTTAAATAGATATAATCTTCATAAAGCATTTTGCAACCCTTAAAGTACTATATAACCACTACTAGTAGTAGCAGCAGCAATAGCATGTAATATGAATTTGCACATGTATATTGCATTATATGTCTTATGTACACACTGCATATATATATTCCCTTTGAGTTTTATGTGCATGTATGCACACATGCATGGACACATGTATAAGTTGCCTTGGTGTGTGTATGTGCACACAAACATGCATGTATGTGTGTATTCCATGTGGTTTTATGCACACGCACACACACACATATATCTTCTATAATTATATGACCTATTTGTGCCTAATATGTGGTAAAGCCTTCCAAGTTTCCATTGGTATTATCAGCAACAGCCAAACATACTGTACCCCAAAATTGGGATATCATTTTGGTTCTCTTCAAGCATGAAGGACAAACAACATATATTCCCAATATATATGAAATGTACTATATATAAATGTGTCAATTATTATTATAAGTATAAATGTCAGTAATTATTATTGTTATTATATTTTTCTTTTACTAAGGTTATAACAAGTTTCTACTATGTGTATAAATACATTTGTGCAGATATGTATTTATATATAAGGGAACCAAAAACTGAAAAGGCCACATATGTATAATAAAGGCAGGAATGTGGCTAAGCAGAGAGGGAAATGACTTTGCCCCTTGAGCTTAGCTTTGTTTCCCCCTACTTCTCCACCCATTTCTCACTGCCCTTGCCCATGATCTCCATGGGAGAATGACAGGGGCTTGTAAATTTTGAAACTGGGAGATTCCAAAGTCCTGAATTCTTGGCAGTTTGTTGAAAGAACAGTCTCTAGAACAGAGGCTGAGTAAGTGTAGTGTAGGGGGCAGGGAGAGGGGGCATTTTAGATGGTATATTGAATAAAGTACCAGGTCTGGAATCAGAAAGACTCATCTTTGTTAATTCAAATCTGATTTCTGATACTTTCTAGCTATGGGATCCCAAGCAAATTATTCAATCCTTCCTGCTTCAGTCCCTCATCTATGAAAATAAGTTGGAGAAAGAAACAGCAAACCATTTCAGTATTTTTACCAAGGAAACCCAAAATGGGGTCATGAAGAGTTGGATACAACTAAAATGACTGAACAGAACACATAGCAATTATCACGTCAGGCACTGTCCTAAGTTCTTTACAGTTATATTTCATTTGATCCTCACAAAAACCCTGGGAAATTGGTGCTATTATTATCCATATTTTACTTAAACTGAAAAGAAGACAATTTTTCTAAAACAAATATGAGCAAAGTCTCAAATAATAACACAACTTTGGTGTAAATTCAACCAGAATGTCTGAAAAAGATGCAGAAAGTTTGAAGATTTTTTTTTAATTTTTAAAGTAAAATAGCAAGGGGAAATGGAAAAGAAATAGAGTTATGGAAGAAAAAATTAGAAAGAAAATTAGCTTGGTACAAGAGGTATAAAATGTTGCCTAAGATACAAAGTCCCTGAAAATTAGAAAAGAGCAAATAGAAGTTAATAAGTCTGTGAAACAACCAAAAAAGTATTAAAAACAAATCAAAAGACTGAAAAAAAATTTAAAATATAAAATATCAAAACAACTAATTTGTAAAATAAAAAGGACGGAGATAATTGAATCATTGAATTACCTGAATTCTAGATAGCTAGATATCATTCTTCACAAAATCTTAAAAGAAATCTGCCTAAACCTCTTAAAACAAGAGGGCAGTATAATAAAAAAGAATCCATTGGTCACCTCCTAAAAGAAATCATCAAAATGAAAACTCCCAGGAATATTATAGCAAAAATCCAGAGCTTCCAGGTCAAAGAAAAATTACTGAAAGATTCCAAAAAGAAAGAATTCAAAGACTAAAAAAATACCCAATTTAGGACCATACTCAATTTAGCAACTACCAAATAAAAGGAACAGAAGGCTTGAAATTTAATGTTCCTGAAAGCAAAGGATATAGAGTTACAGCCAAGAATAATTTGCACAGCAAGATTGAGTCTAATTCCACAAGATGGGAAATAGACCTTTATGAAATGGAGGACTTCTAAGCATTCCTGATAAAAAGATCACAGCTCCACAGAAACTTCAAAGGTAAGACACAAGAGTTAGGAGAAACACAAAGAGGTAAACAGAAATAATCAATTATGAGGATCTAAAGGGAGATAAAGTGCTTATATTCAAATATGGAGAAATGACACGTCTCCTCTGAACCTTATCATCCTCCAGAGTCATACAGGGCAGGGCTTCTTAAATTTTTTCCATTTGGAACACCTTTTTGCACCAGAAATTTTTATGTGATTATAGATATACAAGTATATAAAATAGGTATGCAAATTAAAATTTTACTGATATTAAATCATAATTTCATGACCCCTACATTCAATTATAAGGCCCAATAACTCCATACACCAACGTTTAAGAATCTGAGATATAGGAAATCTAGTTAGATACAAACTGGACATGGTTCTGTTATATCTCAATGATCTTAAGAGAAGAATGGACAGAGAGGGGAAACAACTATACTGTGGAGGGTGGAGAAAGAAAGAAAAGGAAAATTAGGGAAAATCATCACACATAATCAGAGTGTACAAACTGACATCTATACAAATGAGAGAAAAGGAGTGGAGAATAGCTGCCATTTGAACTTCACTTTCAATTGAACTGATGAAGAAGGGAAGAATACATAAACACATAAAGAGTTGACCACAAAAATACATTTCACTCAATGGGGGAAAGAAGGGAAAGAAAAGAAGGGTGAATTAGGAGTAGATTAAGGAAAGGATTCAGCCTAAGCAAAACAAACTAAAGTTGTGCAAAATTGATTATAGCTCTTTTTATGGTGGAAAAGAATGTGAGTATGGATGTGAAACTGCTCAAATTGGAGAATGGCTGAACAACTTATGGATGTGATAGAATACCATTATGCTATAGGAAATGATGAGGAGGGTAGTTTCAGAGAAAATTGGGAAGACTTCTATGAACTGATAGAGAGTGAAGTGAACAGAACAAGAAGAACAATTCATAAAACAACAATATGATAAAGAAAACAACTTTGAAAGACAGAAATTCTGATCAGTATAATGGTTAAGGATGATTCTAGTGATTTATCTAGTGATGAAACATACTACTCATCTCTTAATAGAGAGGCAAAGAATCAGAACACAAAATGAGACAAATGTGTGTGTATGTGTTTTCATACATATAATGGCCAATACATAAATTTGTTTAGACTATATGAGTTTTAATGGGTGTTTTGTTTTTCTTTCATTCTAAAGTGAAAGGGAGTATCTAGGATGAGAGGTAGAAGATTTGCATGAAATAATGAAGAGCGAAATGAGCAGAATCAAAAGGGAATTCTATAGTAACATAATTTTGTTTTAAAAACAATTTTAAGTGAATGTTATTCTATGGTAAATACTCAAGCTAACTCTAAAGAATATATTAAAAAGACACTACCTGCATACAGAGAAAGAACTGATAAAAAGAAATACATGTAGAATATATATGTAATATTTGTATCTTATGGTAGCCATGGGAAGAAGAGAAGAAAAAAGAAATTTACATGATAATTACCTTTTAATGAAATATTAGCCTACTTACCTTGCATAGGAAAACATCTCAAATTCAAACTGGAGAACCAGCAGATGAATTAATGAAAAGTTTGTAATATAGTTTGGCTGGAATATAAGCACCTAGAAAAGAGGTAATATGAAGCAAATCTAGAAAGGTAGATTGAAGTCATATTGCAAAAGGCTTTATATGTTAGAACATAATTCAAAGAGCATTCCTTGGACAGGCAAACTCATCACTGACCTTTTTCTCCCTATTAATAATAGTGATTTACAACATTTACCTTGTGCTAAGGGCTTTACAATTATAATATCATTTAATATTACAACTCTGGAGGGAGGTGCTATTCTTACCCCTTTTCTACTGATGAGACTGTGACTTGCCCAGAATCATACAGCTAATAAATCAAAGGCTGAATTTGAACTCAGGTTTTCCTGACTCCAGTCCACTGTACCACCTACTTGCAGTTTCATGTTCCTTCTCGACTATATGACCAGGTCTGAAATTAGGTGTATTGCTTCACAGCTTTTTCTCAGAGGTAGTAAGCTACAGAGGCAATGGAAAAAATCTCTGGTTGTATTGAAAATTCTTAAATGCCCAATAGTTGGGCTTATATCCCAAAGAAATCATAAAGGAAGGAAAGGGCCCCACATGTGCAAGAATGTTTGTGGCAGCCCTTTTTGTAGTGGCTAGAAACTGAAAACTGAATGGATGCCCTTCAACTGGAGAGTGGCTGAATAAATTATGGTATGTGAATGTTATGGAATATTATTGTTCTGTAAGAAACGAGCAGCAGGACGATTTCAGAGAGGCCTGGAGAGACTTGCATGAATTGATGCAGAGTGAAATGAGCAGAACCAGGAGATCATTATACATGGCAACAATACTATATGACGATCAATTCTGATGGACATGGCTCTCTTCAACAATGAAATGTTTCAAACCACTTCCAATTGTTCACTGAAGAAAGCCATATACACCCAGAGAGAGGGATGTGAAATGCGGACCACAACATAACATTCTCATACTTTTGATTGATGTTTGCTTACATTGTGTTTCCTTTATCTGATATGTCTTCTGTGTAGATACAATTTTTCTTGCACAACAATGATAAGTTTGGAAGTATGTATACATATATTCAATTTGCCAAATATTTTAACGTAATTAACATGTAGTGGATATCCTGCCATCTAGGGGAAGGGTGGGGAGTTGGGGGGAAAAATCTGTAACAGAAAGCTATGTAAGGGTTAATGTTCAAAAATTACCCATACATGTTTTGCAAATAAAATAAAATTTAAAAAAATAAAAATAAAAAAATAAATGCCCAATAGAGTGGATAGAGCAATAAATGAAGTCAGAAAGATATGAATTTGAATGTCACCTCACACATTTATGAAACCCTGGCAAGTAACTTGAAATCTCTTAAGCTTAGTTTCCTCCTCTGTAAAATAGGAGGGATAAGAGCTCTCCAATGTTCAACTGAATTAAGGTACTTTACAAATCTTAGAACACTAGTGAAATGTGAGCTATTACTGTCATTTAGCAAGTTGCTGAAAGTCCCTTCTTCCCCTCAGGGAGATGTGTCAAACATAATACATAACACTTACAATAAATTTCCTATTCTTTTTTTTTTCAGCACTGTATTTTTTTTAATACTGAGCTATTTTTTTGGCTTAACTTAAGAAAATTAGGTTTGATCTTGTTCTGGGCAAGAAAAAAAAAGAAGGGTGTTAGAGTGTTGGTAGAGTTAATGCTGGCTATAATTAAGGCTGTCTTAGAGCAAGGCAACACTCCCAGTTAAAGGAAAAAGTGATGTTTACAGGCTTGGGCTCTTACAAACAAATTTCCGGTTGGATGATTATCTGGTGTGAGTTAACAAAAGGCATGTTCTTAGTAGTAACAAGTTGGTGAAAGATAAATTGTAATTAAATATGCAGACCTGTGGTGGGCATTGAGTATGGCTGAGCATTGTTTTCACGTCTTCTTAACTAAGTTAAACTGAACCTCTCAGAGAAAATTATGCTGGGAGGAAACATGACAAAAGAAATAGTTTGGGGCCTACACACCTGTCAGATTGGCTAAAATGACAGGAAAAGATAACGATGAATGTTGGAGGGCATGTGGGAAGACTGGGACACTGATGCATTGTTGGTGGAACTGTGAACGGATCCAACCATTCTGGAGAGCAATTTGGAGCTATGCTCAAAAAGTTATCAAACTGTGCATACCCTTTGATCCAGCAGTGTTTCTACTGGGCCTATATCCCAAAGAGATCTTAAAGGAAGGAAAGGGCCCCACATGTGCAAGAATGTTTGTGGCAGCCCTTTTTGTAGTGGCTAGAAACTGGAAACTGAATGGATGCCCATCAATTGGAAAGCGGCTGAATAAGTTATGGTATATGAATGTTATGGAATATTATTGCTCTGTAAGAAATGACCAGCAGGACGATTTCAGAGAGGCCTGGAGAGACTTGCATGAACTGATGCTGAGTGAAATGAGCAGAACCAGGAGATCATTATACACGGCAACAGCAATACTATATGAGGATCAGTTCTAATGGGCATGACTCTCTTCAACAATGAAATGCTTCAAACCAGTTCAAATTGTTCGGTGAAGAGAGCCATATACACCCAGAGAGAGGGATGTGAAATGTGGACCACAACATAACATTTTCATGTTCTCTATTGAGGTTTGCTTGCATTGTATATCCTTTATCTGATTATTCTTTCTTGTAGATACAATTTCTCCTGCACAAAAAAAAAAAAAAAAAAAAAAGATGTGTGGCAATAACTATACATATATTCGATTTCTTAAGTATTCTAACATAATTACATCGTGGTGGATATCCTGCCATCTGGGAGGGGGATGGGGAGTAGGGGGAGGAAATTTGTAGCAGAAAGCTTTGTAAGGGTTAATTAATGTTTAGGAATTACCCATACATATGTTTTGCAAATAAAAAATATTAATAAATAAAAAAAGAAATAGTTTGGGGGCTTTTTGCACTTAAGAGTATTTTTCCAATTACATGTAAAGATAGTTTTCAATATTCATTTTTATAAGATTTTGAGTTCCATCTCTTTCCTCTCCCCCTCATCACCACCACAGAGCAAACAATCCAATATTGTCTGTACACATATAATCATGTTAAACATTTCTATATTAATAATGCTGTAAAAGAACAATAAGAACAAAAGGGAAAAAGAAAAAATATTAAGTGAAAATATTATGCTTCTATCTTCATTTACACTCCATAGTTCTTTCTCTGGATGTGAATGGATTTTGCAGCACAAGTCCTATGGAATTGCCTGGAGTCATTGTACTGCTGAAAAGAGCTAAGTCTGTCATAGTTGATCATCACACAATGTTGTTGTTACTGTTCATCATTTATTATATCACACAATAGTATTCCATTATATTCATATATTACAGCTTGATCATCCATTCCTCAATTGATAGGTATTCCTTTAGGAATTTGGATTATAATATAACAAAATATAAATATATAAATATAATTATAATATAATTGGAATATAATATGTGTGATATGATAGGATATAATATGATGTGGCAAACTACAATATTTATATCACATATTATATATTATGTCCTATGTATATTATATATTATATGAAACATAACATAATGGAATGTAACATGACAGAATAGAGTAGAAGGTAATATAGCATAGTAGATAAAGAACTGCCCAGAAAGACATGAATTTAAGTCCCACTTGAGTCACATACTTACTTGTGTTCCTAGAAAACTTGTGTCACCTAACTTCTTGCTTTTCTAGGTAAATCTTTAAGGCTCTCAATTGCAGAGAAGGTTCTGACCTGTGTTGTGAAGAGAGTTTCCACAACTGGAAGTTCTCTATGCCAGTGAAATGAACAGCCAATTCCCATCTCTTTTCATTTTAAGGAAAAGAAAGAAAACCAATGTCCTATATGAAGTAACAAAAGGACACTACAGGCTTTTGGATCATAAGATCAAAGGTCTATAACAATGAATAACTTCAGAGACTATCTAGTCTAGCCCCCTCATTCAACAGCAGGAAATTAAAATCCAAGAAAGCTGGGTATTATGCACCATTTATTTCATACAGAAGCAAACGGATCCTCTGACCCTCCCAAATCTTCCTCCTAAAAATTTCCAGAGATAAAGATTTCATGATCTCATTCAGTAGCCTATCTTACTATTTAATCAGTTTCAAAGTGTCTCTAATGATGTCAAAAATTCAAGATTATGGGGGCAGCTAGGTGGAGCAGTGTATAGAGCATCAGCCCTGAAGTCAGAAAGACCTCAGTTCGAATCTGATCTCAGGCACTTTACACTTCCTAGCTGTGTGACCCTGGGCAAGTCACAACCCCAATTGCCTCAGCAAAAAAAAAAAAAAAAAAAAAAAAAAAATTCAATAGTTTGGTAACTGAATTGAGTTGACATCACATACTTTAAATATGTTATTATGTAATTGAAGAATAGAAAAAGAGTTGCAGGTGGGAGGGGCGTTCTGGTTGTGGTTTAGTTCTAATATTCTCCATAGCACCTGTTTCAACTTTCTACTCTACAAATCTTTGAAATCCACCCACACACTGCTGCCCATTTAGACAATGACCTAATATCCTATTTAGCCTAAAATACTAAATCATTCTTTATTCCCCCTACTCCATTCTTCAAAACTTGTCAGCATTTTCAGCCAATTTCATTTCCTTGCATTTGGTTTGATCCTTCTAAATCCAATCTCTTAAAACTTCTGATCTTGATCTCAACTTCTCATATATCTTCTGAAACATTCTGAGATTTAACCAGGATCATAAAAATAGAGGATATATAAATTAAGATTTGAACCTGGGTCCTTCCACATTCTGTCCACCATACAATATTGCCTCTATGTTTAGTTTTTTTTTATATTGAAATAGAATTTTAATATTTACCAAATGCTTTCTATGCATCACCTTCATTTGATCTTTTTTTGCATTACACATTTTTAATTTTAATATGAACTGTTCCTTTTTTATATATAAAGCTTTTTATTTACAAAACATATGAGTGACCTTTCAACATTGACCTTTGCAAAAACTTTTTTTTCCCAAGCTTTTCCCCTCCTTCCCCCTACCCCCCACCCCTAGATGACAGGTAATGTAATACATGCTAAATAGGATAAATTATATGACAAATACAATACATGTATACATATCTATACAGTTATCTTACTGCACAAGAAACATCAGATCTAGAAAGAGAAGAAGGAAAAAACAACCTAAGAAGGAAAACAAAATGCATGGAAATATTCACAGAAAGCATTAAAATGCTGTGTGGTGGTTCACTCTCAGTTCCCACAGGCCTCTCTCTGGATGTATATGACTATCTTCATCGCAGAACTGGTTTGAATCACATCATTGTTGAAGAGAACCATGTCCATCAAAATTGATCATCGTATAGTCTTGTTGCTGTGTATAATGTTCTCCTGGTTCTGCTGATTTCACTCAGCCTCAGTTCATATAAGTCTCTCCAATCCTCTCTGAAATCCTCCTGTTGGTCATTTCTTACAGAACAATAATATTCCATAACATTCATATACCATAATTTATTCAGCCATTCTCCAATTGATGGGCATCCTTTCAATTTCCAGTTTCTTGCCACTACAAAAAGGGCTGCCACAAACATTTTTGCACATGTGGGTCCCTTTCCCTCCTTTAAAATCTCTTTGGGATATAGGCCCAGTAGAAATACTGCTGGGTCAAAGGGTATGCACAGTTTGATAACTTTTTGAGCATAGCTCCAAATTGCTCTCCAGAATGGTTGGATCCGTTCACAGTTCCACCAACAATGTATCAGTGTCCCAGTTTTCCCACATCCCCTCCAACAGTTATCATTATCATTTCCTGTCATTTTAGCCAATCTGACAGGTGTGTAGTGGTATCTCAAAGTTGTCTTAATTTGCATTTCTCTGATCAATAGTGACTTGGAGCACCTTTTCATGTGACCGGAAATAGTTTCAATTTCTTCGTCTGAAAATTGTCTATTCATATCTTTTGACCATTTATCCATTGGAGAATGGCTTGAATTCTTGTATATTTGAGTCAATTCTCAATATATTTTAGAAATGAGGCCTTTATCAGAACCTTTGGTTGTAAAAATATTTTCCCATTTCATTTCCCATAAACATTTTCTATGTTTAGTTAACATCACTTCCATGACCCCTATAACCCACCTCCTACTAATGCAATGACCTGGGGTTCTACAACATGAATAATTGATTTCACAAACTAGATTTCATGAACAAGATTTCACAAACTCAAGAATATTTAAAATCACTGCCTTATACTAAGTAATCCAAATTCCTTTACCCTTTTTTTTTTACTCTAATCATTTTTGATATTTTATGTACTCATTCATTTCTGTTTTGCCAAAGACAAAGATTGGGCCTAATCTTCTAACACAAGTTTGACCGACACAAAATTGAAGAGCAAAGAATATCTTTCTGAGGTTATAGATCAAGTTCTGGTTAATATAACCAGTATGATGTTAGTTTTGTTAATAGCATCATATTACTTATTTATATTGAACTTGTGATCTAGGGTGGACCCCATTGCTTTGGGGGATTTTATATATATGTACATACACATGTATTTGTATATAATATGGTGTGTGTGTGTGTGTGTATTATATACTTGCCCCCAGTGTAGTGGGAATAAATATATTAATTTAAGATGAGTAATTCCATTTTGCTTTAAGCCTTCATTCGGTGGCCAAGTTGTTGTTGCTTTAGACTTTTATATAATATATGATATTATATATATATATTATATGTATATAATAATAATATAAAGGCCTAAAGGTTATAACTTGGCAGCTATGTATGTGCACTTCAGACTTCATAACTCATTACATTGTGTTTTGTAACTAACATCTAATGATATCTCATTGGATAGCCAATAAAGTTTTCACAACTTTATTGTGTCACATATTGTGTCACAATATGAGATATTTCAGTCTCATTATCATATTTCAGTCCTAATAAATATATAAAACAGTACAATGGTTTTTCACATACATCATATATTATACCCAACCATTCAATTTCCCATATTTGTAAATCTTGAGAAATTCTTGACAGGGATATCCTTTGGCAATATCTTAAAATACATGAAGTTTGTCTTCAAGATATGCCCCACTTTGACTTCATATAAATCCTAGTACAGTCATGACCCCAGGCTGTTTAAGGTCCTCTATTGCTTCATCTACCCAGGACTTCTCTACCCATTTGTCACCAATAAAATTTATCTGCCCTGGTCTTTATTCTCTCAGGGCCCTAAACTCTCTCACCAACTTGGTAATGTAATTGTGGTGCTAATTGGTAAAGGAGCCACCCAAGGCATGTACTTGCATTTTATTATATATTCTTTAAGCCAAAGTAATGACTCACAGGATTGCAGGATAACAGATTTAGATCTGGGAGGGATTTCAGAGTCCATTTAGTTCAACCCTTCATTTTACAAATGAGAAAAAGGAGACAGTTAAATCTCGGGGATAGAAGGGAGAGTAGCTTGTTTTGCTCTGCCTTTCCTTTTTTATTTCATTAAAATTAAGACCTGGAAAAAAAAGATAAATATAAGACAATAACCAGATTATTCTTCATAGTTGTATACATACAGACTGATAAACTTAATGGAACACAGTCAGCAATGATGTATATAACAGACCTTTTTCCCCACAGTCAAAAAAAAATTCTTTTAAATTATACAAATTTATAATCTAAGTGCCATACAGTCTCTCATTACAAATGTAATAAAACAAAAATTACAAAATGTAATAAACAGTCAACTAATATGCTAATAGTTAAGTCAAATAGGATTTCAATTCATTTCTTGGATTCCAAGGATATCACTCTACCCATTATACTATCTAGCTTTCTTTCACGGAATCCCCTATCTATAGTGATGAGAATTGAAAGCACCATGGAGTAGGGTAAAAGGGTAACTGAAGGGGAAGAAATTAATGGTTCAAGCATCTCTTGCAACACTCTTTAAGTCTTATTACACCACAAATTATAATATTTAGAATCAATCTTGACCTTATCTTATTTCTGATTTTAAAAACATTAAAATTTCTACCCATCTTCATAACAACCACAAACTTTAAAAAAAAATGTCTACATCATTCAAACACAGGCAGCATGATAGTCAACTGTGTTGAAATGAAAAGACATGGTTTCACCTCTGAGACCTGTTAGTTGTGTGATGTGGAGCTAATTACATAACTTCTTGGAAATTGCAGCTCCTTCATATATAAAGTAGGCAAAACAACACTTGTCCTCACTATTCTAGAGGGTTTGTATGAGGAAAGAGCTTTATCAGCATTAAAGATCTGCATAAATATGAGTTGTTACTATAAGGAAGATCTATTATTTCATCAGCATGGGTAACTCCTAGATTCACATCAGAACCCTTTAATAACTTAATAGGGAAGTCCTAGGGAATTATCTGTAGTACACAGAAGTCATACAGCTAGTACATAGAAGTCATGCAGTAGTATACAAAAGTCACACATCAGAAAATGTTTACCCAAATCTTCCTGATTCTAAACCTAATTGTTTTGTCCACTATGCCGTTATTACTAATTCAGCTATTACTGATGTAATACAAATTATAATTAGCATTATTAACTAATTTTAAAATTTTTCACTAAGGGTCTCTCATTCTACTCTGATTCAAAATCCAGTCTATTCCTTACCACAGTGAGACCAAGATAATCCCCTTTATTATTCTGAATATTACTCTCCAATCAGTTGAACTCTCCCATAAAATATCATTATTCAAATTCTACATTCTCAGTTCATAAGAATATCATTGGGAAACAAAGCAAAGATATCCCTAAATCCCTATTTGTTGTTCCCTTGTGCCCTTTCTAATGAGAAGTAAAAAAGAACTGTGCCTTTGCCATTAGAAGCCCTGGATTCAAGTTCTACTTCCTACAAGCCATGTGATCTTGGACATGCTGTTAAATTTTTCTAAATCTCAATTTTTTCATTTGTAAGATGAAAATCATAATACCTCTGCTATCTGTCTAATTAGTATCTTATGCTAACCAAATGAAAATATTTCACAAATTATAAAGTATTCTGTGAATATAAGAATTTATTCTCAATGGATAAAATGAAATAGTTATTACTTATTTGAAAATTTATACCACTACATTGACTATATTTTATAGCAACATGGTATAGGGGAAAGATGTTTTTAATTATTTAATGAACTAAATACAAAATAAGAAAACACAATAGAACAAAAAGACAGAAAAAGGAAAATAAAAACAGAACAAAACAAAGCATTGCCATGTGCCCAGCAGAATATCAGGGAAGATTCAAAATATATACTAATAAATTTCCATTTCAAAAAAACATATATAATAATAGGAGAAATTATATTCATGAGTGTCCATTTTTGCTTCCCTGTTGGTTATTTTTTTTTGTTCTCTGCTACACACTTTTTACTTTATTCCTTTTCCCCCTTCATACCTTTCTACCTCCCCCAAGTAGGATATAGTTAAGCACAGATAGATGGGTAGATAGATAGATCACACCCCTCCACAGATCAACATACATACACATATACATATGTATGTATATATATATGCATGTATATATACACATATATCTACATGCATACATATATATACTTATATGCATATATACCCACATATAATCAAACACACATAAATATATATACATATATATGCATACACACTTACCCATATGTAAACATGTATCTAAAACAATATTAATATAACTGACATATAATACAGATTTCTCTCTTGATTAAAACTTTTAAATTTGACTTTTCTAAGATCAATGATTACTAGCCTTACTTTTTTTCAGAATAAACTCCTGATCCTTATTGTAGTGTTTCTGTATATCTCTTATTTTCTATCCCTGCTAACTCTTCTACTTAATTTTGCTCCTTAACTCCCTCCATCCATAGATCTCTCCCTTATCTTTTCCTCCCATCTTTTCCTTCCCTCTTCATCCTTTCCCATTAATCTACACACTTTATCCTACTCCAAATTAATCGAAACACTCTTCTGTACCCCCACTTTATCCTATTTTTGGTCATAGGTCTAATTCTTTTGATTACCAGGATCTGTGCTCTTTTATAGTAGCTACTAAAGTCTTGTACAATTCTAATTGTAGCTCCAACATATTTGATTTTTTTGTTTGTTTCTTGCAACATTTTGTCTTTGATCTGAGGGTTTTGAAATTTGGCAAAAATATTCCTTTGTGTTTTTCAAAAAGGATCTCTGAGATGGTGATCAATAGATTTTTTTTCTATTTCTACTTTACCCTCCTGTTCTATCATTCCAGGACAATTTTCATTGATTATTTCTTGCATGATTGTGTCAAGGTTCGTTGTATGTTTCCCTTACCTGAAGATATTTAAGCAGAAGCTGGATAACTAGTCATTTTTCAAGTCTATCATAAAGGAAATTATTTTTCAATTAAATATTGGACTATGTGATTCCACAGTCCCTACCATCTTAGAAATCTACTTTATAAGGTTTGCATATATTTATAAAGTTACATGATAATTTCCACTAAATTAGATGGCAGTTTTAAAATGGAAAGAGCTTTCATTCTTGAAATAATGACAAGACAGGAGACAATAAGAATAAGTAGAAATTTTAAAAGTAGCCAATTTTTTGATTAAAAATGATCTTGTAAACAGGATCTACTTCATTTCTTTGCTTCTTTTTTGAGGTTCAACAAATTCAATTCAATTCAATTCAACAATCCTTTAGTAAATACAAAGATCAAAGCAAACAGTTGCTGCCCTCAGAAAGTTTATATTCCTTTGGAAGAAAATTACAGTGATAAATATTAATAAATTTTTTAAAAATTCAGTCATGTCCAGGGGAAGGAGAATTCTCAGGCAGATTTTGAAGGGCAGTATGTCTAAAGGTCAGTAGAGAAAGAGAGTTCCAGAGGGTACAATAAAAATGTCAGTAAGAATAGGATGATATCTTGTCCTTTTTCAATTTCATTTGGAAGTACCGCTTTATTCTAAACAAGGAATGCATGACTGAATTTCATTTTCTGGAAATGAAAATTTGTCTAAAAGTAAAGAAGCAGAACCACCTGCCAAGATCACAACTGTCATAGAGAGGTGAGAAGAAAACGAAGCAGGCAGACAAAGACTTTTCCCTCTGCACTGAGGATAAAAGCCAAGATAGATCAGGTTCTAATTGGCTTTGCATAAGTGATGCCACCTTGAAGCCATGTACTATAGCACATCTAATTAATGTAATTTTCACTTTAGAATGAGCATTAACTTTTTTAACAATCAAAAAGGGGGAGAAAAATCCCCTATTGCATTAAATCTCTATAAAAGAAATAACCAACTCCCCCTCTAAAAAACATCTACTGACATTTCTCTGAAATGAATTTTCAGTTATTTCCCCTCGCTGCCTGTAATAAATCATAAGATCATAGGATTTAAGTCTAGAAGAGACCTTAGATATCATGTATTGCAACCTCTTCATCTTAAAAAGGAAGAAACTGAGAATCAGTATCATATCATTCATATTAGTAAGAACTTGTTTTAATAATATATCATGATTCTAGCTATAGAATCATTTAAGAACTCATTTCACACATGGTTTTTTCCCTACTTTGTATTCCCCAAAAATGGGTGGATAAGTTTAGGTGGCAATAAAATGTAATAAGAAGACTTCTCAAATGAGGGAATGGAATTAGAAGGAGATACACAAGGAGAGAATCAGGTCACATATTACTAGTTTAATTACTTTCTCAACCCCACCTCTGATAATGAAGCCATGGCTTTCCACCCTGAAAACTCTGCCAAGAAGAAAAAAATTTGATCTCCATCAAGTAAGCTGAGATACATCTCTTTATCAGGGTCCACAATATTGAATCAATATGATCCTGTCCTGTCTGTGATCGTTATTTCTTCAACACCATGAACCCATAGGGATCTTAGCAGGAGCTTAGTATGGGAGGGATAAGTTATTTTAACATACCCTCCTCATTCAAACAAATAGAAGGTATCAGCTAACAACAAAAACATTAACAAGAGTAGGAGTAAATGGAGATAGCCATAAATTATCAGTTATTAAAGATGGCATTATCAAGGAAAATGGGAAGTTAATGATGCCCTTTAAAATTTCTTGTGTTGGTCTATTTATAGTGTAAATCAGATACACAGACAGTTGACCATATGAAATCCACAACGCCTTAAATGCTAAAGAAAACAGATTGAGAATTGAGAAATTATTGAGAAAAAAAATGATAAACACTGAGAAATGTTTAATAAAATAAACTAAAATACAATAAAACATAGATGAATTAATAACCCACCCCCTGTTTCTATTTGAATTCGACATCACTGGTATAAATGATCATTTCTCTCACATTATACATAAGAGCAACTGAAGATATCCCCTAATATTAAAACCTAGAACAGTGCTCTTGACACAATAGATCCTTAAATAAATTTTGTTGTACTGTAATAAATTAGAATTAGAGGGGAAATCATTCACAACCTTAGTAAATATGATCATAGGTAATCTAAATATTGGACATGTCAGTTAAAAAATGGAAGACATTAAAATTTTTAACAAGAAAAAATGAAAATGAAGGAAATTATTCTTCTATTATATTAATAACCAGTTATTAAATTAACATATAGGCTTTTTTATCTCCTTACTTAGGCACCACCTTTATATGTAATTCCATCAAGTCTCTAAAAGATAAGGCTAATAGATGAGATTGGCCTAATCCTTGAGGTTCATGCTCAGCCATCCAACTAGGAGAGCTTTCTTCTATTTAGAGTATAAACAGAATCTAATTTAGGTAAATTCTAGCCCCAAAGCATCAAGTCTATGCCCTTGCACTCTTCCATTGGCATTTAGGGCAACCCATTTTATGAAGGAGAAAACCAACCATAGCAATCTGGGTAAAGAGGGATTCCTTCGTCCAAATTCCTGGAGATAATGATCTCAGGATTAAACCACAGTCTCAGCAAAAGGAGCTGAAGGGTTTCAGCCCATCTCTTCATTTAAAAATCCATCCTCTCCTTAATTGTTCACCAATCAGGGTTGATTTCTCCTGTCAAAGATATTCCCTTTCAAAGAAAAATATTTAAGGTAATCTAGGTCTCTATTATGTCTTTGGTTGTTGATTATCAGCTAGCCTAATTTGATTATTAATTACCTCAAAACTCTGTCTTTGGGGCTTTTCATTTATCTCAATAAGGATTCATCCCACATATATTAAACCTCTATCAAAGAAAATAAACTGAAATAACTCAATGAATTTCAACACTTTATAGCTAACTATGGTACAAGGAAGTACAATAGGCTACAGAGAACAAGGACAAACTTTCTTTTCCAATTAAGGATACAAATTCTAGGAAGTCTTTTAGCTTCATACTTTTATCCCAGAATTTAACATAATATATTTCCCACCATCATCCTTGCTTACTATTAACTTTCCAAACCATTTATCTTGCCAAAATTTTGTGTGTTTTCCCAAATGACAACAAGGTTTACTCAAACATCTGGGTAGAAACCAATGAATTCACTCTAAATGCTTTCAATCTTTGGAAGTATAGTGTCATTCAAATAAAACATCACAGGATCAGAGTAAAGTGTTAGAAGAGAGCTTAAAGCTTCTCTAGGCTAATCTCTTCATCTTTCAAACTTTTCAGATTACAGATGGATATTGCTGTCAGATAAACACAGCCCAACTTATATAATCCATTGCTTCAAAGAGACTTCAGTTCTAAAAAGATTAAACACAAAGATGCTCATAGAAAAATATACTAAAAAAGACTTTTGTGGCCACTCCTCCTGCATTGTCACAAAGAGAAGGTATTCATAATCACATTTGTTCTTTCTTTCCTTCCCAACTTTCCTTACTTCCAACATATATACATACATACTACCAATGAAATAGTATCTCTATGTCTTTGAGTCTGATGATCACATTAGAAGCAACAAAAGGATCATTACTACTCTGACCTCTTCTGGTTTATAGACTCAAATTATGTTACAAGGGAATATGTTATAAAAGAATTACATGTATTTGTACACATACATACCCACACTGTCATCATTTCTTCAGAAGGAGTTTTAGTATTTAGACAATTGAAATAATGATCTTCAAAAATCATACACATATATACACATACATATATATATATATCTGTATATGTATACATATATTTGTGCATACATATAATTAAGTGTCCCAGACAACTCTCAGAAACTATAAATTACATCCCGGTAACCAATCTGCAACAATTCAACTAGGTGTTGGGTTCTGTTTTGTTTTGCTACAACAAAAACACTGCTACAAATATTTTTATACATATGTATCCCTTCCCTCTGTCTTAACTAACTCTTTGGTATATATACCTAATAGGGTGAGCGAATAGAGTGCTGGGCTTTGAAGCAGAAAAATTCCTCTTCCTGAGTTCAAATCTAGCCTCAGATATTTGCTAGTTGTATAATCCTGGACAAATCACTTAATCCTGTTTGCCTCAGTTTCCTCATTTGTAAAATGAGCTGGAGAAGGAAATGGCAATCCATTTTTTAGTATCTTTACCAAGAAAACACTAACTGGGGTCATGAAGAGTTTGACATGAACTGAACAACAGCAAAAGGCGATATCATTAGGTCAGAGCACAATTTAATGAGTTTAGGAAAATGATTCCTAATTGCTTTCCAGCTTATTTCCAGTCCACCTGAAGAGAAAGAACTGAGAGAGTCTGAGTGAAAACTGAAGCATAATTTTTCATTCTATTTTTTCCTCTTTTTTACAAAATTAGCTAACATGGAAATATGTTTTGCATGATTTCACATATTTAATTGATATCACATTTCATGCCTTCTTAATGGGTAGTGGAGGGGTGGAAGGAAAAGGATTCAGAATTCAAAAATAATTTTAATAAATGTTTAAAAATAAATAAAACTCAGAAAAATATGCTTCAGAAAATTTTAATTAAAGAAAAAAACAGATGTTTTCCAAAAAGGTTGTACTAATTCACAGCTTCACTAACAGTACCTTAGTGTACCTACAACAACTGACATTTTCCTTTTTGCTGCCGTCCTTGCCAATCTGACTAATTTTTACTTAATGGTAGTAATTTAGAACATTTATATACAGTTGTTGATAGCTTGCATGTCTTATTTGAGGAAGCTGGTTCTTATCCTATCATTAGTTTTTACAATTCCTTTCTCCCTTTTTTGATTCTCATTCCCAGGCTTATGTTTGGCATCTGACTGTTCCTGATCTGATTTTATCTTTTTCTCCAAGGGCCTCTCCCATCTTCCTGTCCCTTCCTATTTTCCTATTAAATTTGAACTCTGGGTGTATATGAATCATGTATTTTAAATCTTTTCCAGAGGTACATTTATAATTTCACATTGTTTTAAACCATTGCCTTGTCAGCAAGTATTATTCTGACTTGTTGTCATCTCTCCTTTTCATTTTCTTTAATGGTTCTGATGAGATCTAGAAGATAATCTATTTTCCTTGCTATTCTCTTTTTCTTTCAATCCAATTAAATTCTTTTTTAATGTTTTGATAAATCCATGATTTCATTAATGTGAGCAATCCTTCCACCAATGCAAATCATAATTCTTTATTGTCTCATTTTTATCTATAAAACCTCAAAAGAGGATTCATCTTTTTCAGTTAGAAGCACCCTTTTCTTGATATTTAGGAAATACAGATAAAAGAAACATTGTATGTTGAAATATACACTGTATTCTAAGTCAGAATTTGAATCACATTTCTGCCACTTACTGACAATATGATCTTAAATAAATGACTTCACTTCTGTGACTCTATTTTCTCTATAAAATGCAAGGGTTGGACTAGGTGACCTTGGATATCCCTTTAAGTTCTGAATCTCTGATCTTATAATTTAATTCATTCATTATTAGTGTATAATTCAATGTAGCATGTTGTCCAATGCATTTCCTTCTGCCTATATGACTAGATCACCTCCTTTTTAGGGCATATGTGTCTGTAATGTTATCTTTTATGCCTAATATCGATTAGTGTTAATAGCATCTTCAGCCTGCTTCTACCATGCATTTTTCATTGTCTGTGTTATTTATATATATATATATATACATATATATATATATATATATATATATTTTTTTGCTGAGGCAATTGGGGTGAAGTGACTTGCCCAGGGTCACACAGCTGTTACGTGTCTGAGACCAGATTTGAACTCAGGTCCTCCTGACTTCAGGGCTGGTGCTCTATCCACTGTGCCACCTAGCTGCCCCTGTTATTTATATTTTTTAATTCTCTAAGATTATGATTTTACTTTACTAACAGCCAGGTACCATTCCCAGAAAAAAAAATATCAGGACTACATATTAGCTTTTGTGGCAGCAAGAAAGCTGGCATCATGAAAAGTATACCATTATCTCTCAAATGTCATCTAGACCCATCTTCTGAGTGTCTCTTATTTTGTGATTCTCCTGATACTTAATTCTGAGCCCAAGCCATCATCCATCTTCAAATGCATCATCACATATGCATACGACTATGTAAGATTCATATACTGCTAGAATGGAATTATGTAAATGGATACTGTCTACTAAAGTCATTCCTTCTATTATAATCAGAAGGCTTCCTGGAATTCCGCATACTTAGTCTGATATTGTAACATCTTATTCAACATCCTCAATCAGAATGCCATTTCCTTTCCACCCCCTAATTAAATGGAGTTTCTATTTCACCTATCAAATTCACCTATCAAACCCCCTTAGGAAATAATTTATGGCTCTTGCCCATAACATAAACATATCAGAATTCAAGTTAAATAAAATTTATATGCAGCTAGGATTTTCCATACCCCTTTTGCTACTTGGATCAGTGCAAAAGGCTTCCCTAGACACTCTGCATAAAATCATTTTATTAGCTAGATTTTTCCAAGCTATTACATCTCCCCTCTTTCCCCTCAAGAGTGCAGAATGGATGTGGGGAAGTGGAGGTCTATCTAGGTCAATGTTGAAACATGGAAGTTTAATTAGCATTTAATTAATTTTTCATTAATTTATTATTTCCTTCTCTATTTGATGTAAATGGGTACTTCTCCTTAATAGATTGCCTGTTTCCTTAATCTTCTTATTCTATTGCCACATCTCCCCATCCTACACATACACCCCTATGTTATTTCTTAGAAGTATTACTTTTACTTTGGAGCATTCCAAACCCACTCCTAGGATGATGGGATAGGTTCTCACTGCAAGTACCTTATCAGAAATCATTAAAAGATGTTTCTGAAAGGCCTTCTGGTTGTAGCCTCAGTACTTACTAGAACACTGACTCTTTGTCATGCAAGATACTTAGCATAGACAAAAAATATCAAGACAGTAGAAGAGGAACATAGACACTTTTTCTTAAGTTTTTTCCCTATCAATTAGAATACTATGAAAATCTCTAGAAATATAACCACTTCAGGGAAATTTCTTCTCAGGAAACACAATAAGTGGAGCAGCATCTTCCCCTTATTTTGGAGACTTTTTAAAAATAATATAAATTATCTCAAGGAACAGAAGTTCTTTCTTTTTTTAAAATGTCCATACCATGATAAGTTTGGAAATATGTATACATATATTCGATTTGCCAATATTTTAACATAATTAACATGTAGTGGATATCCTGCCATCTGGGGGAGGGGTGGGGAGTTGGGGGGAAAAATTTGTAACGGAAAGCTATGTAAGGGTTATTGTTGAAGAATTACCCACACATATGTTATGCAAATAAAATAAAAATTAAAAAAAAATGTCCATACCATTCCTGTATGCCCCTCATGGCAGTACAACATAGATCATCATCACTGTCCTTAGTACATCAAATCACAATGCTTGTAACACAATACTACCACTTAACCATTTTTACACCACCCCCCAATTCACCATACTCTGTCCTAGTGACACTGGCCTCTAAACAAGACATTTCTTTGCTCCAGGCATTTTCTCTGGCTATTTCCTATGTCTCATGGGAAGTTCTTGCTCCTCATTTCTACTTCCTGGCTTCCTTCAAGTCCCAAGTAAAATCTTACTTTCTTTAGGAAGCCTTTCCCAATCCCTCCTAATTCTACTGACTTTTCTCTGTTATTTGCTATGTATCTTGCATATAATTTGCTTGCACATATTTGTTTTCACTTTGTCTCCCCTATTAAATTAAGAACTCCTTAAGAGCAAGGGTTGTCTTTTGTATTTGTATTCCCATAATTTAGCACAGTGCCTGGACAGAATAGGCATTTAATAAATACTTATTAACTGACATCACTACTACTGATACTTTGCCAGATTTGGTAAATATTTAAGGCAAATCCCCCTCTATTTCAAGTGGTCAGTTGTACCCAAAGAGTTCCCTAATTAATGGATTGTAGTGTAATCAAGCTTTGACAGGTCAATGATTATTCACATTTTCCCTGATGCATGACTTTGCCTTTGTTCTTCTCAATTATCTGTCTCTAATCTCCCAGTGCCTTATACGGTATTTCAGTAATAAACACTGCAACTATCACAGTACTTTGCACATGGTAGATTTTAAATAAATACATGTTGATGTGTGAGCAGGAAGTTATGGAAAGCACTATTGAAGTGTGCTTTAGGACAAAATAATTGGGTTTACAAATATTCGATTCTCTGGCATAGAGTGCCCACTAATTAGTGTTGGTTTTGGTACTGGTAGACTATTAAGGGGAAATTAAGGGTTAATCTTAACACCCTTATGTAAATTATTTGTCTTTATTATTTTAAATTGGACACAAAATCCATAGCAGCAGTTTTTTAAATACCATTAAGCAAACGTTCCTCCAATCATACTTAGTTTTGTAATCCTCTCACTTTTTATTTAAATGTATTTCTAGAACTCAAAATTATAGCTTATTTATTTCTTAAACATTTTATTCCACACAGTAAACCTTCGACAAATATTTGTTTCTGGATGAGAAGAATTATCAAAGCCTACATGGGAATATAGCAATTGGATTACAAATAATAGAGTTGAATGGGAAGCAGATCAGCTAATAAAAATCCACATTTTACTTATTCTGTTCCCTTTTATTTCTTCTCTGCCTTTACCACAATATAACCTCTCTTTATATTTGTTATACTGTGGTCTCTTTGAAATATATAAACCAGTTCTAATTACAAATTGGCTCAGATTTCACCCAGTACTATAACTGAACTCAAAAAAGTATCCCTGAGGTAAGGCCAAAAACACTATTACTTACTTCAGCAATTCTTTTAGTGTATATATATTTCCTATCAAGAAAAGTGATAACAAAGTCCTAAAGCATATCTAAGAAAGGGCTGCTCCCCAATGGCTATATTCTATATATAACCAAACGAAGATCCAACATCATAACAGTTGGAGAACTTGCCACCATATCTCAAGTACATTTGATGAGAATCAGATGTTCAAAATAGGATCCAAATTAACCATTTCACCTAGGCTTTATCTAAAGCAAGAAACAAAAGTCTTTTATTGGGAAATTAAATCCTAGATCGAGACTACTTGGCTCCAGTTTAAAAAAAAAATAGTTGAATGACCTCACTTTCAAGCCAAATCAAAAATGAAGCAGCTCATTGCACTGACTATTTAGCATTATGAGGCGGTGCTGAAAGATTAAACCAGAAGATGGTTTGTTTTAAAAAGGTGTGTAAAATCCCAGCACCTTAGACATTCCTGCAGCTATACTAATCATTGGTAATAATTCCTCACAATAGTCTTTTGCAGAGTTTTTTTTTTTAATTTTAATCTAAGTGCCTAACATTTATTTCACACCCATTTTGTTGGGAAAATAAAAACACAACTTAAGCCAAAAATCCTCATCATGGAAGGAGATGCCAGGTGAAGCTCTAACTCTTTTAACTACACAATACTTAAGGGATTAGTAAATCCATTGCTTGAACTCCCAACTACAGAATCTCTTCCTAAGAATAAACTTAACTGAGTTCACTTTAAAATATTAACTTGAGTAAAATGTTCACTAATTTCAAGATGATTTTATTAAGGGAAATCACGGAGTTAGATAACTTATTAAGGAAAGCAGTGTAGTATGATGGAAAGAGTCATGAATCATGAGTCACAAGATCTTGGTTCTAGAGCACATAGTATTTCTTTCTCTCTCTCTCTCTCTCTCTCTCTCTCTCTCTCTCTCTCTCTCTCTCTCTCTCTCTCTCTCTCTTTCTCTCTCTCTCTCTCTCTCTCACACACACACACACACACACACACATACACACACACACACACACACACACACACACACACACACACACAAATTAGGTGTAGAAAACTTCAAAAAACAAAAAAAAACAACTTCATACAAGAATTGACCTTTGATTTAGCCACTGATGGGTACTGGTGCCCCATTGCTAGTTTGATTATAAGGGCCAGGTTATGACAATCTCACACCCATTCCAAAAGCTATGCAATCTACCCAATACAAAGGATAATATGAGAACCATATTCTATATGGTTCTCAGGAAACTAGTTACCTCTGATTCCTAACTCCTCCCCTTTTGTGAGTAGCACTACTTATTAGTCTGGGGATAACTGGTAGTGTAGCTTTATCCAGTTATACTCTTATAGTTCATGTTTCTATGCTCAAAAAGATTCCATCTTCTTTCCTTCACTATTGAGTTTCATTGGAACTCAATCACAAAAGCATGGCATAATGGAGTTGACCTCATAAGCATGATTAAACCAAACATATATATAATTAGATATGTGATAAATATGTGTGTACATACACATGTCACATAAGAGATTTCTTTACTCATAATCATTGACTCAAAGGGAAACATAAAATCAAATATCCTAATGCCAAAACTATAAGTACACCTAATTCCCCAAAGTTCCAACAATAAACTTCAAATACTTATAATTGACCTCCCAGATAAAAGCTCCCCTGGCAGTTATCAAGTATTCTCCAAAATATTCAGCTAACAGACAAATCTCCAGGAGAATCAATAACTGTCAAATGCAGTTTTCACAAGTCAAAATATCTCCCCACTGTTTTTCCTCACTCATTATTCTATTGCTGGCAGTACCTCAGCCAATTAATATCCCAATTTATTTAATATCTTAATCATCAATAAGCAATTAAATTCAATAAGATTTCACAAAAAATATTTTCTGAAAATATGTAGAAGTAATCAAAATACAAAAATATCCATCTTCCCCCAAATAGATCATACTCTTCTCTCTACCACCTTAATTTCTAGAAAGAGTAGACTCAAATTTAAAGCAGTTGCTATTAAACATTCACCCCACCAAGTTCATCTATGGATATGGCATGGCCACTGAATAAGTTACTCCCTTACCTGCAGGACATAATGTCTCAATGGTTAGGTAGAGTAACTTCTGATCTAGATAAAGAAGATGACTCTTTAACTTTGCTCTAGCTCTTCACCTAGCTTAGATGCAAAAGCCAGAATCATTCTTCCAGGAATTCCTGTTCCTGAACCTCTGGGGGTTATCTGATTTTTTTCAGAATCACAAGATCACATCCTGGTCTACATCTTGATACGTATTAACTTCAGAAAGAACAAATATAAAGAAACAAAGAAACAAAAAAGCCATTTGTTCAGTTATGTTGGCCCAATGATAAGAATTCAGCAACCAAAACAATCACCTCTCCCTGGACCCAGAAATTTGTAGCAATTTCCCTTCCTCACTGGCTACCAAAGAAGAGACCTGAAATTTTTCAGTGAGATTTTTTGTATGAATTCTCCCTTCTAGCTCAGTTGCCAATTAAAAGACTTTCCACACCACCCCCATCCCTATAAACAGACAGGAAACATTCATAGAATATGTGTGCATACTTTGAGCAGAGGGCAGATTTCCTTACATTACATATCATTGTGTACTTTCAAAAGTAGGATCATCAAGATGTCCACATGGATTAACAGCATTCAAAGTTTTCTCAACTTACTCCAAAGTCTCACTACACATATAATCATTTACTTAAGAGTCATTCATATTTTTATTCCTTATTTTGTAGCTTTTATTTTAAATAAAGCAATTGCTATGTTGATAGCTTTTTTATGAAAACATTATAGCAAATCAATTGATCAGTGAACTAGATTAAGATGTGCAAAAGCCAAAAGCAATCAAATATGGTAGCATAATATTTAATAAATGTATGGACACTAATTGCTAGAGTAAAGATTCAATATAAGATAAACCTTCTAGAAACATTGGAAAACAGTTTGGAAAAAAAATTAGGTTTAGACCAATATTTTGTACCATATACTATAATGAACTCTCGATGAAGAGTATTACCCACATATAAAAGCTTATAACATAAACAAATTAGTTAAGGTAAGAAATTGTCTTAACCTTTCAGACCATGGAGAAGGAAGTTCTTCTTTGTGTCCAAAGAAGAACTGGAATCCTTAAGTGAACACCAGATAGATAATTTTGATTATATTAAGTTAAAAAGTTTTTGTACAAACAAAACTAATGCAGACAAGATTAGGAGGGAAGCAATAAATTGGGAAATCATTTTTACATTTAAGGGTTCTGACAAAGGCCTCATTTCTAAAATATATAGAGAATTGTCTAATATTTATAAGAATTCAAGCCACTCTCCAATCAATAAATGGTCAAAGAATATGAATAGACAATTTTCAGATGATGAAATTAAAACTATTTCCAGTCATATGAAAAGATGCTCCAAATCACTATTGATCAGAAAAAATGCAAATTAAGACAACTCTGAGATACCATTATACACCTGTCATTCTGGCTAAGATGACAGGAAAAAATAATGACAAATGTTGGAGGGGATGTAGGAAAACTGGGACATTGATACATTGTTGATGGAGCTGTGAATGGATCCAACCATTCTGGAGAGCAATTTGGAACTATGCTCAAAAAGTTATCAAACTATGCATACCCTTTGACCCAGCAGTGTTTCTATTGGGCCTATATCTCAAAGAGATCTTAAAGGAAGGAAAGGGACCCACATGTGCAAGAATGTTTATGGCAGTTCTTTTTGTAGTGGCTAGAAACTGGAAACTGAATGGATGCCCATCAATTGGAGAATGGCTGAATAAATTATGGTATATGAAAGTTATGGAATATTATTGCTCTGTAAGAAACGATCAGCAGGATGATTCCAGAGAGGCCTGGAGAGACTTGCATGAACTGATGCTGAGTGAAGTGAGCAGAACCAGGAGATCATTTTTCACGGCAACAACTATACTACATGATGATCAGTTCTGATGGACATGGCTCCCTTCAATAATGAAATGCTTCAAACCAGTTCCAATTGTTCGGTGAAGAGAGCCATATACACCCAGAGAGAGGGATATGAAATGTGGACCACAACATAACATTTTCATGTTCTCTATTGAGGTTTACTTGTATTGTATTTCCTTTATCTGATTATTCTTTCTTGTAGATACAATTTCTCCTGCACAAAAATGATGTGTGGAAATAAGTATACATATATTTGATTTCTTAAGTATTTTAACATAATTAATATATATTGGATATCCTGCCATCTAGGGGAGGGGTGGGGAGTAGGGGGGAAAAATTTGTAACAAAAAGCTTTGTAAGGGTTAATGTTGAAGAATTACCCATACATATGTTTTGCAAATAAAAAGTATTAATAAAATTTTAAAAAAAAGAAAGAATATTAGAGATATAATTTACCTAGGTTTTGGCAAAGTTTTTGATAAAGTGTTTCATACCATTCCTGTGAAGAAAATAGAGAGACATGGGCTAGATGGTGACAATAATGGCATATAATATATGATAATATGAAAAATAATATATAATGATGATAATAATGGGTAAAGAATTACTTGCACACTACCCTCAAAGAGAAGTTGTTAATGATTCAAAGTCAGCATGGCAGGAGTTCTGCAATAGAAAATCTTAGGCTTCTAGGCTTGTTGTATGCTGTTTAATGTTGTCAGTTATTTTAGTCTATATACAGTGGAAAACCAGGGAAGAGATATAATTCTAATGCTTTTATGCCAGGAATTCTTTATCTGTAAAATACTAATTAGTATAAAACCATAAGAGGCAAGATAGCATAATAGAAAAAGTACTAGATTTGGAACCAGCAGATTTGGATTTGAATACTATTTCAGACATTTATAAACTTAAGTGATCTCAAGAAGGTTAATTTTCCATAATTTTATTTTCTATAAAATAGGGGTGACAATATTTAGACTACTTAATTTAACAGAGTTTAATGTGAAGGATGTTTTTCAAGTCTTCAAGTGTCAGATAAATGGAGGCTGTTATTTTTCTGTTAATTAGTAAGTAGTTGAGAATGCAGGTGCAAATAAGTGTCAGTGTACTTTAGCTATTTCTATATGAAGGAAGTTCGCATTGAAACATCTTCAAGACTTCCTTCCAGGCGTGGAGCCATGGTGGCAGAGATCAGACAGGAGTCTCTGTAACCTCCTCTAACCTTCCCTCAAACCAACAACATATGAAGCATCTAGACTGATTTTGAAGCAAAAAAATCCACAATATCTGGAGGACAACACGATTCTAGAAGAAGATACTCTGGAAGAACCTCAAAACAGGTCTGTTTTAATTGGGCAGGGGGGTGGTCTGCTGAACCCAGACTGCAGCACAGGAAGACTGGGGCAGGGAGCTGGAGCAGGGAGCTGGAACAGGAGTCGGAACAGGAGTGGGAGCGTTGTGCTTTTCACACACCTGGGAGTCTTCTGGGGGCCTCTTGGGCCAATCTGTCCTGATTGTGGGCAGGTGGTTTGGAGGGTCTGCCTTTTGTGGGGGGTAGATTGTGAACCACTGAACCCCTGATGAGCATCAGACCTAGCTGCCATTACACAACACCCTAGGGTGATCAATCAATCAGCAGGACAGATCAGCACCAGAAATAATCCAATCAGCAGAGCTGCCCAGTACCTGAAATAATTCAATCAGCAGAACTGCCCAGTTCCTGAAATAACTCAATCAGCAGAACTGCCCCAGGGCAAATTAAAGCAGCTGTCCCACCTTTGCCCTAAACAGACCTCACACCTTTAAAAAAAAAATGAATAAAAAACCAAAAAGAGCTCTCAATAGACAACTTTTATGGAGAGAAGGAAGAACAGACCTCAAATCCTGAGGCCCCTAAAGGTAAAGCAACTCCAGAAAAAGCCCCAAAGAGAGACATAAACTGGTCTCCATGTCACAAGGCTTTCTTTGAAGATTGCATAAAAAATCTTAAAAGAGAGTTAGAAGAAACATGGGGAAACGAAATGAGATCACTGCAAAATAAAATAGAAAAAATGGAAAAAGAATGCAATGAACAAAGAAAAATGTAATTGGTCAATTGCAAAAGGAACTAAAAACAGTAACTGAAGAAAATAAGACATTAAAAATTAGAATCGAACAATTGGAAATGAATGATTCATCAAGACTTCAAGAATCAGTCAAACAAAAACAAAAAAAATGAAAAGATAGAGAAAAACATGAAATATCTCCTAGGAAAAACAACTGACCTGGAAAATAGATCTAGGAGAGACAATCTAAGGATTATAGGGCTTCCTGAAAGCCATGAGGAAAAAAAGAACCTAGACACTATCTTCCAGGAAATCATAAAAGAAAACTGTCCTGATATATTAGACCCAGAAGGCAAAATACTCCTTGAAACAATCCACCGATCACCTCCTGAAAGAAACCCAAAAATTAAGTCCCCCAGAAATGTCGTGGCTAAATTCCAGAACTATCATACCAAGGAAAAGATATTACAAGAAGCCAGAAAGAAACAATTTAAATATCGGGGAGCCACAATTAGGATCACACAGGACCTAGCAGCTACGATTTTGAAGGATCGAAGGGCCTGGCATCAGATATTCCGAAGGGCAAAGGAACTTGGATTACAGCCAAGAATAAGTTACCCAGCTAGAATGAACATTATCTTCCAGGGAAGAAGATGGTCATTCAATGATATAGGAGAATTTCACCTATTTCTACTGAAAAGACCAGAACTGAACAAAAAATTTAATCTACAAACACAGAACACAAGAGAAACATAAAAAGGTAACAAGGAAAAAAAAACTCTTGAGAACTATATTTATGTTATAGATACTTATAGAATGAGGGTTGATTTTATGAATCTATTATTACATTATGATTATGATATGATTACTGTGATTTTATGATTATTACAATATGATTATTGTAATTTTATGATTATTATGATATGATAAACTGAAAAAGAAATTAGAGGTAGAAAAGGGATAACACTGGAAGAAGAGGAAAAGGAGGTAAAATAATGGAAATTACATCACATGTAGAGGCAAAGAAAATCTATAATGATTGAGGGGGGAAAAGGGAGGGGAATGAGAATTTGGTTAATCTCCATCTCATGAGATTTGGCTCAGAGGGAATAATAGACATACTTATAAGGAAACAGGAGGGAAAGGGGGAAAAAAGGGGTGGGTGGGGCTGTAAAGGGGAAGGATTGTTTGAGGGAAGTGGTTATCAAAAGCAAAATAGTAGGGAGGAGGGAAAGGGGATAAGAAAGAGAAAAGCATAAGCTAGGGTAAATAAGATGGCAGGAAATACAGAATTAGTTATTTTAACTGTGAATGTGAATGGAATGAACTCTCCCTTAAAGCGGAAGCAGATAGCAGACTGGATTAAAAACCAGAATCCAACAATATGTTGTATACAAGAAACACATCTAAAACATAGAGATACATACAGGGTGAAGGTAAAAGGCTAGAGCAGAATCTATTATGCTTCAGGCGAACAAAAAAAAAAGCAGGGGTAGCAATCCTGATCTCAGACCAAGTAAATGCAAAGATAGACTTAATTAAAAGAGACAAAGAATATCTTCCTAAAGGGTACCATAGACAATGAAGCAATATCAATACTAAACATATATGCACCAAGTGGGTATAGCATGGAAATTCCTAGAGGAAAAGTTCAGAGAGATGCAAGAAGAAATAGACAGCAAAACTATAATAGTGGGGGATCTCAACCTCCCTCTCTCAGAACTAGATAAATCAAACTACAAAATAAATAAGAAAGAAGTTAAGGAGGTAAACAAAATGTTAGAAAAGTTAGATATGATAGATCTTTGGAGGAAATTAAATGGAGACAGAAAGGAGTTTACTTTTTTTCTCAGCAGTCCATGGAACTTACACAAAAATTGACCATGTGTTAGGACACAAAAACCTCAAACTCAAATGCAGGAAGGCAGAAATAATAAATGTATTTTTTTCAGATCATGATGGAATAAAAATCACATTCAATATAAGGCCAGGAGAAAATAGACCAAAAACCAATTGGAAACTAAATAATTTTATCCTAAAGAATGAATGGGTGAAACAGCAAATTACAGACACAATTACTAATTTCATCCAAGAGAATGACAATAATGAGACAACATACCAAAATCTGTGTGATACAGCCAAAGCAGTATTAAGGGGAAATTTTATATCTCTAGATGCTTATTTGCATAAAACAGAGACAGAGAAAATCAATGAATTGGGCTTGCAACTAAAAAAGCTAGAGAAAGAACAAATTAAAAACCCCCAATCAAATACCAAACTTGAAATCCTAAAAATAAAAGGAGAGATTAGTAAAATTGAAAGTTAAAAAACTATTGAATTAATAAATAAAACTAAAAGTTGGTTTTATGAAAAAATCAACAAAAGAGATAAACCTCTAGTTAATTTGATTAGAAAAAGGAAAGAGGAAAATCAAATTGTTAGTATCAAAAATGAAAAGGGAGAACTTTCCACCAATGAAGAGGAAATTAGAGCAATAATCAGGAGTTACTTTGCCCAACTGTATGCCAATAAATTTGATAACCTAAGTGAAATGGAGGAATATCTACAAAAATATAGATTGCCCAGATTAACAGAAGAGGAAATAAATTACTTAAATAGTCCCATTTTAGAAAAAGAAATAGAACAAGTCATTAATCAACTCCCTAAGAAAAAATCCCCAGGACCAGATGGATTTACATGTGAATTCTACCAAACATTTAAAGAATAATTAACTCCAATATTAACCAATAAACTATTTGAAAAAATAGGGAATGAAGGACTCCTACAAAACTCCTTTTATGATACAGACATGGTACTGATACCTAAACCAGGTAAAACAAAAACAGAGAAAGAAAATTATAGACCAATCTCCTTAATGAATATTGATGCAAAAATCTTAAATAAAATATTAGCAAAGAGATTACAGAAAATCATTCCCAGAATAATAACACCATGACCAAGTAGGATTTATACCAGGAATACAGGGATGGTTCAATATTAGGAAAACTATTAACATAATTGACTATATTAATAACCAAATTAACAAAAAACATATGATAATCTCAATAGATGCAGAAAAAGCATTTGATCAAATCCAACATCCATTCCTATTAAAAACATTAGAGAGTATAGGAATTAATGGACTTTTCCTTAAAATAGTCGGTAGCATCTATTTAAAACCATCAGCTAGCATCATATGTAATGGTGATAAACTGGAACCATTCCCAATAAGATCAGGGGTGAAACAAGGTTGCCCACTATCACCATTACTATTCAATATTGTACTAGAAATGCTAGCCTTGGCAATAAGACAAGAAAAAGAGATTAAAGGAATTAGAGTAGGTCATGAGGAAACCAAATCATCACTCTTTGCAGATGATATGATGGTCTACTTAGAGAACCCTAGAGAATCAACTAAAAAACTATTAGAATTAATCCACAACTTTAGCAAAGTTGCAGGATACAAAATAAATCCACATAAATCATCAGCATTTTTATACATCACCAACAAAATGCAACAGCAAGAGATACAAAGAGAAATTCCATTCAAATTAACTATCGATAGTATGAAATATTTGGGAATATATCTGCCAAGGGAAAGTCAGGATCTATATGAGCAAAACTACAAAACACTCTCCACATAAATAAAGTCAGATCTAAACAACTGGAAAAACATCAAGTGCTCTTGGATAGGTCGAGCGAATATAATAAAGATGGCAATACTACCTAAACTAATCTATTTATTTAGTGCTATACCAATCAAACTCCCAAGAGATTATTTAACTGACCTATAGGTTAGGTTCACAGGACAACTCAATGACAATAGTAATCTAGTGTTTGATAAACCCAAAGACCCCAGTTTTGGGGATAAAAACTCACTATTTGACAAAAACTGCTGGGATAATTGGAAACTAGTCTGGAAGAAATTAGGCATTGACCCACACCTAACACCATATACCAACATAAGGTCAAAATGGATTCATGATCTAGGCATAAAGAATGATATTATAAACAAATTAGAACAATGTAGGATGGTTTACCTTTCAGACCTGTGGAGGGGGAAGGAATTTGTGACCAAAGAAGAACTAGAGGTCATCATTAATCACAAAATAGATAAGTTTGACTATATCAAGTTAAAAAGTTTTTGTACAAACAAAATGAATGCAGACAAGATTAGAAGGGTAGCAGTAAACTGGGAAAATATTTTTACATCCAAAGGTTCTGATAAAGGCCTCATTTCTAAAATATATCGAGAATTGACTCAAATATGTAAGAATTCAAGCCATTCTCCAATGGATAAATCGTCAAAAGATATGAACAGACAATTTTCAGATGAAGAAATTGAAACTATTTCTGGTCACATGAAAAGGTGCTCCAAGTCACTATTGATCAGAGAAATGCAAATTAAGACAACTCTGAGATACCATTACACACCTGTCAGATTGGCTAAAATGACAGGAAATGATAATGATAACTGTTGGAGGGGATGTGGGAAAACTTGGACACTGATACATTGTTGGTGGAACTGTGAACGGATCCAACCATTCTGGAGAGCAATTTGGAACTATGCTCAAAAAGTTATCAAACTGTGCATACCATTTGACCCAACAGTGTTTCTACTGGGCCTATATCCCAAAGAGATTTTAAAGGAGGGAAAGGGACCCACATGTGCAAAAATGTTTGTGGCAGCCCTTTTTGTGGCAAGAAACTGGAAATTGAAAGGATGCCCATCAATTGGAGAATGGCTGAATAAATTATGGTATATGAATGTTATGGAATATTATTGTTCTGTAAGAAACGACTGACAGGATGATTTCAGAGAAGCCTGGAGAGACTTGCATGAACTGATGCTGAGTGAAATCAGCAGAACCAGGAGAACATTATACACAGCAACAAGACTATACGATGATCAATTTTGATGGACATGGTTCTCTTCAACAATGATGTGACTCAAACCAGTTGTTCAGCAATGAAGATCGTCATATACATCCAGAGAGAGGCCTGTGGGAATTGAGTGTGAACCACAACACAGCATTTTAATGCTTTCTGTGAATATTTCCATACATTTTGTTTTCCTTCTTAGGTTGTTTTTTCTCCTTCTCTTTCTAGATCTGATGTTTCTTGTGCAGTAAGATAACTGTATAGATATGTATACATGTATTGTATTTGTGATATAATTTATCCTATTTAGCATGTATTAGATTACCTGTCATCTAGGGGTGGGTAGTGGGGGGAAGGAGGGGAAAATCTTGGGAAAAAAAAGTTTTTTGCAAAGGTCAATGTAGAAAAATCACTCATATGTTTTGTAAATAAAAAGCTTTATATTAAAAAAAATGAAAGAAACATCTTCAAAATTAATTGATTTAGAAACGGCAGAAGAGCACTAGGCATGTTACCTTAGAAGTAAAGAACTTTGAATTTAAAAGTTTTAGAACTTAAAGGAAATAGAGATATTGATATACATATAGATAAATATAAATATTTGTGTATTTGTTATACATACATAAATATATAGTGTGTGTATATGTATGTATTTTGCATAGAGATAGGCAGATAGATAGATAGATAGATAGCCAGCAGATTGTTCTTTAAGTGTGTGATTTGTCTATATTGGTGAGGAAGTAGCTTTCATCCTCTGAAGTTGGGGTGTTTGCCCTAAGGCATGGCCATTCTTCCCAGACCATACTTTCCTCCTCCCACCAAGTAGGCCCAGGACATATGATATTCCTTGGGTACATGCTTCTACTCTACCTTCACTCTGAAGGCTGGAACTTCCCTGAGAAGTTTACCAGTCTAAGCTACCTGAATGTGGCTTTTCAATGACTAAATTATTTCCAAACCAAAAAGCTATTTGTTTTTCAGAGTCATGGTGGTGGATCAGTGAAAAGGCCATACATGAAAGGGCCGTATTTCACAAGCTTATAGTAGTCAAATTAAATTGCTTTCCTGACAGCCTTTCTGAGTGAGGTTTTTTTTTTTTCCATCTCATTTTTGCCTTTGCATTCTCTATACAGCCTAATGCACCAGAGTTTCTCCGGAAAATCTAGAGTTCGAAAAGAACCAAATCCTAGACATCTGTGTAGAATCTGCTGACCTAAATGTGTTCATAATTTAAGGAGTCTAATGATTTGATCAAGACTAGAAAAACCAATAGACACCCAAATGTAACCTCAGGTGACCCATGACCAACCCATTTTCACCCCCATTTAACTCCCAGTAATTCCTGTGAGTCATTTGTCATTTCTGTGCACCTCTCTCTGTCAGTCCATCTGGTGAACTGAGAGGTGAAAAGAAATTTGACCTCAGGGATAACCAGATGGGGCATCTGAGAGGGGTGTTCCTAAAAACATGTCAGAATAGGTTATACATAAGCAGCTGAAAAAAGAGCGATTTTCTTTTAAGTGTTTTAAGAAAACAAACATTGGATTGCTGGCTGGATTTTGATTTTCTGCTAGTATGAAAGCTGAAGTTTTCATGGTTCCATTTGTTTTTAAAAAAATTCATATTTATAGACATATCCAATCCATTTCAATCTGGAAAGTGATGTAGAATTCTTGTTCATTATTTTCTATGAGTATTTTTTTTTATTTTTGCCAAAATCCTAATTCAGTGAATATTAGTTTAGTAAAAATTGATATTTTATACCTTGGGATTTGCCAAATTGCCATTTGTCAGAATAGAATTTTATGTGAAAGTTAGTAATGGTTAATGATAACAGAGAGAAAACATGGCATAGTGCAAGCGAATGAGATGCAATAGAAAGGAAATGTATTTATTAAGTGCTTACTATATGTAAAGAACAGGGGATACAAATAGGAAAATGATAGTCTTGCTCTCAGAGAGATCACATTCCTGGAGAAGTCATCACATTAAAGAGTTCAGTTTCCTTTAAATGAAAAGGTCTGCTGGCTCTTAAGTTCTGACAGAGAAGGTAATGGGGCATATGCCTAACCTCCAAAGACTTTGAGAAGAAATGGAAGGAGAGAGAGACCTCTTCAAGACAAGAACAGATCCAAGGGAAAGAGGGAAGTGGAACTCTAAAATACCTTCAGCAGAAATGAGGATGGAGTACAGTGTATAAAATACAAATATTGACATCAGGAAAACCTGGGTTCTGATCCTGCACCTGAAAGCATAGGACCCTGGGTAAATGATTTGATCTTTAGGCCTCATGTCTCCCTAATGCTCTTAAGTTACAGAGTAACATGCTCCATATTAGTAGAAGGACTTCTCTGTGTCATTGAAATCATAAGTTCAAGGGAGAAAAAATTGTAATATTCAATTATTTCTAGGGTAGGGTAATGGAATTTTCTCTAGAGCACAAAATTTAGAAGGCACTAACAATTCTTTGTTCCTTTAGCAGATAAAAACTATTAGGGTTAGCAACTATTTGTCAAGAAAAATCTTTCCAAGCTCTAAACAGCACTGATCTCTCACCCAGTGCCATCTTTCCCATAGCGTCCTGAGATCTCCATTTCTCAACCATGGGGCAGTACACTGAGTTCTCTCCCCCAATAGTCCTTCAATCCCAAGGTATAAAGTTTCTTATGGTTATTTAACATCCTGGCATATTGGTTAATGGCTTATAACCTGAGGGCTGATAGGATACTGAGATGCTGATGTTTATACCAAATGGTGAAAAGACATTCTGGCTACACTAGACAATGGAAGCTATGAAAGCCAGAGAGACCATTTCTGTGATATAGATGCAGGCAACTCAAGGAATATGCTCTGGTTTACAACCACTATAGAATATTGACATTTGGTCTCCATGACTCTGTGGATCTCAATGTACCAAGGAGACCCATTGAATCTAAAAAACACCAGGAGTCCACAAAAGAAGATTGCAATATTTAGAAGAAATCACTCACAGCCCATATTTTTCTTGAAGTTTCATAGCACCAGGAGGCAAGTTAAACCATGAGCAGAAAATGTCCATCACCACTTCAAAGCTAAAGTCCCTTGCCAGGTTTGAAATGGATCTCAAAAAATGGTGGCATCATGAGCATTAGAACCTTACCTCAATAGGTCCTCAATGGTACCACCTTTTCTAAAGCTCACATGGCACTTTAGAAATCTGCAACTCAATGGATAATGGCAGGAGATCACTCAATAGTTAATCTGCAATATTTAATATAAAAACATTTCTCAATAATTGATATTTATCCATGCCTCTGAGAATTGTATTTGAAAACATTAAGCACATTGTCATCTTTCTTCTATGAAAAATAGACAAATAAAGCAAAGAGTATATAGAAGTTGATGGAAGACAGAGGTAAGTCTGATTTTTCCCCAGATATATCATAAAAGCCAAATTAGATAAGACTCAATCCAATTGGTTGCATGGGAAAAATCTAAGGATAATAGTTCTACTGCTTACAGCTCAGGACCCAAGTCATATTAAATAAGACAAACTCAGTTTCCTGACCTAAACCAAATTTATTGTGCTTTAATAGTCACAACTAGGGAGCAGTGAGATGGCACCGTGGATAAAGCACCAGACCTGCTGCAGTCAGGAAGACCTAACTTCGAATCTGACCTCAGACACTTAGTAGCTGTGTGCAGCTGGACAAATCATTTAGTCCTGTTTGCCTCAATTTTCTCACCTACAAAATGAGCTGGAGAAGAAAATAGTAAACTACTCTCATATCTTTGCCCAGAAAACCCCAAATAGGGTCACAAAGAGTTGGACACAACTAAACAATAATACATTAGAAAGGATTCTAGATTTGGAGTCAGATGCTAGGCTTCAATCTTTTCTCTGATACTACCTAAAAAACATCGGAAAGACATTTAAATTCTATGGACCTCAGTTTCCTCACCTATATAATAAAGGGTAGAATTATATGACCTCTAAGGTTTGTGTCAGTTCTAAATCTAGGGTTCTGCAATCTTCTTTACTAAAGATAATCTTGAATGATAACCAGCTAGTCTTATTGGAGATGAGGAAAGGAAGGAAATAGGGACACATTCAGAGAAAGGAAACAAAATGTATATGGCCAATAAAAAAGGGTGAATATAGAATAAATACATTATCTAATAATACATGAAAATAATACATGAAAAATATTCAAAAGCCAACAAGCATTTATTAAGTGCTTGTTATGTATCAGACACTTAATCTACCAGACAGAAGTTAACCCACTCTTCTCCTGATTTGAGAGAGCATTTCACTACTTCAATTAATATGCTTGCCAGATTAATAGAAAATCTTCATTCTAAATTATGCTTTGTCATTTAGGATGCTTAAATGTGTCCTTGAGTGATAAATTTAAGGTACCCTGCCCAAAGCCTATCTTTCTCATGATTTTTAGAATAGATCATTATAGTACTTCCAAGTGAAAAGTTTTATGAATTAATTTTATAAATCTTCAAAGTTCATCATAAGAATAAGTCAGTGGAGAGGAGGGAATGCAGGGAAATAAAAGAAGACTATCCCTTTCTCCTTCAAAAGAAAAAGAATCAAGAACAATAATTAAAATCAGTATTTGTGGCTTAGCAACTGCCAGAAAGCCAAGCACCTCATTAACATATAGTCATATTAATGGAAACATTGAATAGAGTCTCATTTATTAGTATCAATATCCCAGGGGTATTTTATATTTTAAACAAAAACTGTCTCTCGCATATGCCTTTCATTCCAACTTTCAAAGCTCAAGGTGGAAATGAGGCAAAGGCAGGAGACATTTCCAGAAATGAGCATTTAAATGTCCATTGCCAAGATGAAGGAGCAACAGTTGTCTGGCAGCATCCATCAGCAGCAAAATGGGCAGATACACAAAGCTCAGCCCAGAAATTATATACATAAATATGTAAATGTTTTCTTTCATAACATGACTAATATAAAAATATGATTTGCATGACTATACACGTATAACCTATAAGAGATGGTTTTCCTTCTCAATGAAGAGGGTAAAGAAGGAGGAAGGAAGAGAATTTGGAAGTCAAAGTTTTAAAAACAAATTTTAGAAACTTTTTTGAAGGAAAAAATACTAAGTAATTCAAAGTTTTACATATATATATATATATATTATATACACACACATATACACACAGAGAAAGAAAGAGGAACAGAAAGAAAGAGAGAGAGAGAGACAAAGAGAGAGAGAGAGAGAGAGAGAGAAAGGGAGACAGAGGGAGAGAGAGGGAGAGGGAGAGGATTAAATTCATGTGAGAACAGGATGAGGTGTACTATGCTACTAGAATGACATCAAGCATACTTTCACTGAGTTTATAACATGAGGTTACATCCTAATACTTTTGTTCAATTATTAAAAACATATATTGTATTAATTTTTGCAAAATTACATAGACTATTTCACATGAAGAAATTGTATTCAGGATAGCAATTTGACCCAGGATTGTTTCTATCTGAAGCCCATAAAACATTATGACAAAAAAACAAAGTAATGACAATGATGATTGATCAATAATTGATGATGTCCAAGCTGCATGGAGCAAAAGTCTTTTGGTATACATAAATATAGCAGAAGAAATCACAAGGGTTTGCCAAAAAGCCCTAGGGATATAAAGAGCAATTCATTATAGAATCAGTGGTTATTGAATGAGCCATCCAAAAATGCCAAAACATTTACACTATTTTTATGAATTGTCGTAAAACCCTTAACTTAGTTCCTCATTTGTGGTTTAGTTGTGTGCTGCCAATATATAAAACAGAGCTAAGCCTAATGAGAATGCTAGAGTATATAATGTCCACATGATAAAAATATTGTCTATTTAAAATGTACCTCTACCACAATTACGCCTAAAATGAATTAATATAAAACAGGGCATCTTGCAAGAAGATAGTTTAAGCATGCTATGTTTGTTAGTCTTAAATCTACTGTTACCATTCCAGAATAGACCTGAATAAGACTTTTATGTCACAGAGGGTGTCATTACAAAACATTATATTAATCAATTAATGTACATGGATATTCTTCCAAGGAAAAGCAAAATATCTTAATCTTTTCCCCAAAAATACAAATTGCTTAAAAGGAAGAACACATTTGAATCAAACATATGTAATGTACATTTTTGAAACTTTAAAATGGATGACTGATTTAGAAAGTATTTATACAAAAAACCACTTAATATTATTAAATGCATCATCCCAAGATAGTTACAGAAAGATTCACACATCTCATTAAAAAGGAATAAGAAGTTAAATATATGCTCTCAGAGCACAAGATAAACAGGTTAAAATTTTTTAGAAATGTTTTTTGATAAAATGGACCTCGTTTTGCCAACTAATAGTGAAGAATGGTTATGTATACACAAGATACACAAGATTCTAATGTAATTAATAGGTTTACAAATCAATGAAAATTGTGCAATGTCACAACTTGCAATAATTTAGGACTGCCAAATACCTAAGCAATACACAACCTGATGGGCAGAATTACATATCAAAAACTTGTTATCTTTTATAAATTATGAGATAATAAATTCCTAGGGCAACTAGGTGGCAGAGTAAGAAGACCTAAGTTCAAATCTGGTTCCAAACACTTACTAGATGGTGTGGATGAGTCAACTAAATTCAAGGTTTTCTCAGTTTTCTCAGCTGTAAAATAGAAATGAGCAGGTAGGTGGCACAGTGGATAAAGTGCTGAGCCTTAAGTGAGGTAGACTCATCTTCTTGAGTTCCAATCTGGCCTTTAGACAATGACAAACCTCTGTCTATTCTTATAGATATTTTTGGTTTAGTTAACAGTTAGAAAATCCCATTTGGGATTCCCTGGGCAAAGATACTAGAGTGGTTTGCCATTTTCTTCTTTAGTTCATGTGACAGATGAAGAAACTAAGGCAAACAGGTTAAGTGACTTGCCCAGGGTCACACAGTTAGAAAGTGTCTACTGTCAGATGCAGTTCAAGATTATCTTACTTTTGGGGGCTGCTATATTATTGGCTTACATTTATATTTCACTAAAGCCTACCGAATTTTTTATTAACTTTTCTAGTTCATATCTTATGAATTTTGTTTTTTTAACTTAAGCATAAAATTTATACTTATTAGATTTGGCTCAGTATCCTAACTTGCCAAAGTTTTCTTAGATCTTGACCATCATCCAAAGAGTAGTTATCCCTCCCAGCTCTGTGTCATCGGCAAATTTGTTAAGATTGCGTTCTGTGCCTTTTCCCAAGCTATTGACAAATATGTTCAATATCATACTCCCCAATGGAAGATTCCTGGGACACTCTATTTAAGTCGAGACTACTGTCCAACTTGACCTTGAACCACCAATCACTATCTTTTGGATTCCATCATTTGTAGCCAACTTCAGAAGAGAAAGGCAGATATCAGAAAATTAAGAGAAAGGCAAATACTGGGAAATGAAGAATTGGTGAAGAACATCAGATCTGGATTTTTTTTAACCAGGGCTTAACATACTGTCATCTTATAGGGATAGAGTGACACTACTATGGTATTATGTATCAATTCAGAGGGACAGCATTACCTATAGACTGTGGAAGGCTATGTGAATTATATGACAAAATGCCATTGTTTCTAATTCTTTGAATATATTGTGTGCCTTGCCCCCTTGTTTTTATCTCTAAGTTTGCTTATAAAGCTCAAGTGTAATTGTTTTAAGTTTTTCAGTGTAAACAATGGGGATGACCAGAAAATTTATTGGCCCGCTAAGTTTTTTTTAAAGCAGAAGTCAGAGTAAAGTGCAGGAATCTAAAAGAAAGATGTCGATATGTCAAGAAAGCTAAAGTGTACACCAAGTTGAGGCTTGAAATGCAGGCTAATCAAAAGAGGCTTATTTATCTATGTTAAAGCAAAGAGCAGATCAAAGAAAAGATAGAGTTGCTTCTTTGGGTAGGTGGGACAAGAGAAGGCAGAAATGTTCGACTTGGACTTGGTTTTATGTTCTCTCTTTCAAAAGGAATGATCTTCATCATGTTGAGAATACTATGAAATGAAAAAGATTAATACTAACTAGTCACGTGTATATCTCCTTAAGGGATTTAAAACATTTTTCATTAATTGTGATATTTGTTCCTCACAACAACCCTGTAAGTTAAATATTATTACCATCCAATTTTATAAATAAGAAAAGTGAGACTTAGAATCTAAGTTGTGATATTTTGTGTCAGAGTGCTAATAACTACATGAGATAGGGTTGAAATCTAAGCTTTTCTAAATTCAGTATTCTATTAATGAATGAGTGAATGAATGAATGGGTGAAAAAAACCACACTTATTAAATGCTTACTATATGCAGAGCACTATGTTAAAGCCCTGAGAATGCAAATATAGAAGAAAGACAGTCCTGGCTTTCAAAGAGCTAAGTCTAAATTTCATCTGCAAGTCAGATGCAAAGGTTCTGTGGCACTGAGAGAACAGCAGCAAAGCAGAAGTTAAGTCCTCTTTTTAAAGTGCCATTTTCATTGATAAAAATCAGTTTTATTTAACAGTGCCAAGCACCTTGGGGGCAATAAGAACCTTCTTTTCAGGGTTTTGGTACTAGACTGCATCTCTACAGGGCCAAGGTAGGTGTGGACATTGAGCTAGAAGCAATAGAATTGCAAATGCTCTTGAGCTCAGGATCCTGGACTATGTCCATCGAGATCTGAGGGATGATGGTATTCACATTGGTAATGGTGATTTGGGTGCCTATTTCATAATCCTGCCTGTCTTTCCCTCAGGTTGCCTTGCTGCTTCAATTAAATTGACTTGCCTTCGCTGTGGTTGGCAATTGGTGGGAATAATTGGCCCCTTTTTCCACAGGAATTTCTTTCCCAGATGCTGCAGGGGTTGGGACAAGATCTGATGGTTCTATTACTGAGGCTCTTGAGTTCAGGGTCCAAGGAGAGATACTAGTCAAGGTAATAGTGGTAGTTCGACATGTCAGGTTTATGCTATCTCCCTTTTATCCCCCTCAGGTTGTTTAAGCAAAAAGAGTAACACCAAAGGAATTGAGATAGACAAATGTCCCATTATCAAGGTTCATCTTCAAACTAAAGGCACATGATATTTTTAGTTTCTACAACATATTATTAAAGTGAAGCCTTGGGAACAGCAATCTCCAAAGTGAGGACTAACTACCCTCATAGGGTCATGGGTATGGAGGTATGCAAACATCCATTAGGAGAGTGGGAAAATGAATCATAAGTTAGGTTTCTTGAATTAGCCAATCATGAGACTTTACTCCAGTAAGGTCTACCATTTTCTTCACCTATTATTATCCAACACTTCCCTCCTCTTCCTTCAACAGATCTCCCCCTATTCTGCAAGATTCCAAATTGCCTCTAACGCAGGACAGTTATAACCTGTTCATGGTTGGTTGATTGTTATCCTTTGTTTTCAAATCACTGTTAGAGTCAAATTACATTGAGTCTGATTTGGCTGACCAGACAATCTCAGAGTGCTCTGCCACAGATAGGTCACAAATAATTCATATGTTGGGCTTATATCCCAAAGAGATCTTAAAGGAAAGGGACCCACATGTGCAAGAATGTTTCTGGCAGCTTTTTGTAATGACTAGAAACTGGAAACTGAATGGATGCCCTTCAATTGGAGAGTGGCTGAATAAATTATGGTATATGAATGTTATGGAATATTATTGTTCTGTAAGAAACGACCAGCAGGACAATTTCAGAGAGACCTGGAGAGACTTGCATGAACTGATGCTGAGTGAAATGAGAAGAACCAGGAGATCATTATACACGGCAACAACTATACTATATGATGATCAATTCTGAGGGACATGGCTCTCTTCAACAGTGAAATGTTTCAAACCATTTCCAATTGTTCAATGAAGAAAGCCATATACACCCAGAGAGAGGGATATGAAATGTGGACCACAACATTTTCATGCTCTCTATTGATGTTTGCTTGCATTGTGTTTCCTTTCTCTGATTTTTTTTCTTGTAGACATGATTTTTCTTGCACAGCAAGATGTGTAGAAATATGCACACATATATTTGATTTGTCATTATCATAATTAACATGTAGTGGACTTCCTGGTATCTAGGGGAGGAGTGGAGAGTGGGGAGGGGGAAATTTGTAACAGAAAGCTTTGTAATGGTCAATGTTGAAGAATTACCCATTCATATGTTTTGCAATTAAAAAGCTTTAATAAAATGCATTTTTAAAAAATAAATAAATAAAATAAAAATAAAAAACAAATAATTCATACGAACATTTGGGGCAGCTTCTCTAATTTTGTACATTTCACATTTCTTCTGGTCTAATTCAATTCTGTTTTGTTTATAAAGTGTAGCACCTCCTCTGATGAGGACACACCATGCTGGGCAGTCCTGTGCCAATGTCTCCATGTCATATAATCAACTCTAATTGAAGAGAAACCTTGAGAGTGTCCGTATATTGCTTTTTCTACCACCTTGTGAGCACTTGCCCTATGTGAGTTCTCCATAAAATAATTTTTTTGGCAAGTATATATTTGGCATTCAAACAATGTGACTAATCCAATGGAATTGTAATCTCTGCAGTAGAGTTGGAATGTTTGGAAGGTTCATTTAAGAAATGAATTCAGTGTCTTGTACTTATCCTGCCAGAATGATCTTCAGAATCTTCCTAAGACAATTCAAATGGAGGCAATTCAGTTTCTTGGTGAGGCACTGGTATAATGTCCAAGTTTCAGAAGCATACAACAATGAGGTCAACAAAACAACTCTGTAGACCTTCACTTTGATAATCAGTCTAATACTTTTCCTCTCTCAAACATTCTTTTACAGCCTCCCAAAGACTAAGCTAGTTCTGGCAATGCATGTGCCAATCTGATTATCAATGTGGACATCCCTGAAAAGTAAATTGCCAAGATAAAACTTATCCACAACATTCAAAACTTCATCATTTACTGTAAATGAGGGTCCACATATGGATGGTGTAGTGCTGACTAATGGAGGCCTCTGTTTTCTTGGTGTTAATTATTAGGCCAAAATTAGCACACGCAGACCTCATTTCTAAAATATATAGAGAATTGACTCAAATATGTAAGAATTCAAGCCATTCTCCAATTGATAAATGGTCAAAAGATATGAACGGACAATTTTCAGATGAAGAAACTGAAACTATTTCTAGTCACGTGAAAAGGTGCTCCAAATCACTATTGATCAGAGAAATGCAAATTAAGACAACTCTGAGATACCACTACACACCTGTCAGATTGGCTAAAATGACAGGAAATGATAATGATGAATGTTGGAAGGGATGTGGGAAAACTGGGACACTGATACATTGTTGGTGGAACTGTGAACGGATCCAACCATTCTGGAGAGCAATTTGGAACTATGCTCAAAGAGTTATCAAACTGTGCATACCCTTTGACCCAGCAGTGTTTCTACTGGGCCTATATCCCAAAGAGATCTTAGAGGAGGGAAAGGGACCCACACATGCAAAAATGTTTGTGGCAGCCCTTTTTGTAGTGGCAAGAAACTGGAAATTGAAAGGATGCCCATCAATTGAAGAATGGCTGAATAAATTATGGTATATGAATGTTATGGAATATTATTGTTTGGTAAGAAAAGGCCAACAGGACGATTTTAGAGAAGCCTGGAGAGACTTGCATGAACTGATGCTGACTGAAATCAGCAGAACCAGGAGAACATTATACACAGCAACAAGACTATATGATGATCAATTCTGATGGACATGGTTCTCTTCAACAGTGATGTGATTCAAACCACTTCCTATTGTTCAGCGATAAAGATAGTCATATACATCCAGAGAGAGGCCTGAGGGAACTGAGTGTGGACCACAACATAGCATTTTAATGCTTTCTGTGAATATTTCCATGCATTTTGTTTTCCTTCTTAGGTTGTTTTTTTTCTTCTCTCTTTCTAGATCTGATGTTTCTTGTGCAATAAGATAACTGTATAGATATGTATACATATATTGGATTTGTCATATCATTTATCCTATTTAGCATGTATTAGCTTACCTGTCATCTAGGGGTGGGGGGTAGGGGGAAGGAGGGGAAAAGCTTGGAACAAAAAAAAGTTTTTTGCAAAGATCAATGTGGAAAAATCACTCATATGTTTTGTAAATAAAAAGCTTTTAATAAAAAAATTTAATTTTTTTTTTAAAAATTAGCACATGCATCACAGAATCAATCTAATACTTTGTTGCTTTGATCATTGGAAAGAAATTCCAAATTGGTGAAATTACAGATCTATTTGAATACTTAAAATATTCATCTACTTAGTTCCAACATCTATAAATTTAATTGAATCTTTAAATGCATGAAAAAAAAGTCTAAGGAAGAATAAGATATATATCCAAAAAAAAATTATAGGAGAAGAAATATCCAAAACATTGCAAAAAAAATTAAGTGTTTAATATTCAAGTATTAGGGTAATAAAAAATATTCACAATGAAGTATTTATTTGGTAAATGCAAGCAAAACAAAAAGCATCAAAAATATTTCTCCACTGCTTCCTCTCAAGACTACATATGCCAATATTTCATCAAGAAGAAGAATTAATGCTTATCTCCTAACAAAATATTTAAAAGAATTGTTGAAATTAAAGCTTTCCTTTCCAAAAAAAAAAAAAAATGACAAGTGGGGAGGTGGGGCCAAGATAGCAGAGTAAAAGCAGGAACTCTTCCCCAAACTGCTCCAAATTCCTTTAAATAATGACTCTAAAGAAATTTTAGAACATCAGAACATCCAAAAAGATGGAGTAGAACATTTCCCAGCTGAAGGCAACTTAGAAGCTGAGCAGAAAAGATCTGTGACACCAGGGTGGAAGTCCAGCATAAAATCCCAGTGCAGACCATGACAGCACAGTCTCATCCCAGCCCAGGCTTCCCAGCATCAGCAAGGTGGGACCTCTGAATCAGAGACCTCATTGTGGACCTCTTGGTCCAGGAACACCAAGAAGAGCTCAGAAAGTAAGTGGAGAGGATCTGTAGCAATGGATTGGGAGTCTGGTGTGCAGTCCCAGTACTGAAATCCCGAGGGGGCGGGGGGGGGGGGGGGAAGGGAGAGGGGAAGGAAGCCAGCGCCAGCAAAGCAAGACTCTTGATCTTACAACTGCAGTGGGGAGGGGAGACCTGGAAAGGAAAAAATGAAAACAGTCTCCCCTATTGTGGGTAAAGGTGACTTTTTAAAAACTGTTCATATCTGTCGTTTTATATCACTTTTTCAATATATGCTTTCCATCTCCTCTTCTGAAAGAGCCATCCCTTGTAACAAAAAGAAAAAAGAAAAAAGTTTAGTAAAAGTAAATAATATATCAACAAAGTCTGACATGAGATTTCATGATCCATTTCATGATCCAGTCTCTTCCCTACATCTGAAAAAAAAATCAGAAATAACTTCTTATATTTACTCTTTGGGTACAAGCTTGCTATAATTTCACTACGTTCAGATTTAATTTTTCCATTATTGTTGTTCTTTTCATTTACATTGCTGTAGTCATTATGCATATTGTTTGTCTAGTTTTTATTTTATTTTAATTTGCATCAGTACATATAAGTCTTCCTATGCTTCTCTGTGTTCTTTATATTTTTCTCTTACAAGGCACTAATATTTCACCAAACACAATCTGTTCAGCCATTCCCCCAATCTACATCATTTCCAGTTCTTTGCTGCTACAAAATATTTAATATTAATATTTTGATGTAGATCAGAACTTTCTTTCTTTGACCTCCTTGATATATCTGATTAGCAGTAAAATCTCAAAGTCAACATTTAGATCTCTGTGCTACCATAATTCCAAACTGCTTTCTAGAATGCTCAGATTGATTCATAGCTCCACCAACATTCATTTCGTATTTTTCCATAATATTGAAAATATGACAATTATATTGTCATCTGACTAATTAGGCAGCCAGGTAGTAAAGTTGATAGAGTTCTATGGCATTCAGGAAGATTGACTTTTAATCTATAGCCTCTTTCTATTTCAGTTACTTCAACTTTAGAGTAAGAGCATCAATAGCATCTACATCCCAGGGTTGTGAGGATCAAATGAGGTATAATTTGTAAACTGCTGACGCATAGTAGATGATTAATAATCTCATGTTTCCTTCCTTTCTTTGACAATTTGCTGACAAAAAAATCTCAAAGTTGTTTTGATTTGCATTTCCCTTCTTAGGGTGACAAAGAAATCATTCATAGAGCTAATTGAGAATTTACAATTCTTTTTAAAACTGTTTATTCATATTCTTTTACCATATTTACCTTAGATGATGACTTTGGGAATTACATATTTGTTTTAGTTCCCTGTATATCTCAATTTTATCACACAAAACTGATGTCTTAGCAGTAAGTCAGCAAGTTAGTTAAGTCAAATCTTTATTAAGCATCTCCCATCTTTCAGATACTGGGCTAAATACCAGGGCTACAAAGAAAGACAAAAACAGCTCTGCTTTCAAGAAGCTGATAGTCTTAAGAAAATAAATGTACAAACAATAAATGTATATACAGGATTAATTAGCAATAATATCAGAGAAAAGTACTAGCATTAAGAAGAGCCAGGGAAGGCTTCTTGCAGAAGTAAAGATTTTAATTAAGACTTGAAGAAAACCAGGGGGTAGAGATGTGGAGGAATAAAGGTCCAGGCAACGGGGTTGCCAGTGGAAAAAAACAGTCAGAAGGGACATTATGTGCAAGAATCATAAAGGAAGACAGTGTTACCTCAAAGTATATCCATCCAAAGCTTCTATTGCTATATAATAGTATTACTTTGAAATTAATTTCTGCCCTATTAATGTCCAGTTTTCTTAATAGATTTTTGTTTATTTTTTTTATCAAATTGTAATAGCTCTTCCCTAATAATTGGGGTTTTGGGGTTTAGCTAAAACTGTGCTCATGGTTTTTTGCTACTGTATTTCATGAACCTAATCTGTTCTGAGCAAATCCTATTTTTTGTATAAACAAAATCAAGGCAGACAAGATTAGAGGAGAAGCAGAAAGCTGGGGAGGAGAGGGATTCTGATAAAGATCTCATTTGTAAAATATAGAGAAATGATTCAAATGTATAAGAACACAAACCATTTTCCAATTGATAAATGGTCAAAGAATATGAACAGAAAATTTTCAGATAAGGAAATTAAAAACATTTCTAGCCATATGATAAATGCTCTAAATCACTATTGATCAGAGAATTGCAAATTAAGACAACTCTGGTACCATCACACACACCTCTCAGATTGGCTAAGATGACAGGAAAAGATAATGATAAATGGTGAAGGGAATGTGGAAAGATTGGGACCTAATACATTGCTGGTGGAGTTGTAAACTGATCCAACCATTCTGGAGAGCAATTTGGAACTATGCCCAAAGGACTATCAAACTGTGCATACCCTTTGATCCATCAGTTTCTCCACTGGGTCTGTAAAATCATAATATGATCACATGATCATCATAATATCATCATATGATCAAAATCATAAAAAAGGGAAAAGAACCTACATATAAAAAATGTTTTTAGCAGCCCTTTTTGTAATGCTAAAGAACTGGAAACTGAGTGGATGCCCATCAATTGGGGAATGACTGATTAAGTTATGCTATATGAATGTTATGGAATATTATTGTTCTATAATAAATGATCAACAGGATGATTTCCAAAAAGCCTAGAGAGACATAAGTAAAATGAGGCTAAGTGAAGTGAGTAGAATCAAGAAAACATTGTATACAGCAACAACAAGATTATACAATGATCAATTCTGATGGATGTGGCTCTTTTAAACAGTGAGGTGATTCAGGCTAATTCTAATAGACTTGTGATAGAGCCATTTGTTTCCAGAATGTTGAGACTGGATGTGGACCGCAACATAGTATTTTCATCTTTTTTTGTTGTTGCTTGTTTGCTTGCTTTTTTGTTTTCTTTCTCTTTTTTCCCCTCTTTTTGATCTGATTTTTCTTGTGCCACATGATAATTATAAAAATATGTATAGAAGAATTATACATGTTTAACATATTAAATTGCTTGCTATCTAGGGAAGGGATGAGGGGAAGGAAAGAGAAAATTGGGGGAAGTTGAACATTATTTATTTGACTGAACCTTTTTATTTTCAAAACATGCACAAATAATTTTCAACATTCATCTTGTCAAAATCTTGTGTTCCAAATTTTTTCCTTCCCTTCCCCCCTAAACAACAAGTAATCAAATATGTTAAATGTGTGCAGTTCTTCTATACATATTTCTATAATTATCATGTGGCACAAGAAAAATCAGATAAAAAAGGGAAAAATGAGAAAAAATGCAAACAAACAACAATAAAAAAGGTGAAAATATTATGTTGTGATCTATACTCAATCCCCATAGTTCTCTTTCTGGATGCAGGAGCTGGTAGAAACAGTAAATATTTTGAATGGCAAAAATAGGATGTGAAAATATATGGCTTGCAGGAATCCTTCTGTAAAGGTCCCTTTTTCTATTTGAGTTTGGCACCACTGTTATATATTATACACACACACATTCTCACACACACACACACACACACACACACTCATATACACATATATGTGTATATGTATATAAACATATGTATAGTATATATATATAGTATACATATAGCCTAAATATTTCATAAAGTAATAGAACTGTTTTCCATTAATTATCTAAGATGATATGTCTCATCAACCATCACTATGACATTTTTATGTTGTTTTACAATTTTCCATTTATCCCATTTGACTCACAGTCCCACATATTTTGTGGAGAGGGAAATTGAGACCCAGAGAGGTAAGTCATTCATCCACAATCATACTGCTAATAAATGATAAGGGAAGGATTCAAACTCAGGTTTCTTTAAACTTCAGTTATATTGTTCTTTGCATTGTACCCCCACTGCCTCTTCTATAAAGAATAAAGGGGCCAGTTTTCTCATTTGAGTTTTGGGAATCTATTTTATGACTTCATGGTAACACCTAGTACATAGAGATGCCAAATAAAGCATATGAAAGTTTTACACCTACCTTTTACGTGCAGATGCATTGGCAATGCTAGGAGGGGATTAACAGCCTTTTAAAAACTTGCATATTTCATCAGAAAGAAAAAGCAACTGGATTAGTGGAGTGTTTTCCACTTTGCTGAGCATCATTGAATGTCTCTTTTCCATGCCAAATTATTTTTCTAGGGGAAAAAAGGGGGACCATTTTGGGGGGAAAAAGTTAGGGATTTGTTTTGAGCTTGTTTTGTTCTACCATAACATTTCAAGCAATGCTTCTCTTAATTCCAGAGTGACAACTAATTTTTTTTCATTCACAGAACATGGCAATCTGTGCAAACTCTCAGTGCTGTGACTCAGCAGCTTGGTTAATCTTAATGGATGGAACTGTATCTAGAGCGGAAGTTTCTACATGCTTGCTAATAGGTTAATAGCCTCATCCAGAAATAATAAATTAATCTGAATAACTAGATTTAGAGCAATAGCTGTGAGTTCTGCCCTAACTTTGTAGAGAGTCTTAACAAATTGCATGACATTTAATTGTACACTTACTCTTTTTAACTAACATTTATTGATCTTCTACTATGGGGATAGGGGGTATTATACTACCTGATAGGGGGAAGTAAAGATAATTAGGGTAATAGCAAGAGTTACTACTTGCCTAGAGTTTTAAGGTTCATAGAGCACTGTGTGTATGTATGTCTGTATATTTGTTTAATCTTAGTCAATCCTCATAACCCTTGGAAGTAGGTATTATAAATATACCATTTTACAGGTGAAGAAACTAAGACTAGGAGAGTTTAAATGACATACCTGGAGTCATATATCTAGTGGAAACCTGAGTCAGGATTTGAATAGTGAAGCAGAATGTGATATGTTTAGACAAAACCAAGTGCTATGAGCATTCTGTTACAGAAAAGATTGTTTCTACCTAGATGGTCAGGGAAGGCTTTGTGATCCAAACAACGTTTTAGTTCTTTAAAGATTAGAACTGGAAAAGATATGAGGAGAGGACATTTATGTCATATGGAGTGGTATAAGAAAAAACCCAGAGGCCAAAATATATGAAGTATAAACAATGGTATCTAACATTTGTTGGAAAATGGCAAGCCCTTTAATGATGAGTAAGGGGGAGGGGGAGTGGCAAGGAATATGATGAGAACTATGCAGCATCCTGTCCATGAGCTCAACAAGGACTCTAGTAAGGAAAAGATAACCTGAGCAGCTATTAAAATATTCCAGGTAATGAGGACTTAGACTAAAGGAATAACAGGGTGGAAAGATGATGAATGAAAGAGATAGTTCTGAGATATAACCAATAAACTATGACAACTGATTAAATTAAGGGATGGAAGGAGGAAAATTGGAAAAGATATTATCAAGGTGTAGAGGAGTTCTATATTACTAACAAGAACAATGTTAAAATTGCCAACTATGGGAGAGAGGAAGGAATTACCAAATATGAGATCTGATTCTGTCTGGCTAGAATGGATCTCTTTCCCCAAAGAAGGCAGTGGATATCCAGATAGAATGATTGATAAAGACTATAGTCATAAAAAAAATTTTTTAAATAAAAAAAGACTATAGTTGTGCTCCACTGAACACCAAAAGAATCCTACCATGTGTATTCATACCTTACTCATAATTGGGCTGTTCAAAGGTGCCTAGGGTCTACTTATAATAACTAGATTGATGTATTTTTAAAAGATATAAACTTTCTTTGTCCTCCTAAATATAATATAACAGGCCTAAGCGCTGAAGATTTTCAGATCCATTCTATGGTTCTGGAGAGGAATGGTCTTCCTCAAATAACTATATTGCATTCTTTCTTCCTTTAGAGACCAGGACCATATAAGCCTTGGGTGACCTGGCAAATCTGCTCATACATGAATCCTAGTATCTTTTTTATAGGTATGTAAATATCAATGGTTGATATATTGCCAATAACCCCATAGTTAAAATCAAGGAATGGTGGGGGGAGCAGGGAGGATGCGATATTTCTATTCTTGATTTAGACTAAACAGAATACAGGCTCTTGGAGAAAATCAAAAGAGGTCATCCCATCATGAATTAAATAACCTCCTTTCTTTGTGACCATCTTCAAGAAGCAAGAGCATGGAGGGAAGTTAGGAAAATAAGAGTTAGCCCTTTGATCACATTATTAGTATTAAAGTGATGTGTTTTATAATTTTTATACAAATTATGGGATGCTATGGCACAGTCAATTGTTGACTGACAAATCTTATCTCCAGATACAGCTGGGCTTGTGAAAATGGCAGTGTCAGCCAACACTGCATACCCACAGTTTCTGAAGTGCCTGCTGGCACCTGCTTTACAAAGAATTCCTGCTGTTCACAGGCCTTCCCAAGGGCTTTTACTAATCTCAGTTCTAGCAATGTGGGACTGTCAGCAGTCTTTGAACTTTCAATGTTCAATGAGTCAAACTAGACTGACAAGGAGAGGTTTCCAGGGAAATAGGCACAAATCTTTCTTTACTACAAGATAGAGATTGGGATGAATGGGGGAAGATTGCTTGATGACATCAAGTTGTGTGAGCAAGTTAGTTTAAATGAAAGTATAAAATAAGTCAGCATCAAAGTAGAGAAGAAAAATTATTGACCTTAGAGTCCCAAGAATTGAGTTCCAATCATAATCCAACCTTTTGCTATCTGTATGACCTCATGAACTATATAACCTCTTTGAGACTTAGTTCCTTTGTCTATACAAAGGACCTCTGGGGGTCTTCCTGCTCTAGAAGAATTACAGATAAGCCAACAAAATTCCTTTGGAAAGAGAGGAAATACCAACAAAACACCTGCTCTTTTCCTCTCCTTCTTCCACTCAATCACAGAGACAGATAGTTTCTGTGGTACAGGGGCTGCATACCAAAGGATTGGAGAAAAACTAACTAGCATATCCCTTACATTCAAGAAGGGATCTAGGAAAGCTTCAGAAGCCTTTTAAGTTGGGCTATAATAGGAGGGGAACGACTGGGAAGAGTCATCAGAGAAAGCTTGAGGCAACACCTACAGGATTGGGGTAGGATAAACAAATGTCAGCATAAACCCAGAATGGAAAGATTAAATATCTGACAAAGAGAAGCTGCAGACATAAAGCTCCTAGACTTGGAGGAACATTTTTAAAATGTTTAGTAATGGGAGAAGGAGGGGAGGAAGTCTTGTATCATTAAGAATGACCTAGAAAGTTTAATACTTTATTCTTATCCCTCCTCTTCTAAAAAAGCATTTGAAATCATATATTAATACTGACACAATGTTTTTCTTTGAATCAAACATGTAGAAAAAATTTCTATACTGTATCTAGCAAGGGCAGTAAAGGAATAATAGAAATAAACATCTGTTTCATCCCACAAATGACTGGAAAATTTAATAATGTGGACATTTTTTTAAAATAACTTAAGGTGGGAGAGTGAAGGCAGACTGAAAACTAAGCTTTATAGGAGATGTTTAGCCTAAAGATGAGAAAACTTAGGTGGAACAAACTGTCCTCAAACATTTTAAGGGATCTAAAGAGAAAAATAAAGGGAAGGAAGGAGGGAGGGAAGAAGACAGACAGAAAGACGAGACAAACAAACTCCATCCTCATAGGACAACTTGAGAGGACCTCTGAGAAAACTCCTGAGGTTGAGATTTGGTCTGAGTGAGATATAAAGACTTCTATGCCAACTTCACTAAATAAACAGTGGGCCATGAGGGAAGCAGACAAGGCCTCAAGAAATTTCTTGTCAGGAACTTTCATTCCCCCAACTTTTTCCTCACAAACTTTCACCTGAAGAACAGCAAACAATCAGAGAAGATTGAAGAACCCATTCCTGTTTCCAAAAATAAGGCCTAACAATGTTGACCAGATGTGATCTGATTGTGGCTCTGGGCAAGGGTGACCATACTTGGTGAATGTAGCACCACAAGGAACAAGAACATTTTCAAAACAGCTTCGTTGGGGCTTAAGGAAGGAACAGAAGAGTCTCTAAGGTTGAGCCCCCAGACATAATTCAGAAAACAACTGTAAGAAGGACTTGAGGCCTGGAGCAATATTACCCACAACTCGGTACTAAAACTTGATGATATTAAGCTGCTAAAAATAAGACAATTTTTAAAAAATGTGTGATCAAAGGAAAAGGGACCTGATCATTGATAGCTCTTTTAGTATAAAAGAGCTGAGTTCATATTCAGAGGAAGATAGTAAAGTTAAAATTAAAAAGCCACTTCTACTCTTAAAAAATAAAGAAAGAATGTCAAGTAGTCACAAAGCCAAAAAGAAATCTGGAAGAACTTTAAAAATAATTATTAAAAAAAATAAAATAAAATAAGAGAGAACAAAGAAACTGGGGGGGAGCCATTCAAGAAAATTATGAAAAGAAGTTAACAAATTGGAAAGAGATGAAATTGTAAGAACAAAAATATATGGAATTCAAAAATCAAATATGAGAGAACAGAAAAAAATCAGAAAAAGATAAAAGCAATCCAAAAAAATTATAAAAAGAGTAAACCAAGTAGAAAAAAAAAGATATAAAATCTTAAGAATTAGACAAGTGGAACTAAATGATGTTATAAGACATCAAAATAATAAAACTAGAAAAATAGGAGAGAATCTAAAACATCTCATCAGAAAAACAACCAATCAGAAAAACATTCTTTCTTTCTATGCAATCTATAATCCAATCATCCCAGTCTACTTCTTCACCTATGATGCTCCATCTGCCATCTCTATACTTCTGAACCTGGACCTGAAAATGTTATCTTTCTCCATCATCTCTTAGAATCCCTAACTTCCTTCAAGACTTAGTTCAGACTCTATTTAAGGAAAGACTATTCTTTATACTCCTGATATCCAGTACCTTGTCATCTAAGTTTACTTTCTTTCTATTAAACTTTAAGATTAGTTTAAGACTATTAATACTTTGAGGTCATTCTGTATATGTATCTTGTCTCCCACAAGATAATGTAAGCTTATCAAAGGAGACTGTATTTTGCTTTTTCTTTGCATTCCCAGCACTTAGCACAATGTCTAAACATGCTAAACCCTTAATAAATGGTTATTGATTGATTGATTATATTGAAATGACATCTGTCTCTGCAATTCTACTGCTTCTACTTCTTCTGAGTCCAATTTGAAAAAATTCTCTCCAGTGAGCATGTCTTTCCTAATTCATTCCTAACTCATAGAATCATGGATTTACAACTGAAGGAATATTAAAAACCATTAATTCCAATTACCAATTTTACAGATAAGGAAATTGAGATGCAGAGAGATTCAATGACTTGCATAAGATAACATGGTAACTATCTAAAGATAGAATCTGAACCCAGTTCTTCCTGATTCCAAGCCCGGTGCCCCATCCATGTGACCATATCACCTCACAATTCCTCATCATATAGCATGGTTTCAAGTCTCCTTGCCATATAACAAATGAATTGCTGCTTCTCAATAGTTTTTATAAGCTTTCTATTGGATCTGATTCCATTAAGGAAACATCTCTGCATATGGATTTTTGTAGTCTCATTTAATTTTCTTTGAAAACAATCATGTTTTAGGGGAAAATAAAACTAATGTGAAACATGATGACACATCATAAAATTGGAATTAATACCCCAAACCATCATTGATGGAAAGCTGCTGCAAGAAGAAAATACCCTCAATGTGTTATAAAAAATAAGCCCATGCAAAATTCAAACCATGTGTGGTTCAGTGCATTAAATGATCTCTTCGACCCAGATTGATTCCCTCGGGCCCTATTCATATGGATGTTACACACCCCAAATGCGTATTTAATTTTGTGGTCTATACTCTGAGGACCCATCTAGATGAAAATTGGCAGCTCTGAGAGAGTCTGTTCTAGCCCCTTTGGCAGGAACTCAACTCAGGAGACTTTATGGGATGGGGATCGGGAGGAGGGGAGGGGAAGACAAAGGCAAAGAAATGGCACTTGTTCCCATCCCTGCTTGCTGGTGAAAAAGTGAAGGAATATGGTCCATAGGGGAAAACAGAAGCCTTCGATCTAAAATATAAAAGAGGTCCTGAAGGTAACAACTCACTGGCCTAATTCTGCCATACTGAGGTATAAACCTGACCTATCTCATAATGGCAAATTAGGTGAAATCATCCTCAGCTCTTATTTTTATGGCCCCTTTCTGCTTTCTAGAATGTCCTCACACCTTGCGGAGTGAACAAATCACTTGCTTTTAATGATTTACCAATGTTCTAAAGATATGAGCAAATAAAAGTTTGTTACAATCTCTTAGGAGAACATTTTCATCCTAAAAGAAGACATTTCAATGTTTCTCCAAAAGGCATTTTAATGTTGATAAAGATCTCTTGAATATCAAAAACCCCTCCTTTATCATTGTTCAATTGTTTTGATCATATCCAACTCTTCCAGACCTCATTTCCTGGCAAAAATACTAGAATAGTTTGTCATTTCCTTCTCCAGCTCAGATGAAGAAACAGGCAAACAGGATGAAGTGACTTGCTCAGGGTCACACAGTACGTGTCTGAGGTCAGATCTGAACTAAGGAAAATGAGTCTTCATGACTCTAGCCATTGCACTTTATCCACTGTGCCACATACTTGCCTGTCATTCTTACTACAGAAGCAGCTGAGGCTGGCAGATCACTTGAGCTCAAGAATAATAAATTGAAGTGGGCTAAGACAGTCTAGTTTGCCCAATAAATTCCCTGGAGCACCTGGGAAATACAGTGGGTCAAAGCTTCTGAGTACTGGCAATAACGAAATTCACTGTGAGTCACAGCTGCATTTCCAAAGCTTAAAAAAAAAAGGCTCAAGGGAATAAATGTTTAATAACCAAAGTTCAGACATACTAATAAGTGGTAGGAGAGAGATTTAGAGGTGTGGGGGCAGGGGTGACTGGAAGGTAAACCCCATGAGTTATATTTGTTAGGGTCAGTTCTGATATTTTGAGCAGTGAAGCATGGTAGAAAGAATAGTATGTTAGATATCAAGAAACCTGGCTTTTGGTCTCAGCTCTGCTCCTAAGGAACCATTCTGGGAAAATCATCTAACCTTCCTGTAATCTGGTCAACTATAAAATGTAAGGAAGCAGACATAATAATGTTCCCTCCCCATCTGGTGGGCAAAAGTAGGAGAGGAGCACAGAAAGGAGTTGCAATTGGGATAAACATAATTTAGTCATCAACCAAAATATATATTCTCTGACTCAATCCCTAACTGGTTTAGCAGCAAAGATTTGCCTTTGAGATTTAAAATAGTAGGCTGTGCTTAGTGAGATAGAAGCTTTGAAGTAGATTCTTGCTCCTCACTTCTTATCCCAGATGACTAACTAATTCTGGTCCTAGTCGAGGTTTGGCCTGGATTAGGGGCTCTTAATTTGTTTTTGTCATGGATCTCTTTGGAAATCTTGTGAAGCCTATGGACTTCTCAAAATGATATTTTTAAGAGTGTATAAAATAAAATACATGGTATTACAAAGGATACTAATTATGTTAAAGTAGAATTATCAAAACTTTTTTTTTAAGTTTGCAGTCTTCTGCTTAAGAATCTCTGGCCTAGATCAAGACCATTCCCACAGACCACCAGAACAGTCATAGAGAAACTTGAGTTTTACATGAACTGATACAGAGTAAAATAAGCGGAATGAAGAGAACAAGTTATAAAGACAAACAACTTTGAAAATCTTTAGAACTCTACATATTGACTAACCACAATTCCAATGGATTCATGATGAAACACGCTATTGCTATTCATTTCTAAATAGAAAGGTTATGGACTCAAAGAACAGATTGAGACAGGTAGACATGGCCAATATGGGAATTCGGTTTGCTTGAGTATATCTGTTGAATTTTTCTTTCTTTCTAAGTTAGGGTGGTATGAAAAGAAAAAATAGATTTTTATTTATTCTCAAAAATTAAAATTTAATTTAAAATTTGGAACCAATATACCCCCAGAAGGTCAAATTAGCTATCAGCATACTGCTTTTAAAAGTCACAGTTACTTAGAATCAAACAATTTTATAAAGTAATTCTCATATAATATGTCAAATGCTCTTAATAGCTAATCTCTAGACAACCTCTAGCTTGTAAAAGTCTTTCCTAAAATATATTGCTCAGAACTGCGCAATGCTCTATATGTAATCTGGTGGGATGTGGGAATGGGGAGAATACAATGGCACTATGTTGTTTTAGACAACATTTATATTAATATAACCTAAGATCACAGTAGTTTCTTGAACTGCTATATCAAACTGGTGACTCATATTGAACTTATATATTATTAAAAACTCCCACAAATTTTTTTATACCAGAGGCCATTCTCCCCAAAACTATTCTTAATGCAATTGGTTTTTACCTAATTTTATAATTATTTCTATTAAAGTTCAACTTATTAAATTTAGTTCATCGTTCTAGCCCTTTGAGATTTTTCTGCATTTGTAGTCTGTCATCCACCATGTTAGCTATTGCTTCTAACTTCATGTTATCCAAGTTCATGATGTATTTTTATCCAAGTCATTGATAAAAATGTTAAATAGAATAGATTCATGGACTAACCTTTTTACTTTAGTAAAAACTCTCTCCATCCCTATATTGTCATGATCCCTAAATAATTCTATATCAGTATCAATCTATTAATTAATATTATGAATCTGATGATTCAGTCAATGCACCCAGTATATAATGAGGGACTTTGTCAGTTCAAATCCAAGCATATGATGCATCTCTCCCATTTTAATAAATTTGTCCAAAAAAATTATTTTAATGAACCCATTTTTGTTGTTATTGTCAAATTGTTTCAGCCATATCCAATGCTTTGTGACCCCATTTAGCGTTTTTTTGTCAAAGATACTAAAATAGTTTGTCACTTCCTTCTCTAGCTCATTTTACAGATGAAGAAATTAAAGCAAACAGGGTCAAATACCTTGCCCAGGATCACACAGCTAGTAAGTATTTGAGGCTGGATTTGAATTCAGTTTCTCCTGATTCCAGGGCCAGCACCATCCACTGTTACCTAACTCCCTATAATGAACCTATGCCTGCTTCTAAACTCCTCCCTAACCAAGTGCTCAAAAACCAACCATTTAGAATTTTTCCAGGAATGAAAGTTAACTTCACAAGCTTAAAGCTTGCTGCTGAATATGTATTCTACTCTTTTAGAAAAGGAGAATATTTATGTTGCTCCAGTCCTGGAATATATCTCTAATTCCTTATGATTTTTTTTTTAAGAATCATAGACAATTTAGCAATCACTTTTACAAGTTCTCTCAGTACCCTGGAATGTAATTCCCTTGGGGCAGAAAACATACATTTATTTAGGTAAGACCTGTATTACTATCTCTTTGCTTAATTGGGATTTAATTCTCCCTGTACTCTTATCCTATCCTCTTTAGTTTGAAGATGGTTTTCGATAAAAAATTGAAAAAAACTTGAATACTTCTGTCATCCTTCAAACTTTTGTTATTGTTACTTCATTCACCCTAAATAGTGTGCCTATTTTACCTTGTCCCCAGGAGAGCTAAAGAATATCTTTTTAACATTTTTAGCATTTACTCTTCCTGAGATTATTTTCATGGGTCTGTGTTGTTCTTTTATATTTAATGCTTCATTATATTTCCTTGCTTCTATTTTTTAAAACATAACTTTTTGAAACTTCAGCCAATTATGGAGTTTCTAATGCAATTACATTGTGGTCTTCAGAGACTTCCATCTTTTCTTCTTCATCAGAATAATTTACAACTATGGTATAAGAATTGCTTTTTTTGACAGCTACCATTACCATTTCTCTTGAGCTGAATTTTAGATTCTCATACCATAGAATCTTACTTATCTTTTTTTCTAGATTTTTTGAAAACTTATTTTCCTGAAACCTGGAGTGTCTGACAAATTATTACACTCTAAAATGACATGTTTACTTCTAAGTGAACCCTAAAGTAACATGATTACTTCCTCTCAATCTCTCCATTCTTTCCACTCAACTAATTAGTTGCTACTTGGTCAGAATCAGGTCAAGAATAACAGTTCTCATCACTTCCTCTAGCTTCTGAAAATAAATTAAGAATTTATCAGCTGCTATGCTTTCAGCAGAATAAGGGACAGAAATTAGATCTATGATTTCACTGATAAAAGAAACTCAAGTTGAGAAAAATTCCTCTATCAATTCAGATTCTCTATCTTTACAAATAGTCTTAGAGAGTGGTCTAGTATCACACAACAGTAAATCACAGAGTATAACTTGAATCCACGTATTTCTGCTTCCAAGGTTCAGATTACATACTATACCACACTGGTGCCAACAAATATATGAAGTGTTAATGTCACACATCACAATAATATTTCTGTCACAAACTCATCATCCATTTCTTCTGACTGACCTATCAGTCCATAGCACACTCCTTCCATATTATCACTTTTGTTTCTCATTTCTTTTTTTCTTCCCTTAATTCTCTCTACCACATTTCTCTCAGGTAAGCTTCATGAACAAATATATTTCCTTTCCCCCTCCCAAGAAAAAAAAATATTTATTCACTGCTTCAATTGTATATAATATAAAACTATGCTAAAGTCAATCTAACTTTTCCCCCCTCCCCATTTATTGAGAGTTTTATTTTTTAAATGTTTCATTTTTATTACATTTGCTTTTTTGAGTTCTAAATTCAATCATACCAACCCCCATTGAAAAAACAATTTGATATAAGTTATATATGCACAGTAATGCAAAACATGATGAATATATTTTCTTGATATAAAGTGCTGACTACCCCATCTAGTTAATCTGTTCTTATTGAACAAAATGTGCTTCTCCACTGCTAAATTCATGTCATGAATCCTAGACCACCAAGTTATCATGATATCAATGAAGTCACTCTTAATTTCCTGTCCTAAGAGCTCTAATACTCTTTACTAATGCAATTAAATTGAACAGATTGTCCATATTCAGCACATTTGTGTATAGACACCTGAGGTTATAAGCCTCATCACTGTCCCTTTTCCAAGATAGTTCTCTTTGTCTTGGTGGACTTCTCTTTCCATTGTACTCAGTTCAGCCTCTATATTTAGCTCTTTTCTCCCTTTCTTTCCATTTTCCATTTGAAATTTAAATTATGCTGAGATGCTTGCTTTAAGGAGAGTCAAAGCATTTTGCTATTTTTTTAATCATGCTAGAATTGAAATCCCCCCATCACAATAATATCCTGCCTTAGTAATGATTTGATCACCTGTGTCAACTCCTCATCAATTTCTTCCAGTTGACACAACGATCTATAACATTCCCACCAAAATATCACTCCTGATTCTCATTCCTTATCTTCCAATATCACTTCTATTTTCATTCCTTTTCTCCTAATATCAATTCCATTTCTTATTTCATTATTCCTTCTTTTAATACTATCAATAACAGTACCCAAACTTAACAGAGGATGATATACCTCTTCTATTCTAAAAATGTACCCACCATGGAAAGCCAGAACATCTATAACAATGAGTCAGGGTACCTTTACCCTAACCTGTTGGAGAAACATTGACAAATTTTTGTTTCCCAAGTCTCCTTTTTAACCAGATGTCTCTAGCATTCAATTAGTTTCTAAATAATGACAGTTTCAAAGATTGCAGTCTCAGACATTAGTCACATTTTAATGAATATTTCTCTCTTTAGCAAAGCTCTAAACCTCTGGCTGAGATTTTAAAATCCCTGATTTTATCATCAACACATTTACAAGTCATTTCTTAAAGTGGTTTCTTTTTGCTATTAAATAATCTCATTCAGTATTAGATAATTCTTTTTAATGGCTAAGGTTGATTCTGATCTTGTCCCAAATTCTTGTTTGGAGAATATAGCTTTACAGGCATTAACTAAATCTGGAAGGCAAAAAATGAAGTATACACAACTCCAGAATGAGTTTTCAAGTCACAATTTTCAATGTATGATATGAACTGTGGATTATTGGAAGGAAGGAGGGAATTGTTTAAACGGTGAGTAGTAAAATGTAGAATTAATTTGTCTTCTTAAAAAGAAAGCAGAAGAGTAAGAAAAAAAGAGAGACAAAGAGAGATTTCCAAAAAGAAAGTTGAGCTTAATTAGGTTTGTTTTGTGTGTACTTGATGGAAAATAGAAGTACTTTTTGAGAATCTATTACACTGTACAGCCACAATTATGTTCCTATGCAGTCTACATGAACAAAAATAAAAGTATGGTCTCTACCCTTAAAAAGCTTAGACAGACAAGACAAAGAAAGCAATAGCAAATACAATAATAACTAATATTTAAATTACACTTACTACGTGCCAGGTGTTTTATAATTATTATCTCATTTGGTCCTTAAAACAACTCTTGGAAGTGGGTGCTATTATTTCCCCCATTTTACAAATGAGGAAACTAAGGCAAAGAGGGTTAAGTGACTTGCCTAGGGTCACACCATTAGTAAGTATCTCAGATCAGATTAGAACCAGGTCTTCCTCACTCCACGTCTGATGTTCTATCAATTGTACCACCTAGTTGCCCCATGATAGTGTATAATATGTGTATAATACAATAGTGTATGATAAGTGTGTACCAAATTATGGGGTATAGGTACTTGGTTATAGAGGTTTCAAAAACAGGAAAAGTCAGGGAGCCATGGTGGCGGAGATCAGACAGGAGTCTCTGTAACCTCCTCTAACCTTCCCTCAAACCAACAACATATGAAGCCTCTAGACTGATTTTGAAGCAAAAAAATCCACAATATCTGGAGGACAATACGATTCTACAAGAAGATACTCTGGAAGAACCTCAAAACAGGTCTGTTTTAATTGGACAGGGGGGTGGTCTGCTGAACCCAGACTGCAGCACAGGAAGACTGGGGCAGGGAGCTGGAGCAGGGAGCTGGAACAGGAGTCGGAACAGGAGTGGAAGCATTGTGCTTTTCACACACCTGGGAGTCTTCTGGGGGCCTCTTGGGCCAATCTGTCCTGATTGTGGGCAGGTGGTTTGGGGGGTCTGCCTTTTGTGGGGGGTAGATTGTGAACCACTGAACCCCTGATGAGCATCAGACCTAGCTGCCATTAAACAACACCCTAGGGTGATCAATCAATCAGCAGGACTGATCAGCACCAGAAATAATTCAATCAGCAGAGCTGCCCAGTTCCTGAAATAACTCAATCAGCAGAACTGCCCCAGGGCAAATTAAAGCAGCTGTCCCACCTTTGCCCTAAACAGACCTCACACCTTTAAAAAAAAA
>JAJPUD010000888.1:327221-371162 GCA_023553655.1 Myrmecobius fasciatus
TCAAACCAGTTGTTCAGCGATGAAGATAGTCATATACATCCAGAGAGAGGCCTGTGGGAACTGAGTGTGAACCACAACACAGCATTTTAACGCTTTCTGTGAATATTTCCATGCATTTTGTTTTCCTTCTTAGGTTGTTTTTTCTTCTTCTCTTTCTAGATCTGATGTTTCTTGTGCAGTAAGATAACTGTATAGATATGTATACATGTATTGTATTTGTCATATAATTTATCCTATTTAGTATGTATTAGATTACCTGTCATCTAGGGGTGGGGGGTAGGGGGAAGGAGGGGAAAAGGTTGGGGAAAAAAAGTTTTTTCAAAGGTCATTGTAGAAAAATCACTCATATGTTTTGTAAATAAAAAGCTTTATAAAAAAAATAAAATAAAAAAACAAAAACAGGAAAAGTCAGAGAAGGCTGGATTTATTCATAATAGACTGCCTCTTTAGAGGAGAAAAAGAAGGGTTAGCATACAAGGAAAATAGTATTAAGTGACTTGAGCAGGGACATACAGCTAGTAAGTGCTTGAGTCCTGATTTGAACTCAGGAAGATTAGTAGAGAGTGGATCCTGCTCTGCTTGGGTAGCTCTGCATTGCATAGCTTACAATTTCATTGAGCTACACAAGCCTCTTGTGATTCAGTGATACAGGAAGGATCATTCAATATGTACTCAATATGTGAGCAAATTTGGAAAACTCAAACAGTGATCACTGAATTGGAAAAGATTAGTTTATGTCCTATTCCTTTAAAGGAGCAATGCTAAAGAATACCAAACAATTGTGCTCCTTTCACACACCAACAAAGTTATGCTTAAAATTTTGCAAGGTAGACTTCAGCAATATGTGAAGAAAAGAAGAATAAGCTGATTTTCAAAGAGGCAGAGAACTAAAAACCAAATTATCAACATTTACTGGATTATGGATAATGCAAAGGAATTCCAGGAAAAAAAAATGTCTACTTCTGCTTCATTAAAGCATTAAAGCCTTTGACTGTGTGGTTCATAACAAAATGTGACAAATCTTCAAAGATATGAGAGTACCAGACCATCTTATTTATCTTCTGAAGAACCTGTGTGTGAGTCATGAAGCAACAATTAGAACTAAACATAAAACAATTGATTGGTTTAAAATTGTAAAAGGAATATAACAAGGCTGTATATTATCACTTCTTATTTTATTTATATGCTAAATATTTCAAGCGAATTGCCAAGCTGGACTAATCAAATGCTGGAATTAAGATTTCCAGGAGAAACACCAGCAATCTCACATATGCAAATGATACTTCTCTATGACAGGAAGTGTAAACTTAAGAAACCTCTTGATGAAAAAGAAAAAGGAATGTGTAAAAATTTAAAGCTTAATATCAAAAAAAAAAAAAAACTTAAGATCTTAGCAACTAGCTCCCTATCTCCTAGCAAAGGGAGAAGAGATGAAAGATTTTATATTCTTGGACTCAAAGATCCCTGCATATAGTGAATGTAGCTATGGCAAATCTGGACAGCATATTACAAGCAGAGACATCACCTTGCTGACAAAGATCATATAGCCAAAGCTGTGGTTTCTCCAGTAGTAATGTATGGCTGTGAGAGTTAGACTATAAGGAAAGTTGAGCACCACAGAATCAATACTTTCAATTGTGATGCTCCAGAAGACTTTTGAGAGTCTCTTGAACAACAAGATCACATTTGTCAATATGTAAAGAAATTGATTAAGATTATTAATTGAAAGGTCAAATACTGAAACTGCAACTTAAATACTTTGGACACATAAAAAGAAGATGGGACTTATTGGAAGAGTCCCTGATGCCAGGAAAAATTAAAAGCAAAAGAAAAAGGGGACAGATGAAGAGATAATGTCATGGAAGCAAATAAAAGCTTGGTTAGATTTCAGGAGATAGTGGAGGATAGAAGTGTCTGATGTTCCGGAGTCCACAGGATTATGAAGATTCAGATATGATGGAATGACTGAATAAGAACAATTTAATATCTCAGTACCTTGGGCCACTCTGAGACTATAAATTGCAGAACAAGTACCAAGCTATATTGGTAGAAGGAATTTTCTCATTTGGTCTTCCTTAAACAAAGGAAATCACAAGTCCACCAGAAAACTGTCAAAAACATATAAGATTGATTGGAAAAGAAAAAGGCTGAAGTCAGAGAAGCCATCTCAGAGTTGGTTGTAATGATCCAGATGTAGGAGACCAATGCAACAGAATGGAGAGAAAGGGTTACACACAGGGGAATTTTAAGGGAAAAAATCAACAGAACTAAATTATTGACCCGATTTTCGGAATGAATCAAAGATGATTCCAAAGTTTCAGCTTGGGAGCTGAAGAAACCTTACTTTGCACGTAGGGCATCTTTTTTATATATGAGGATGGTGAGTCCTAGAGAAGTTGAGAGTAGTAATAAAAATAATAGCTGATGATTATAAATTTCTTCAAAAGTCCTGCTTAATAGATAGTCACAATGCTAATTTTGGTGTTTTAATATGTCTTATAAAAGATAGAGCACATAGTTTTCACCAAGAAAGCTGTTGTTTGGGATTTACAATCCTTTTTTGGAAGTTGCTATAATATGACAAATTTTTCATAGACAAATCTAATGAGGACATTAAACACTTCCAAAATTCCTTTTGTATAAAGCATTGACAAAGTTTCATAAAATCCCTTGGAGTCCCAGTGGAGTAACTGCAAATGGTGCTAGGATTTTCCAAACCCTGCTCCATAGTAGGACCCACAAGTATAAGCATCAGTCTTGGTCTTTGCATCTGTAAATTTGTATGCAGAGTTAGTATTTATTATTAGTAGTATCAGCCTCAATCTGAAAATAGAATGAAAAAACAATAGAATTCATTTAGAACACTAGAATCAGAACAAAGAAGCAATTCTTTTTCATATTCCTTCTTTACAAAGTTCCATTCTCACATTTCAAAGTCAGATTTGACCCAAGTTCAGTCCAATTGAATGGTATAACAGAATTTTTGTAATGATCCACAAATATGGAGTAGTTGGGTGATACATTGGATAAAGACCCAGACCTGAAGTCATGAAGACCTGAGTTCAAAAATAGCCTTCAACATTTACTAGTTGAGTGACTCGAGGAAAGTTTCCCTTTGTCTCTGCTCCTTCATTGGTAAAATGGAGATAACACTATCACTTTTACAGTGAGGATTAAATAAGATAATAAATGTAAAATGTTTAAAATGCTTGGTACACAGTAAACATTTACATAAGTGTTTGCTACATTGTTATTGCTATTGCTATTATTTTATAGGATTAAAAGAAACTTTAAATGTTTTCTTTTCTAAATACAGGATGTATGTAGTGTGCCAGGCATGGAATCAAGAAGACTCATTTTCTGAGATTCAAATCTGTCCTCAGATACTCACTATCTGGGTGATCCTGGGCAAGGATCACACTTAAGACTGTTTGCCCTAGTCTCTCTTCTACGAAATGAGCTAGAGAAGTAGATGGCAAGCCACTCCAGCATCTTTACCAAGAAAACGCCAAGTAGGGTCACAAAGAGTCAGACACAACTGAAAATGACTGAACAACAACAACCTAATCACTTCATTTTACAGATGAGAATCCTGAGACCCAGAATGGATAAATAATTTGCCCAAGGTGACACAGGTAATAAGCAGCAGAACAGGTATTTAAACCTAGGTCTTCTGACTTCATATCTAGCACTTTCCATCTGCTTTGTATCATAAAGATCACAAGATTAAAATCTCAGCAGAGACCAATGACTGACTACAGAGGGGAATGAAAGCCCATTTAAGGCCCTCGTTTCTTTGTATGCCCAGCAACTAGCTCCTAACATCTTGCACATAGTAGGCCCTTAATAAGTACTGATATAATCAAAATAAGAAAAATCCATTTGCAAATTATTGAATTAGAATTTAAATATAGTCTATGTATAGGCATGTTAGTTAAGTCCAATCCTGTACTTTGATGGAAGATACATAAGTTGTTAAAACATTGACTGAACTTGTGAGGAAATACAAGTAAAATAAATTCCAATATAATTTTGGAAATTCTAATACTTTTATTAATAGAGCCCTGGGAATTAAAATAATGGCAGACTATAGTTCATTCAAATTATGAAATTAAGAGAAGTACAAACAGGAGTTCTAAATACTTAGTAATTACTTTCATAGCTTTGAATATTAGCTAATATATTTGTCCATGCGATACAATAAACTGAATACCTTGAAGGTTATTGAACAATTATGAAGTTACTTTCCTCCCTAGAGATAAAGGCAATGATTCACTTCTGGGATGCTGGAATCATTTATTTCATCCCATCTCTCTGAAGCTATTCACTACTAAGAAATATTTGGTCTATCAGGCCTAAGTGAATTTAAACCAGTACTGCTTTATAGCACTGAGCCCAGTCTTCTCATCTTTAAAGTTCAGAAAATTAACCAGAGATGACTAAGTCTGAAGAAAAGATTCCAATTTCCATCCAAAGTGGGAGTTTCATCATTCCAAATTCACTATATCAACAACATCACAAATCAGGTCTCTATCCCTCTCAAGTTCAAATGCTTTCTCACAATTTGTTCCTTGCTATTAATTGTTTCAAGACATTCTTAGGAACTTTATTTTTCCAGTTACTGAAACCTAGATAATATATATATAACTGATAAAATCATGCCTGCCCATAGATTTGTTGAAAATTCTGAATAGCAGAGGAATCAGGAGAAAACCATTACTACATCTCCACGAGAGATAATAAAACCAAAGAACTTAGCTCAGGAAGAGGGAGTTGGGGATTCACATTTGTCCTATATATATAGCTTGCTTGCTTTGTATTTTTTTGCATGTTGTCCTCCCATCAAAGTAGTTCCTGGAGAACTGGTGGGATAGCCTCATAAATCCCTGACTTTGATGAAAATGGAGATTCAGACTGCAAGCATGAATTGGGTGGGGGAAGAGAGAAAGGGGAACGAACCTTTATTACCCAGAGTTCAAAGCAAATGAGTCAATATTATTCTTCTAAAGGATGTATATTTTATCTCAATGGTATGCTCAAACCACTAAGCAAAGTAGAGAAAATCCCCCAGTACATCAGATAATTCTCTATAAAAAAAAAAACTACAGAAATATATGATCAAGAAGGGCACCAAAAGAGAAAAAGTAGAGAGCTGGCAATAGGCATTGGCAAAAGGACTCTGAGTACTGATGAAATCATAGACACAGACCCAACCAAATACCCTATAAAACAATCAAATCAATATGTCCTAAGAAAAACCACAAATTCCAGGGACCAGACCATAAAAGAGAATTAGACTAGGAAAATCTTCCATAAATTTACTGGAAGTCTTACAACTTTAAAGTCACTCTCTGCAGCTGAACATTCACTGCCTGGTCATTTGTTCCTTAACTGGGGGGCCATAAAACCTTGGTTGAAAGCAATGGCTTTTACTGATAGCTCATCAAGATTGCATGGGGTCAGTAGGAAAATAAACAGTGCTCTCCTTCCCTAACCTTCTGGAGCAGCTGGAACATTTATTATATTTAACCATTTGGCTAGTTACTACTGCCCAGAGCATATTAAGTCTAGCCCAACTGCCACAGAAGTTATGTTAGAGAATACCTACCATGCCAGATCCTCAAAGGAATGTCTCTATAAAGTCACTCTTGGTTTGGACACATACCAGCTATGCGAGCTTGGACAAATCCATTAAACTCTCTGGGCCTCAGTTGCTTTAGCTATAAAATGAAGGGGTTGAGCTGGATAATCTCTAAAGTGTTCTTTAGTTCTATCTGCTGTGATACTACTGTGACCCTTAAAGAGACTCTTCCTTTTCCCCTTTCTCCAAATGTTTCCTAAAAGAATGAATACGTAACCATCTTCTTCCCAATCCCTATTCTATACCACTGCAGTAGTCATCATCACCATCACTAGTTTCTCCCCACCTTAAATTTTGGCTGGTGATGAAAGGAGAATGTAGGAAAAGAGAAGGAAAAGAGGGATACCTACAGTGGAAATATGGAGATGATTAAGAAGAAAAGAAAAAGGCTGAAGAAGCTTTTTTGCCTTTATATTGTAACTCTAAATCAACAAGCATTTATTAAGCTTCTGCTATATCTCAGATGCTATGCTAGGCCCCAGATATATTGTGTTAGGCTCTTATACCAAATAAATGCTAACAAAGACCTGGATGTCAGCCAGAGAGGGAGATTTGGAGGGACACAGAGACAGAGTGAGAGAGACAAAGAGCTACCCACTCCTTTTCTCCCTTTTGAAAAGCAGGTCAGACTAGGACTTGTGGAAAAGGGTCAGAGGAACCCTCAAATTCTGGACATTTCCATATATGGTATCCTTGGAAATAATAATCAAAGATTTCTGCTTACTTTTCTAGTTTTTAATAAAACTTTGTTCCATAATATTGTGTTACACACCTGTAAACAGGGAGTGGCCTCAGTGAACTGAGAGGCACTCCCCTTGGGTGTTGGCAAATGTTTAACAACTAGTTCTTAGAGGGGGAGATACATTGCAAGACACACAAGTTTAATTTTCATTGACATTTTTTCCATCACTTTTTTAAGTCAATAAAAAATAAATAAATACACAAAGCCCTGATCTGAAGTGTTTGCCAGCTAAAGAGGAATAAAAGCTCAAAAATACTTGTCCCAAGATTCCTTTTATCAAAATTTTGTCCAAAACCCAATTCCATGTTACCATGTTATCTCCTCTATCTTTTAAAGGATGGAACTGTAATTCAAGGAAATCATAAATTTATTAACTGCTCTATTTTGAGCAAGGTCTCAGCAACAGATGTTCACATAGTTGAAGTTTCCCAATAATACAATATCTTTTTTCTATGATGGGTTTATGACCTGTTTCCTAGTCATTCCATACTTCATTTCATCCCCCCATAACAACTAATAGGATCTTATGCACGTAGCAGGTAGTAAGGACATATTTGTTTTTATAAAAAAAAAAGCATTTAAGTGTCTACTGTTTTCCAGTTTCGCAAAATGATTTACAAATAAATTTTCTCTCCTTTGGTCCTTTCAACAATCCAGGGAGGTAAGTGTTATTTTTATCCCCAATTTATAGATAAGGTAAACAGAGATTAAGTGATTTGCCCAGGGTCATACAGTGAGAAAATATCTGAAGCTGGATTTGAACTTAGGTCTTCATGGCTTCAAATCCAGGATTCTATCCACTGTAACATATGGCTATTTAATTTTAAAAACTTCTAATTAAAGCCATCTGTAGTAATATAAAAATTGCTCTAAATTATTGTTGGTTATACAAATGCAAATTAAAACAACTCATGAGTTGTCAGGTATATGGATCCTCTTCCCTCTTTTATGATCTCTTGGGACATAGGCCTAATAGTGACAAAGAGATCATAAAAGAAGGTAAAGAATCCACATGTCTAAAAATGTTTGTAGCAGTTTTTTTGTATGGTGACAAAGATTTGGAAGTTGAGTGAATGCCCATCAATTGGGGAATTATTAAATAAGTTCTGGTATTTAAATGTAATGGAATAGTATTGTTCTATAAGAAATGATGAACCCACTAATTTCAGAAATGCTTGAAAAGACTCACATAAACTGATGCTAAATGAAGTGAGCAGAACTAGAAGATCCATGTAATGATCAACTATGACATACTTAGCTCTTCTCAGCAATAGTCATCCAATACAATTCCAATAGACTAGCGATGGAAAATGTCATCTGCAGAGAAAGAATTATAGTAACTGAATGTAGATCAAAACATACTATTTTTATTTTATTTTTCCTTTCTTGTGGTTTTTCCCTTTTGTTTTGAATCTTCTTTCATAAAATGACTAATATGGAAATTTTTTAGAATGACTATACATGTATAATCTATATCAGATTGCTTTGTGTCTTAGGGAAGGGTAAGGGAAGGAAGGGAGGAAGGGAGAAAAAAATTTGTAACTCAAAATCTATAAAAGTGAATGTTGAAAACTATCTTTACATATAATTAGAAAAAAATAAAATACTATTAAGTGTGGAGGGGAAAGCTTCTGTGCAACCTTAGGATAGTTGTTTAATTTAACCTATCCTTGACCTCATTAGAAAATGGAAAGATTAATCATTAAGATCCCTCCTGGTTTCAAATGTCTGTGCTCTATAATCTAGGTAAAAATTAGGTCCAAATTAGTCAATCACTTTTTCAATGACCACTGTGTATGGAAGTGTTTCAGAATTAGGAAGAATTTAGTCTGGAGTAGAGAAATCTAAAAAAGAGTTATTAATAGTCTTTCAGTTAGATGAAGAATCAGAGATTTAGAGCTATAAAGAGGTTTAGCAGTTATCTAATCTAACTCTCTCATGTTCAAGATGAAGAACATGAATAGTAAGTGACAGATTCAGGATTTGAACTCAGATTCAATGATTCCAAATACATTGTTCTTTCCACTGTACTTCACTACCTCACAGAAAGAGTGACCAACTGCTCTCTGCTCATCAAAGCAAAAGAAAACAGGCAGTATGAAGTAGACATAATGGAGAATTCTCTTAAGGTGAGGGCTTTCAAACAAACTTCAGTGCTTAATACAATGAGAGAATTGCCATCCCATGAGGTATTTTAAAACATTCTGATTTGTACTGGATGGTTTAAAATCTGATTCCATCTGAAAGCAGGAAGATGGAAGACAACTGTTCTAGGTCCTTTTCAATTCTGTGATTCTATGAGAAATTCCCTTGAAGTATGCCAAATTGCAGTCCTGAAACAATCATCTGTACTTAGACCACATTGCCTTTCAAGAGATCACATAGATAAAATGTTCAGGTAGAGATCTGGGCTCCATTCCCAGCTTTATCACTGACTTTTGCTTTGGGACACTGGGAATGTTATTTGATATTTCTGTGCCTCTGCCTCCCTATTTCCATATGAAGATAATGTCTCCCTTGATATCAGGGAGCTCACCTGGATACCAGGAAATACCAGCAGGTGGTGAGGAGAATATGCTTTTATCTCCTTTGAGGGAAAAAAAAGACCACAATGTAAATCTTTTTCCTCCTTTGTCTTCTTCTTAGGCTTAAATTTTTGTATCTCCAAAGCAATCCACTGATTACCTGTCTCCTGAGAAACACTATTCTCAATTTTCAGGGTAGTCTTGGGGAAATACCATGGACTGGTCTTTGAGCCTCCCTTTTCTAGATCAGAATGTTCCCATTTTTAAGATTGTAGGTTTTAAATGAGGAGCAAGAAGTGGTATTTCTCTGCTGGTTTGAAATGCATGTATTGTGTGAGACAGGAAAACAAAGTTGGGGTGAACAGGGGAGGGGGGATGGAGAAGAGAGGAGATCCAGGGACCTAAGCACTTTTAAATGGCTGTAAAATTCCCTGCCTGCATCTTGAAGGGTTATTTTCAGTAATAAAAGCCGAAATTTATAAATAGTCAAAGAAGTTTGAGATTTTGATTGCTAAAGATGTAGGGGATATTTTTTCTCCTCCAACTGCACAAAACCCTGTTTTAGATCCTGTAATGACAAGTTCTCTCCATGTGTCTACAAAAAACTCAGGTTAAACCACCTGCATGAGATCCAGGTCTGGCTGCCTAGCTAGCACAGATACTACCAAACCCCTCAACTGCTTTTAAATTGACAAACTGGGATAAACCAGTCACTTTAAAAAAAAAGAAATTTGGGGTACAGAGTCATAAAGGATTAAAAAAAGATATCGGTCCTCAAATATGGTGGGAAAATATGGACTCATGGCTACTACACAACCACATATGACTGTGTGTGTGTGTGTGTGTGTGTGTGTGTGTGTGTGTGTGTGTGTGTGAGGGGGAAGGGAGAAAGGGAAAGAAAGAGAGAGAGAGAGGGAGGGAGGGAAGGACAGGAAGAGGGAGAAGCAGAGGGAGAGGGAGAGAGAGAGGGAGGAAGGGGGAAAGAAGGAGGGAGAGAGGGAGAGAGGGAGGGATGGGGAAAGGGAAAAAGGGGGAAAGAAAGAAAGGACGGAAAGGAGGAACAAAGAGAAAACCACCAAAACCCTACAAATTTTAATTAAAATCCACATAGACATTAAGCTTCAAGAGTATCATTTGTAGCCTTATCCTGCCACCTACTGGAAATGAATAAAATGGGAACGTTTTAACTGCAAGAAAAAAAATAGATTTGCTTAAATAATACACAATTTATATTCCTAGAGATACTTTGAGTTTTGCAAAGCATGAAAGCTCACAACTCTTTGAAGGAAGTAATGTATTGTAATCTCCATTTTACAGAGAAAACTAATGATGTAAGAAAAGAAATTCATGAAAATCACAGAATTTTAGAATTAGAAGAGACCTATCTCAGCATCCATCTAGTTCAATCTCCAATGAAAGGAATCCCCACAAAACATACCCAAACAGTGTCATTCAGTCTATGCTTGAAGACTTTCAAGGAGGGGGAACCCATCACCTCTTATAGTAATCCATTTCACTATTGGATAGCAGTAATCAGCACTGAGTTTTCTTACATCAGTCTTAAGATCTCTCTCTCTCTCTCTCTCTCTGCAACTTCTACCTTTTCTTTCAGATTCTGTCCTCCATAGAGTGGGCGGGAGACAGAAGGGGTTCACTTTTAATGGAACCCAAAATCAATCAGATTTTTGGCTCCTTCAATGTACTGCTAACTACTTTTGAGCTTATAGCTGACTAAGCTCCATCAAATCTTTTTCAGAAACTGCTGTCTAGTTAAATCATCCCATTCTGTATTTGTTGAAATTAATTTTTGTACCCAAGTGTAAGACTATATTTATTCCTATTGAATTTCATTTCTCTGGATTCATCACAATGTTCTAGCCAAGGATCCCCAACTAAAATTGGGTTTTTTTACATTTTTAAAATAAAATTTTATTGCATTTTAAAATGTAATAAAAATTTATTAACTCTCAGGCTATTTAAAAAAAAAATCATTCAGGCTGGATTTGGATCTCTGCTCTAGTGCCTAAAATTCTTTTTGCTCCTGAATCCTAGCTTCACATTTTTTATAATAGTGATGACTGCCATCTATGACTTTAGCCAAGCATTAATAAAAAAAAAAAGGTTAAATAGAATAGAGCCAATGTCAATGGTGACAAGCTCTTGTCACATTGACAATGAAATCACATTGACAATGAGCTATTAACAATATATTCTTTAAGTTCAACCATCCAAGCAGGTATTATCAAGTGCATATGTCTCCCAAGAAATTTTCTGCAAAAGAATAGTATGAAATAATCAAAAGTTTTGCTAAAATCTAGGTAAACTATTTCCCATAGCATTCCTCTCTAAAGTTAGTTTGGCATGGCCTGTTTTTGATGAAACCTAAGGTGCTATTTTAATAATGGCTTCTCCTACTTCAAAATATTCACCACTTTTTAATGATCCATTCTAGAATTTTTTGAGGAATCAAAGTCAAGTTCACTGACCTATAATCTGTAAACTATATCTGCTACTCCTTTTTGGAAATTACAACTAGAACTAGAAATGTAAATAAGTGTTTTAAATTGCCTCTTAGTCAACTGAGAATGCCTGAATTTTGTCTAATGCATATATGAATATAATGGAATATTATTATTTAATAAAAAAATCTGAAAGAGATGATTTTGGAGAATTTGGGGTAATATGAACTGACATAAACTGAAGTAAGTAGAACTAGGAGAACAATTAATATAGGGATAACAGCATTGTGAAGAAAAATAACTAAAGATTTCTGATGAAAACAATGGTCAACCATATTTCCAGAATCATATAACCCACCCTCTTCCAGAAAGGTGATTAACACAGATATAAACATTGTATGAAATTTTTTTTGCATGACTGTGTTCATTTGTTACAAGGATTTGTTTGTTTGTTTTTTTTCCTTTTCTTTATTTAGGTTAATGGGAGAAAGGAGAAAGGAGATATAGAAGTGGCAATAGTGATGCAAAAAAAAATCATTGTAAGATTTTTTTTAATATATAAAGCAAACATTATAGTTTTGAAGTTTTTAAGTCTTTTGGAGTTTTTTTTCTTTATAATATTGTTATTACATAAACTGTTATACAAGTTCTCACTTCTTTCTACGTTAGTTCATTGAAATCTTTTGAAATTTCTCTGAAACCTTTCATTTCATCATTTCCTATGATACAATTCTAATTCTTCACATTCCTATAGTATAATTGGTTTAGTCATTCTCCAATAGGTAGATACCACCTTAGTTCCCGGCTGTTCCTTCAACAAAAAGCACTGCTATAATTTTGGACAGGTGGGACCTTTTCTTCTTCGACCTCTTTGGAGTATAGATAAATTAATAGTATTTCTGGGTCAAGGAGTAAGCACAGTTTAATTCAATTTTTTTTGCACATAGTTCCAAACTGTTTTCTAGAATGACTCAGCCAATTTACAGATTTAAAAAAATGGTGCACTTACATACTGGTTTTTGCATAGCCCCTCCAATATTTGTTTATTTCCTTTTTTATCTTTATCTTTAACATTCTGATAGATATAGCACTTCTTATATGCCAGGTACTGTGCTAAATGCTTTACAATTCACAACCCTGAGATATAGGTGCTATTATTATCTTCCCCATTTTATAGCTGAGGAAACTAAGACAGACTAAGGTCAAGTGACTTGCCCAGAGTTACTCACCTTAGTGTGATGAATGTAAGGTAGAATCTCAGAGTTGCTTTTATTTCTATTGTTCTCGTTATTGTTTAGAGCATTTTCCACAGACTTCTTCCTTTGAGCACTTTCTGCTCATATCACTTGACTATTAGGGAATAGCTTTCATGCAGTTACTTATATATCCTAGATTCCAAATCTTTATTAAAGAACCTAATGAAAAAAAAAATTCCAATAAGTTGTTTCCTTTCTAATTTTAACTACATTAATTTTTATATGTAAAAACCTTTTATTTTATGTAATCAAATATATCCATTGTATCTCCTATGATTCCCTCAATCTCTTCTCTGGCCATTAGTTAATTTAGTCATAGGATCTTCCTCTACTCATAGTCGTAAATGTTGTTTTCTTCTTGATCCTCTATTTTGTCTTTGTTATGACCTTTTATCTTGAGGTCATCTATCCATTTGGAGTTAGTGCTATTTAATTGTCCAAAAATAATTCCTTTTTAAATTTAATATTTTGCTTTCCCCCAATTACATGTAAAAATATTTTAGCACTTTTTTTCCCTAATTCTCTCCCTCCTTCTGTCTTTAGAGAAGGCAACGTTATACACACATATATATATGTGTGTATGTATATACATATATATACATATAACAAGGTTATTAGTTCATGAAAATATTTCCAGGTTTTTCTGAGAGCAACCTGCAAGTCATTTCTTATAGCACAATATTATTCCATCACAATCGTATACTTGTTCAGCCATTCCCCAATTGATGGACATCCCCGGAATGTCCAATTCTTTGCCACAACTAAAAGAGTTGCTATAAATATTTTTCTACAAATAGGTCCTTTTCTTTGTTTTTTCTCTCTTTAGGATATAGACCTAGTAATGTTTTCACTTAGTCAAAGGATATGCATAGTTTTTTGACCCTTTGGGCATAGTTCCAAATTGCTCTCCAGAATGGTTGAATCAGTATACAATTTCACCAACAGTGCATTAGCATTTTAATTTTCCCCACATCCCCCCCAGCATTTGTCATTTCCCTTTTATATCACTTTAGCCTGCCTGATAGGTATGTGGTGATAACTCAAGAGTTATTTTAATTTGCACTTCTCTAATCAATAATGATTGAGTATCTTTATATAACTATGGAGAGCTTTGATTATTTTGTCTGAAAACTGTTCATATCTTTTGACCATTTATCAGGAAAGGAATGGCCCTTATTTCTACAAGTTTGACTTGTTTTTTCTTGTATCTGAGAAATTAAATCTTTATCAAAGAAACTTGCTGTAACAATGTTTTTTCCCCTGCAGTGATGATTACTAACTATGCATTTCCCTCCATCTTATTTCCCCGTTTATCTTATTCTCTCCTATTATCCATTCTCAAGTGTCTAAGAATAATTTTTGCCAGAGAGCTTTCCAGTTTTCCTAGAAGATTTTGTAGAACAGTGAGCTAGAGAAACACATGAGGTCCGTCTCTTCAAGTTCTTAGATTTGCACTTACTCTAGGCATAGAAAATATGAAAAAGAGCATAGGATGTACTCAGGGGACTTATTCTAGAATAGGAATTAAAAAATATGGTTTTGTCCCAGTTCTTCTATTCATTTGCTATGTAATCTAAAAAAGTCATTTCACTTCTTCAAATTCCTCATTTATAAAATTAAGGACTTTTAGGAGATAATTTCTAAGCTCACATTGAATTTTAATTGAATTCTTCAATTCTGAATAGTCAATTTGAATGGGGATATCAAAAGAGCCAGTTTGTAGAAGGCCTTAAATAGATTAATAGATAATAACAAAATGACCAGATTGCCTAATGAGAAATGGAACCTGGGCTCTGGTGCTGAAATTTTTTAAAGCCAGGATGTATTTTTGGCTAGTATCCTTATTTTTTTTTTATTCATGTGCAAAAGCAACTACAAACTGGAAAGGGAAGTCATAAAGTAAAGCTGGGGGAGGGGACAGGTTGTGGATACATAAATAAAGGACCTAAGAGATGGGAACTACACATAATCCAATTTCACAAACATTTATTAAGCATCTTCTAAATATATGGCACTATACCAAACACTGGGGATACAACCAATAAAAAGGGGAGCCCAGGGAATATTGGCCAAGGGCCATCTTGTTCCTTGGAGTTGGATCTAGGCAAACAGCAGATGCAGAATAGAGGAATTCAAAAATCCAATTTCTGCCCTCAACAAAGGAAGTTATAGGGAGAAATTCGGAACTCCACCCTCCAGTTCCCCAATCAAGAGAGAGGAAACTGAGTAAGGTACTATTAATCAAGATTTGAGTTAGCTGCATGGTGGTAAGAGATGATTTTAACCTGGAAGGTTAAGAATGGTATTTTCTCTTAATTGGTTTCTATGAACTTCTAGTGGAAATTTTTGTGAAATCAAAGATTATTCTTCCAAGGTACCTGTCCAAACTGCACCAAAAGAGTTGCCTAGAAGGTAGTCAGTTCTCTGTCCTGTGTTCTACTGCATTCTACATAGTTCTACATGGTATCAATTCTTCTATCCTGCTTATTTCAGACTGAAATTTCTATAAGGAAATGTTATTCAACTTCTAGGATCTCTAATTAGACTACCTTGATTACCACAGGAAAGGAGTTATTTTTGAAACCACTTCCCCATAGATTACTAAAAGAAAGCCAAATTGTTTTCAAAAAGTATCCAATTTACTTGTATCTTAAGTAGGTAAAAAGCAATCAGATTAACTTTCATTTTACATTTTCCTTTAACCCTGAAAGCAGTCACAATATTGTACTGCTTCCCAGGTCACTGCAGGGCTGTTTAATCCAGCACCTTAATTAATTGGTGAGATGTGGGAATGGGACAAGCTGCTAAAATAGTTTATGGTGATTACTGGGTTCCTGAATTAGGCAAATGGCACTGTAATGAATATGTCTCTCAGAGAGGCCATGGACATGATCCATTCACAAATGCACAAACACTTCACTACTTAAAACTAATTACTCACCTCTAAATTCTGGGGTAGAATGAAAAGAGTGCTGTATATATACAAAGCAATTAGATTTGAATACAGGTTCTGCCACTTGTTAGATATAAGATTTAAATAGATATTAAAGGGCAGCTAGTGGTCTCAGACACTTAACATTCCCTAGCTGTGTGACCCTGGGCAAGTCACTTAACCCCAATTGCCTCAGCAAAAAAAAAAAAAAAATAGCTATTAGACCTTAGGCAAATTATTTAATGCCTCAAATAAAACCTCTTCCAATTCTAATTAATCCAGAGGCACTTTTCCAGAGTCTCAATTTTATTTAGAAAATAAGATTAAACTAGATAATCTCTAACATTCCTTCAAGCCACAGAGCCTATAGTTGTAAATTCTAAGTGAATCAGCTGTTTCCTCCCTTTCATCCACTGGTTTCCAGCAAACTCCCTTAGGTTCTGAGTATTTCATGGGTTAGCATGGGGAGGAGGTGTATTGGAGCCAGATACTGGCTCATAAAAACCCAATTGTTAAATTTTTAGTTAAATTATTAGCATTTTCACCTCAGAACTCAGCAAATCCCACAATTCAGGTCTTGATTTACTGTTTTCTTGACTATATAGATTTTAAAAGTAATGGGGAAAATGTTAATAATGAATAGTCAATAAACATTTATTAAGTGCTTACTGTGTACTAGACACTATGCTAAGTGTCAGGGATACAAAGAAAGGCAAAAGACAATCCCTGCCCACAAGGAGCTCCCAATCTAATGGAAACTTCCCTCCCTAGGATCCCTCATTAAATGGAAGGTTGGGAGGAACTCTCCAAGATCTACCTTCTTCAATCAGAGAAATTACAGGACCAAAAAGTACTTAAGGAGATAATGAGTTTCAGAACTGACACAGTCTTGTGGTAAGATCATTTATAGGAGATAATGATGAAGTCTAGAGGTCAACCAGGTGAGAAATAATGCAGATAAAACTTTAAAATGTATCATACAAACATGGTTTGTGTTTTTTCAGAATCAGTTGTTAAACATTTACCTGCACAACCCTAATCAGTCTTTTCCCTAAAACATAGCTCATGAGTTCCCCTAACATAGTTACTTTCACTAGGCAGTTGGAGAACATATAATTCACAATAATATTTAATGAAATGACATAGTAAAGAATCAAATATCCTCCCCTTTTACATTTTTCTTCCTATCAACTATTTTTTCTATTTTCAAAGTATTCACTTTATTTTCACTTGAGAAAAGGAGAAATTTCTTATATAGATATAAAGGAGAAAGTCCTTCTATAAGAGAAATAGAACAAAGACTAGACCTATGACTTCATTGGAATAGAAAATTCTCAAGTAAGGAATTTCTTCTAATAATAAATGTTGGCATCTTCCCTGAAACTTTTAGTTTGGAAATGTCCTTTTAGAATGTTAATGAAATTCTAAGTCTCTTTCTCATAGTATTTAATAGTTTCTATTTTATTTCCAGTGTAGTCATTTTTGATAGTATGGTTTTGTAATTCCTGATAGTGGTAACATTTTATGCATAAAAGGCTTCCCCTTTCATAATGTACCTTTAATGTGATAGCTGTAAAATGTGAAGATGAAAGAGGAAGGAAGTTGATAACACTAGCTATTAAATATTTTTAAGATCAATAGTTTAAAAGGTTGTTGCCAGCAATTCTCATCTTACACACATCTTAAAAAATAAATAAATGAAAACAGAAAAATTGAGTAATACCTTAGAGGATGTCTGCTCTATGAGCCACCAGTCTTAAAATCTTTCCATCTCTCAAAACCACAAGAAACTCATGCTGTATCATCAGCCTTTCTCCTTCCTCTAGCTTTTGGACAAGGATTAAATCCTTACTCCTAGAACTCTTGTAAACAAAATAAGAATTTTATCCAAACAAGATCCAAAAACCTAATCAAATGATCGAGTATTTATTAATATAGTATGTTGTAACATAGTAATAGATTTATTTTAAGTACTTATTCTATTTCTAGCACTGTAGTAGGCACTTAGGATACAAAGACAAAAATGAAATTTGACCCTGCCCTCAAAGAATTTATGATCAGTTTGATCAGTTATGAGTAGGTCTTCTGACCTAATTATCTATAGTCCATGTCTCACCAGAATTAGGACTAACCATTAAGAAACTGTCATAGAAATAGTAGAAACTAAACAACTCCCCTTTCTAACACAATGTCTGCTATAACCAAAGGACTTTTCTTGAGCCTATAGTATACACAGCACTTACAACTACAAATACAACATTTATTTTAGTGAATGTTCACCCAAGGAGTACAATAGAGAAAGAGTTCAACTTTCCAATAATTTAAATCAATGTTTAATCTAATTACCTACTGACAGTATTGTCTTTTGTATAGCTCACAATGGGATTCAATTTCTTCTGACTTACAAATGATCTGTTTACTATCTACCTCCAGAGAAAGAATTGATGAAGTCTGAATGCAGACTTTTTTCCTACTTTATTTTTCTTGAGTTGGTTTTTTTTGTTTGGTTTTGGATTTTTTTGGGGGGGGTCTGTGTTTTCTTTTGCAATATGGCTAATATGGAAATATGTTTTTCATGACAGCATGTGTATAAACTATAAATTTCTTTTCTTTTTTGTAAATTGTATTTTTTCTAATGATATGTAAAGATAGTTTTCAATATTCATTTTTAATAAGATTTTGTATTCCAAGTTTTTCATCTTCCCTCCTTCCCCTCTCTCCTCCCCAAAATAGCAAACAAGCTGATATAGGTTATTATACATATGCAATCAACTACAATCAAGGAGGGAGGGAAAGGAGATAATTTGGAACTTAAAATTTTTATAGATGAATTTTTAAGTTTGCTCATGCCTGAGAAAAATAAAATTTAACTTAAATGAATGGATGAAGAAATAAATAAATGGATATTAATTTAGTCCACTGACATTTTTGGAACCATGTTCCACAGCAAAGATTCTGGATTTTCTTGCTGTCAAGTTCTGGCCAAAATATACTGGTTGACTCTTGTTCTTTGCTTTTTTCAAATGAATGAGAAATTTAACAATATACTAGAGCAAGGCTCCTTAAATATTTTGCACTCATGATCCCTTTTCCCTTAAGAAATTTTAACACAACTTCAAGTATATAAATATATAAAATAGATACACAAATCAAACATAATAAATGATAATTTTATCATTCCTATATTCAATCAAATGACCCCATAATCCCATGGGATCAAGAGCCACAGTTTAAGAAGCTTTGAGCTAGAGGAGGAAGAGAGACAAGAATACCCAAATAATAGTGTGAGCTTCGTTTTGTCAAAGAATAAGATCATAATCTTGAAGCCAGAATAAACCTTAGAAATCATCTAGTACTAACTCATTTTATAGAGAAGGAAACTAAAGCTTGAGAAGTTAAACTACCTGTCCAGAACCACATACAAAGAAAGTACTAATGGCAAGATTTGACTTTCATTGCCCTATTTCCAAAGCCATCATTCTTTCTGCTTGAGAAGCAGAAAAAAATAGGTGACTTGCCTATGATCATACAGGTAGTAAGTGCCAGTAAGGTTATGAAAGTAGCTCCTCTGCGATACTATTCCTGGGTCTGGAAGTAGGTTGTATAAAGATTTCCATAATAACTGAAGAAATGGAGGCTAATGGAGACCTTTTTGGATTTGTCTTTTGATGGAGAGCAAGGTAGAATCAGAGCAAGCTGCAAGTTCAAATTAGAATTGTTTCCACTCCTTTATGAAACATCATATAGTGAAAAGAACATTGAGTTTGGAATCAAAAGGCCTGGCTTTGAATGTTGGCTCTACTACCTACAGATTTGCCATATATAAATTACTTAACTCTCTGGGCCTCGGTTTCCCCATCTGCAAAATGAGAAAATTGAGCTAAAAGAACTCTAAGGTGCCTTCCAATACCAAATCCTATCCTCTCTTCTAACAATATAAATGATTTAATCACTACTGTGGCCAGTGTTAACCTAATATACATTATTGATTCAGTTTTGTAATAAAATACATAATTACCCACAACTTCACAGAGATTTTTTGAGGTGAAGAAATTAAAGTTACTTAGTCTGGAAGAGAGAACATGATTTAGGAAGACATAATAGCTGTCTTCAAATATTCAAAGAACTGTTAAAAAAAAGAAAGGTTAGATTTGTTCTATTATCCTCAGAAACCTAAATTAAAAATAATGGATAAAAATTTTAGAGAGGGAACTCCAGTTTCAGTATAAAGAGAAACTAGGTTCTCTTAGGAGGCACTGCATTGCCTGTTTATCAGGAATATTCAAGCAGAGATGTAGTGATTCTATTAAGATTTGCCAAAACTTTACAAATATTATCTCATTTTATCACAATGTAAGGTAGGTGCTATTATCCCAATTTCCCAGATGAGGAAGCTGAGACAGACAGCAATTAAGTGATATGCCCAGAGTCACACAGTTAAGTGTTTGAAGCAGGATTTGAACTTAAGCTTTCCTAACTCCATTTCCATCACTTTATGTACCTTTATTAGGAATAGGGGATTCCTACTCAAAAACAGACTAAATAAGATGGCCTTTGTGGTCCCTACCAACTCTGAGACAACATGTTGCAAGGCTTAGTGAGATTTTGAGTTGTTTGGGGGAAGGATGATGGAACATGGAGAAATTTTGTCCTGTATGCACCTACGTATTTTCCTATGTACCCCCTAGTCCTTATTCTCATATAACAGTACTATACTTGAATAAGGCATATAGAAGAAGTATTTTGTGTCTGCCGTTATTCATTTAAATGTAATTCTCTGAGAATTTCCTCTCTTGGACTTCATTATAACTGACTCATTGATCCTTTGAGGAAACCTTTTCTAGCACCTAGCAAGAAAGGCTGTGTGTGCCAATAAGTATTATTTTGATAATGAAATAATAACGTGAGGTTTGTGATTTGTCATAGTACAGTAATTCCACTGTAGCATTTGCCAATAGGATTCCAATTTCACTGAAGGATTAGCCAGAACCAAAATCAAATGTCTTTCTGAAGGACAAAGCTGCTGTGTCTGCATTACTGAGTTACTTGGAGTCAAACTGCTCTTTAACATTGATGAAACAAGTCAGAAGGCTGAGGTGAAGTGACTTGCTCAATGTCACAAATGAATCAAGTAACAGAACTGTACTTTAAATTCTGATCTGAGAGAGAGAGACAGAGAGAGAAAAGGGGAGAAAATGGGAGGGGGGAAGGGAAAAAGAGAGAAAAAGGGAGAGAGGAGAGAAGGGAAAAGGGAGAGGGGAATGAGGAGGTAGAGAAACAGAGAATACATATTTATAATATATTAATAGTATTAGAATAACTATAACAATGCTGTAATTCTTCACATTATAATATTCTATATATGCATTTAACATACATGAGTATTCACTGCACCATGCTTCCTCTATGTTTTATCAATGACTTGGAGAAAGACACCAATAGTATGCTTAGCAAATCTTCAGATGACATAAAGTTAGTAAATGAACATTCATTAAGAGTTTATTATGGCAGGGCAGCTAGGTGGTGCAGTGGATAGAGCACCAGCCCTGAAGTCAGGAGGACCTGAGTTCAAATCTGGTCTCAGACATTTAACACTTCCTAGGTGTGTGACCTTGGACAAGTCACTTAACCCCAATTGCCTCAGCAAAAAAAAAAAAAAAAAAAAAATTATTATGTGCCAGGTGCTATGCTAAGTGATAGAGACACAGGAAAAGAAGAAAAAACATTGTCTTTGAGTTCAAGGAGCTCACATTCTAATGGGGAGGCAACATATAAATAATCAAGTATATAAATTGTTGTCATTTGCCATTTTTCAGTCATGTCCAACTCTTCATGACTCTATTTTAGGATTCTCTTGGCAATGGTACTGGAATAGTTTGCCATTTCCCTCTTCAACTCAGTCAATTTACAGATGAGAAAACTGAGGCAAACAAGGTTAATGCAGAGCACACAGAGAGTGTTTCAGGCTAGATTTGAACTCAGTTTTGTTTTTGGTTTTTTTTTTTTTTTTTTTTCTCAATTCAGGTAGGTACCGTGTTCTATCTACTATACCATCGAGTTGTACTTACACAGAAAATATATAGAGAATATATGAAGATAATCTGAAAGGGAAAGCTTGGAAAATATAGCTATCATTTTAGATAACTGAGTAAGAATCAAGCATGTGATCAAAGAAAGTGAACAGTGAAAATAAAACAGGATTTGGCAAGGAATAAGCAAAAACAGAACAAAAGTGTAAGGGATTAAAGAGTACATTATAATATAATTTAACTGGCTAACTATACAGTTAATTATTATTATTAATAGAACTTTAAAGTTTGCAAAATGATTTTACGAATATTATCTCATTTTATCCTCTCAGTAGCCCTGGGATGTAAATGCTATTATTATGTCTATTTTACAGATGAGGAAATTGAGGCAGTCAGAGGTTAAATGACAAGTCCAGCATCACACAGCTAGTAAGTGTCTAACCTTATGTCTACCTCACTTCAGGTCCAGTCTATCCACTGCACTACTGAGCTTAGTAGGAAGAGAGAAAAGTGAAGAGTGCACATATTAAAGGTAGAAATAATGTTAAAAAAAATAATAAATTTGGAGGAGCAGCTAGGTGGCTCAGTGATTAGAGCACCAGCCATGAAGTCAGGAGGATCTGAGTCCAAATCTAGTCTCAGGCACTTCCTAGCTGTGTGACCCTGGGCAAGTCACTTAACTTCAATTGCCTCAGCAAAAAAAAAAAAAAAAATAGAATAACACTTGATAATTTTGGGGCAACTAGGTGGCGCAGTGGTTAGAGCACCAGCCCTGAAGTCAGGAAGACCTGAGTTCAAATGTGGTCTCAGACACTTCCTAGCTGTGTGACCCTGAGCAAGTCACTTAACCCCAATTGCCTCAGCAAAAAGCAAAAAATAAAAAATAAAAAAAAAATTAATTTGGGAGGGATGAGGCATAGGGAGAGATGGAATGATAGGAAGAAATATTAAAACAGAAGTGATGCAATGAATGGAGTGCTGGTCCTAGAGTGAAAATCTTCCTGAGTTCAAATCCAGCCTCAGACACTTACTAGTTGTGTGATCCTAGGCAAGTCACTTAACTTAGGCAAGCTCAGTTTCCTCATCTGTAAAATGAACTGGAAAAGGGAATGGCAAACCTCTCCAGTATCTTTGCCAAGAAAACCCCAGACGGAGTCACAAAGGGTCAGACACAACTGAACAATAAAACAAATGTTAGACTTTTCTGAGTAAAGAAGTGGAACACTTATGAGTAATGATGAGATGCAGTGTGTGGCTGAGCTGGCATGATTTAAAAAAAATAAGGAATAGGAAGGAACATGAAGCATAGATGTATGCTTAGAATATATAAAGAAGTAGATAGAGGGGGAAAGGAAAAGAGTGAGCAAAATGAAAAGAAAAGGGATCTTTGTCATTTTTCCCCCTTTTTGATCTGATTTTTCTTATGCAGTATGATAAATATGCAAATGTATTTGGAAAAATTGTACATTTTAACTTATATTGAATTATTTGCTGTGGGGAAGAAAAATTTGGAACACAGGTTTTGCAAGGGTGAATGTTGAAAATTATCTTTGCATGCATTATGAAAAAAAGCTATTATTATTTTTAACATTTTAAAAATTAAAAAAAAATTAAGTACTTCAAAAGAAGAGAGGGGGAATAATCTGGAAGTAGGCCCACAATAATTAAAGTAAATATTAGCTTACTCCCTTCTGTCACATCATGCTTGGGGCATGTAAAGCTACAGTACTCTATCTCAACCCCTGCGGGAGTTTAATGAAATTCATAGTTTTAATGAAACTGGAATAAATCAAAAGGCAAGATTATCAAGGACCATAGTTTACCTCATTTTTGAAAGTTTGCTTTCTTGTGGAAGGAAAAATAGAAAGAAATAGAAGAGAAATAAAGAATAGAAAGACGAATACGTAAATAGAGATTTCGGGAAACAACACCAACACAGAACGTAACTAATGCTAAAACTACCTTTACAGGAATTAAATGGCCTGTAAATTACTTGCCCAGAATCAAACCTCATTTAGAGTTTTTCTTGCCAAAGATACAATAGTAGTTTTCCATTTCCTTCTCCAGCTCACTTTACAGATAATTCATAATAATAAGTGACTTGCCCAACCTCACACTTCTATTAAGTATCTGAGGTTAAATTTGAACTCAGGGCCTCCTGATTCCAAGGCCAACATTGAATCCACTGCACCATCTAGCTGCCTGTCACCATGCTACCTCTCTTTTAAATGTTTACCCAGAATTTAGAAAGTTTTTAGAAAAAACAATTCAAAGAAATTTGTTCAAGGGAATTTGGTTTACATACTAAATAATTTCTAAGGTCCCTTTCTACTCCAAACCCACTTTCCTATGATCTCAAGCTGATTGGCAGCTAGGTAGTGCAGAAGGTGGAACTCTGGGTCTGGAGTCAGGAAGATTTAGTTCAAATATGGCCTCAGATACCTACTAGTTTTGTGTCTCATTCAAGTCATTTAACCTCTGTTTGCCTGAATTTCCTTAACTATAACATAAAGATAATAATGGCATCTACTTTCCAAGGTTGTTGTGAGGTTCAGATGAAATAATAAGTTGTAAAGCCCTTGGCAAAGTGCCTGGCACATATTAAATGCTATACATAAATACTTACTATTATTGATTATTTTCAAGAGTTACAGAGCATAATCTTGAATTTCCTAATATACTGTTCTTTCAGTATGCTATTATGTGACAATATAGTAAAAATGAATGACTTTAAAAGACTTAAGATCAATGAAATGTTTAAGTATGATGACAGACCTAGTGATGAAGTATTTTGTCTGCACAGAGGCAATGGGCCAAATACGCAAGATAAGAAAAATTTAGGGGCATGACCAACATGAAATTTTGTTTTACTTGACTATGAATATTTGTTAACAAGAAAATGCTTGATAATTGAAAACAAAACTTAATTTTAAAAAGTAACAGGGACCCTGTTATGATACATTTCAGATTTCCAGAACATTTTAACATTAATTTTTTTTAATTTTTTAAAATTTTTTTAAAATTTAAATTTAAAAAATTTTTAAACTCATTTTAAAAATGAGGAAATTGAGGACCAGTGATATTAACTGATTCATCTAAACTCACATAATAAATTAGAGGCAGAGCTGAGATTTAAATGCAGGATCCCAAATGAATCTACTGTTCTTTCTACTATACCATGATGTGCTGAAATTGCTGACCAATAGTAGTCTCCCCATTCTTATCAGGTGCTCATATTAACATCAAGATAGCTGACTTCCCCTCTCTTGTATGAGTGTTCACATAATCAATAATATAGCATACCAACAGGCCAATCAGAGTCAATGATTTATAATACAGTTACATCTGAAAGAACAGGAAAAAGGCCAAAAAATGTTAACAATAATGTAAAAATGGCTCTCAATTTTGAAAAAAATTTGGGTTCAGAATCTGGCTTTAGCAACTACTCTATGTATGATCTCACATAAGGCATTTAACTGCTCTATACTTAACTAAAGTCTACCTTATCTTTAAAATAAGGTAGATGAAAGATTGGTAGATGGAACTAGATGGAATATCTCTCCCAGTTCTAAACTCTATGATTTCTGTGAATTAGGATCCCCAGGAGGAGCAAAAAATCCCAGGTTTAAAATAGTTTGAATTCTCTTCTAGCACTAAACCCTATGATTCTGCAGCCTTCTGACTCAGAATCATCACTGTCCAGTCTTTCTGCAGTGTATTCCAAATCTAAAACATCAAGCCCCTTACAGCACAGCCAAACAAACAAGACTTTCCCAGAGACATACAGACAACAGTGAAAAGCACAAAAACAGAACCCCAGAGAAAGTCACCCTGACTCCCCAGAGTCACATGCCATTCTTCCACAGGGAGAGCTTGTATAGCTTTTTCTCCATCACCCATTTATATATTCAGATCTATAGTCATATTATTAAAGTCATATTAGTTAAAACCTGCTGGGAAACTGGGACAAACATCTATTAAGTATCTACTTAATAGTGTGAACTCTGCTTGACTTAAATCCAATTCACATACATGTCATAATGACATCACTTTTTGTGATGTCATTGGTTCTCTTTAAAAATGAAGGATGAACAACTATGTTCTTGGCAAAATGTTAAATACTGGAGATATATAAATAATAAGCTTATATTTATCATTTCTGGGAAAAACAAAATGTACATAGGAAAAAATGGATACAAATTAAATACAAAATAACTTTCTGGAGGAAAACTATGAATTAGGGAATGAGGGAACAGATTCAGCATTCTATTAGAGCTTAAGCTAAATTCTGCAGGAAACTAGTAATAGGTACTAAGAGATAAAGGCAAAAAGGGTGTACAATTTAAGCAGGAAGGACAGTCTGGGCAAAGGCACAGAAATGAGAAATAGAAATTTAAATAAGGGGAATGATAAATGGGCCAGTTTGGATGACATGTAGCATAAGTGGAGCTATGGGCAATAAACATGAAAAATGCTGAAATTTGTAAAATGACAGAAAAAGAAAATGATAAATGATGGAGAGAATGTAGGAATATTGGAACACTAACGCACTGTTGGTGAAGTTGTAAACTAATCTTGCCATTCTGGAGAACAGTTTGGAACTATGCCCAAAAGGCTATAAAATTGTACATACCCTTTGATCCAGTAGTGTCAGTACTAGATCTGTGACCCAAAAAGATCATGAGAGGAGAAAGAATCCACATGTGCAAAAATGTTTATAGGGGTTCTTTTTGTGGTAGCAATGAATTGAAAATTGAGGGAATGCCTGTCAATAGGGGAAATGACTGAATAAATTGTGGAATGTGAATGTAATAGAATATTATTATTCCATAAGAAATAATGAGCAGGTAGATTTCAGAAAAACCTGAAAAGACTTAAATGAACTGATGCTGCATGAAGAGAGCAAAGTGAAGTATACACAGTAAAAGCAAGATTATGTGATGATCAATTATGATATATAGCTCTTCTCAGCAAGACAGTGATCCAAGACAATTCCAAATTGACTTGTGATGGAAAATGCCTTCCACATCTAGAGAAAGAACTATAAGACTGAATGTGAATTAAAGCATACTGTTTTCATTTTTTTATTGTTTTTTTTTGTGGCTTTTTCTTTTTGTTCTGATTTTTCTTTCCCAATATGACTCATATGGAAATTTGTTTTAAATGATTATACATGTACAATCTATATTATCAGGTTGCTTGCTGTCTTGGGGATGGGGGACAGACAAGAGAGACGGACAAAAATTTGGAACTCAAAATCTTACAAAAATGAATGTTGAAAACTATCTTTACATTTAATTGGAGAAAATAAATACTATTAAGTAAAAAAAATGTTGAAGCCTGATTGTTAAAAATGTAAACACCAAATACAAGTTTGTTTTTTTATATACCAGATGATGAGAAACTACTAGAGCTTCCTGAGCAAAGAAATGACATTATCAGAGCTATGCTGTAGGAATACTGATTAAGCAGGTACAAGAGAACAAAGAGAAAAGCCACTTGAGACAGAGAGACTAATTAGAAGGTTATTACAATAGTCCAGGTAAGTAAGCCAGGGAGGTGACTGCATGAAAACAGAAAATGAGATGGACAGATGAAGTATATTGTAAAGACAGAGTCAACAAGACATAGCAATTGATTGCATAGGTGAGTGAGGGAGAAGGAAAAATTAGGATAATTTCAAGACTACAAACCTGGAAAAGTGTAGATATGGGGTTGCCTATAGCAGAAATAGGGATCTTAAGAAGAGGGGTGGTTTTGTGGAGGAAAGATAAGTTCTGTTTTAGATATGTTGAGCTATGGATATCCAATATAGGATGCAGTCAAGAGTTTCCCATAGTCAGCTTCAGAGCAAGATAGCAGCAAATGCTCTTGTTAGAACTATAGTCAGAACCATAAAACTAGATAGAATTATACTATAGTATACTAGGCACTGGCTTCTTGCCCCCTCAGCTCAACCACTTTGTCCTTCTGCTTATATCATGCTGTCCATGTGGTCTCTTTGTTTATAAAGCCACACTAACCTAAGGGAGTAGGCCTGCTTCATAAACTACTACCCAACAATTTTTCAATATTTCCAAAGCCCAAGACATTTGGCCAACTTCTTACTATATCATCAATCTTCCCCTTCTTTGGTTCCAAGATAGAAACCAAATTCTCAACTTTTTTAAACTCAGGAAGAGAACTTTGCCCAAATTAGATGTTTTGTGCCATCATGTTATTCTAATTCTAATTTGGTCCACTTTACATATGAAGCCAGCAGAATTAACCATTAGAAGACAATTTAGAGACAATTATATGGCCTAGTGAACAGAGTACTGAATCTGGAGTCAGGAAGAACTGAATTCAAATCCTGCTTCAGACATTATCTTTCTAAGTGACCTAAGAAAAGTCACTTAATCTCTCAATGCCTTAGTTTTCTCATTTGTAAAATGAGAATAATCATACCACCTGCTTCAGAGTTGTGATGATTAAATGACTTTAAAAGCATTTTTCAAGCTTTAAAGTGCTTTATAAATATTAATTATGTCAAGGAGAGAATGGAAATGACAATTCAACTGTAACTTGTTCATTTCTGGTTTTGTTTGTTTTTGTTTTTGTGAGACAATTAGAGTTAAGTGACTTGTCAGGGTCACACAAATAGTAAGTATCTGAAACCAATTTTGAACTCAAGTCCTCCTGACTCCAGGGTTGGTGTTCCACTGTGCCATCTGACTGCCCCTTCTTAGTTCATTTCTAAAGAAATGTTCCTAGACTTAGAAATAGTGACCAGACCTGGGATTTCATTGACAGAAGAAACTTCTAGATGAGGGAAATTCCTATATCAATTGAGGATCTCTGCAACTTTGACTCCTAGAACACTGAAAAGTAACTTACCAAAGAAACAAGGTCAGTATATGTTCAGAGACAGCACTTGAACTCAGGTCTTCCTAGCCCCAAGTTCAGCTTATTATACCATTGTCCTTGAGTTAACAGGCATCCATTGATCTATTAAGTATTCCTGGGCAAAGTAGGCCTTTTTGTGTTTCACCTATCAGTGACAATGTGTTCTTATTTTCCAGAGGCATTATGATATCCTACCTGGATTTAGTGTTTCCTTCTAATCATTGTATAGAACTGTTGCCTGTTGACTACATTCTTCTGTACTGAGGAAAGACAGGGAACTCAGACACATGTTTTGTAAATGAAAAATAGGCAGTCCTGGAAGAAGATCAAACACATGTCTATTTCTCTGATTTTTTTTTTTTTTTTTTTTGGCGAATTTCCAGTTGCCTTGTATATTTTACATAATAATCTCTTGGCGTTTTCCTGTACTCAGGACCTAGTAGGGATTTTCGTGGTCAGAATTTTTTTTTAAAGCAAGTATATCAACAGATAGATGCCTAATTGATCCTTCAGGATATTAAACTGGATACTTAGGCAAGGCAGCCAAGTCTGACACAGTGTTTCATAAAATCAGGGGCTGTACCATGGTTCAGTCCTTTAGAAGTCTTGTGCTTTGAAGCCTGACCAAGGTAAAAGCAGGAATCTGATAGCCAGGGCAATACCCTCTAGTTAATGGGTATGTAACCCAAGACCCACTGCCAGGCTGAATATCAGTGACTGTTCTGCTTGGCTGCACTGGGGACTCACTTGCAGTTCAAAGACCCACTTCATGCTACTCTTGTCTCTTGACAGGGCTAGTTGGAAGGTATCAATGGGACACATTCTACCTTGTACCCAAGAACCCATTGTTTTCTCCCCTTGAAGGGAGAAGTTAAACTCTTTCTCCTGTTGACCTTTCTTGGCCTTCCCCAATTCCCATCCCCCCCAGGAGCTACTCTTGGCCAGTCCACTTTTTCTCTCTCTTCATACACTGAGGAAGCTGTTTGAAGTTGAGACATTTGCAATTTGAAGGAAGGCTGTATATACCAAGTTTCAATTAAAGCTCCCTCCCCTCCCTCCACATTAGCACAATTGCTTATAGATCTATAGACTACAGAGAGTTCATCACAAAAGCTGAAGCATTCTCTTTCTAAGCCAAAAACACAAGGGGAAAAAACACATCTCTAGGTGCATCTCCTGAGAAAGAATTCTCCTGAGGACTTGCACAGGACTCTCTTTTCATGTCCATAAAGCATCTGAATATTTTTGTCCAAGTTTCCAATAAATCAAGAAGTCCATCAGCTGCTGGATTCTCAGGAGCATCCCATGTTTTTGTTCCCTTTATTCTTTTCAGAGGCATCAGGATGGAAATGTATCTCTCATTGACCCTGGTAGGTTTGTGTCATCTCATCAGGAAGCCCAGAATTGGACTGATGCTGACCAGCTTCCCTCATCAGCCAGAATTATTCAATTGTATTATTAGAATTTAATAATATTTGAATATTATTAAATGAAAAATATTCCCAAAGAAAGAATCCCCCCAAAATGCTATCCACATCCAGAGAAAGAACTATGGAGTTTGAATGCAAATCAAAGCACATTATTTTTACTTTCTTTGTTGATTTTTTTTGTTTTTTCTTTCTTGTTATTTTTCTCTTTTGATCTAATTATTAAATATGTTTAGCATAATTATACATATATAACCTATATCAGATTGCTTGCTGTCTTGAGGAAGGAAGGAGAAAGAAAAACTTAGAACTCAAAATCTTATTAAAATGAATGCTGAAAACCATCTTTACAAGTAATTGGAAAAAATAAAATACTATTAAGTATGGGAAAAAAGAAATAATCCCCAAGGCCACATAGATTTAGGGATTTATATTAAGAATGCAGGGCTGGTTAAACATTAGGAAACCTCAAAGCATAATGGACAATATCATTGAAAAAAATAACATAAATCATAAGAATATCTCAATAAATGCAAATAAAGCAACATTCATTCCTATTAAAAACACTAGAAAGCATAGAAATAAATGGAACTTTCTTTAAAATGATAAGTAGTATTTGCCTAAAAAATCATCTAGATTTATCTAAAATGGAGATAAGCCTTCCTCATACAATCAAAGTTGAAGGAAGGATTCCCATTATTATTCAACATTATATTAGAAATGCTAGTGATATGAAAAGAAAAGAAAATTGAAAGAATTAAAAGATACAATGAAGGAACAAAATTATCATTCTTTGCAGATAATGTGACAGTATACTTAGACAATCCTAGAGAATCAACTAAAAAACTAGCTGAAATATTTAACAACTTAAGCATAGTTGCAGGATATAAAATAAACTACACACCAATCATCAGCACTTCTATATATTACCAACAAAATCCAGCAGAAAGAGAAATTCTATTTTATAAACTGCAGATAATATAAAATACCTGATAGTTTACCAGCCAAGAAAAATCCAGTTATAAAATACTTTTCACACAAATAAAGACATATATAAACATCTGGAGAAATATTAATTGCTCATGAATAGGCCAACCCAATATAATAAAAATGACAACTTTACACAAATTAACTTACTTATTCAATGCCATATCAGCCAAACTACTAAATAATTATTTTATAGAGCTAGAAGAAAAAAATACTAACAAAATTCATCTGGAAGAAAAAAAGGTCAAGAATATCAAAAGAATCAGTAAAAAATAATGTAAAGGAAGATGGCCTAGCAGTACCAGATTTCAAACTATAATACAAAGTAATAACTATGAAAACAATCTGATACTGACTAACAAATAGAATGGTGGATCAGTGGAATAAAGTACATATGACATTGTAGTAAATGATTATAGTAAACTAGTCTTTGATAAAGCCAAAGATCCAAACTTTGGTACAAGAACTCATTATTTGACAAAAATTACTTCACATACTAGGTTGAAAATTAATGCATGATTTAGACATAAAGAGTGATTTCCTCAAAAAAATTAAGAAAACATGGAAAATGTTTCATCTCAGATCTATGAAAAACTTTATGACCAAACAAGAGAGAGGATCACAGAAAGTAAAATGGGTCATTTTGATTACATTAAATAAAAAAGGGCTTGCATAAATAAAACCAATGCATTCAACATTAGAAAGAAAGCAGGAAATGGGGAGAAGGGAGAACAAAAAGGGGGATGGACAAAGAAGGAGAAGGGAAAGAGGAAGGAAGAGGGAAATTTTTACAATAAATTTCTCTGATAAAGACCTCAAATAGATAGAAAACTGAATCAAATTTATTTTTAAGTCATTTCCCAATTGATGAATGGTCAAAGGATATGAATAGGTAGGTTTCAAAATCAAAGCTATCTATATATAGGAAAAAACTTATTTAAATCACTATTGATTGGAAAAATGCAAATATAACAACTCTGAGGGACCACTTTGTACCTGTTGGATTGGCTAAAATGACAGAAAAAAGAGAAAGGACATATGCTGGAAATAATGTGGAGAAATAGTTCACTAATGCATTGTTGATGGAGATGTGAACTCCAAAAACCATTCTGGAGAATAATTTTGAACTATACCTAAAAGACTACAAAATTGTATGTACCCTACTCTCTCTATATCCCAAAAAAGAAAAAATCTACATGTACAAAAATATTTATAGCAGCTCTTTTTTTGTGGTGGCAAAGAATTAGAAATTGAAGGAATGCTTATCAATAGGGAGATGGCTAAAGACATTTTGGTATATGATTATAATTATATATTATTGCGCTATAAGAAATGAAAAGCAGAATGATTTCAGAAAAATTTGGAAAAACTTACATGAACTGATACAAAGTGAAGTGAGCAGTACCACCTGAACATTGTATATAATAACAGCAACATTACAGGGGTGATCAACCATGAAAAGTCTTCATCTTGATCAAAACAGTGATCCAAGATCAGTTCCAAAGAACTTATAATTAAAAATGTTATATGTCTTCAAAAAGAGAATGGATACAGTCTGAATGCATGTAGAAGCATAATCTTTCTCACTTTTTTTTTGTTTTTTTGTAATATGGCTAATATGAAAATATTTTGCATGATTCTACATGTATAATTGATATCATATCACTTGCCTGCTCAGTGACGGGGAGAAGGATGATGAGAAGGAAGAAGAGAAGTTGAACTCCAATTTTTTTTAAAAAATAAATGTTAAAAATAAATAACAAATTTAGTATAAAATTTTTAATGAAATATTGCCACTTTTCCTCTTCTTTATCACTGCTTAGGGACAGCCTGTGTTGTATGTTGCAGCAGGGAGAAGAGCCCTTCCACTATATGACCGTGATAATTTATTTCATCATTTTCAGTAGTTGCACAGGACAACAATAACTAGCAGATACATAATTCATTTAGGTTTGTAAATGAGTGGATTTATATTATCTTATTTGATCTTTACAACTCTCTTAGGAGCAGCTACCCAACTCTGTTAGATAGGAGCTTATTATTATTACCATTCCCATTTCACAGATAAGGAAATAGAGTCTAAAAGAGGATAGATAAATATTCTTATTTGAACCCATTCATTCCTGACTCTAAGGCCAACACTCTACTCACTGTACCATCTAGCTCTTTCTTTTTACTGGGTGTTAAAAAGCACTAAGGGCAGCTAAGTGGCACAATGGAAAGTGTCAGTCTTAAAGTCTGGAAAACTGGAATTCAAATATGACCTCAGACATTTACCAACTGAGCAAGTCACCTCATCCTGTTTCCTCAGTTTTTGTCATCTGTCAGATGAACTAGAGAAGGAAATGGCAAATCACTCAAGAATCATTGCCAGGAAAACCCCAAATAAGGTCACAAAGAGTCAGACATGACTGAACAACAAAAACACCATTGCTATATAGCATTTCAGCAGCTAGTATAATTAGCACTATATCACTGGGGACAGAAGATCTGAATTCTAGTCCTTGTACTATTCAGACCTGGTTTTTCATCTGTAAAATGATGGGGTTGAACTAGAGCAGCAGTTCTTAATTTGGGATCTGTGAATATTTAAAAACTATTTTGATTATTATTTCAGTATAATTGGTTTCTTTTGTATGAGGCTCCCAGAGTGGAATTTCATACTCTAGCTGCCATATTACATTTTATACATTTAAAAACATCATCTCCAGGAGAGATCCAAATGCTTTACCAGACTGTCAGAGGGGGCCATTATACATAAAAAATTTAAGAACCTCTGAATTAGATTATCTTTAATATCTCTTCCACAGATAAATTTAATGTTTCCTATAAGTCAGTATCTATCAGTCTCAGTCACCTGATCTGTAAAAAGGGGATAATAGTATCTTACCTTCCTGAGGGCAATAATAACAATAATACTTTCCCTTCCTGGGCCAAATGGATTCAAGATCATTTTCAGTTCTAAGATCTAAGATCTAATGATTCTTTCTTATGTGCCTAAGCAAATTTAACCAAACAAGTTCAATCCTGCTCAGCAAAGGTTTGGGGTGTGTGTATCTATGTCCATATCTGTGTCACAATGAATGTGCTTTAAGGGAAAAAAAAGGAAAAGTCCAAAGAAATAAATAGGGTTCTGTAAGAAACGACCAGCAGGACGATTTCAGAGAGGCCTGGAGAGACTTGCATGAACTGATGCTGAGTGAAATGAGCAGAACCAGGAGATCATTATACACAGCAACAACAGTATTACATGATGATCAATTCTGATGGACATGGCTCTCTGCAACACAGAATTGTCTCAAACCAGTTCCAATTGTTCACTGAAGAAAATCATATACACCCAGAGAGAGGGATATGAAATGTGGACCACAACGTAACATTTTCATGATCTCTATTGATATTTGCTTGCATTGTGTTGCCTTTCTCTGATTTTCTTTTTTTTCTTGTAGATAGGATTTTTCTTGCATAACTTGTCAAGTATTTCAACATTATTATTAACATGTAGTGGACTTCCTGCCATCTAGGGGAGGGGAAGGGACTGGGGGTAAAATTTGTAATGGAAAGCTTTGTAAAGATCAATGCAGGGGAACTACCCATACATATTTATACAAATAAAAAGCTTTAATAAAAAAAAAAAAAGAAAGAAAGAAAGAAATAGGGTTAACTTTGTCTCTGAAAGACAAAAATGACTTAGTGGATGTAAAGGGCTGGCTTCATAGTCAGGAAAAACTAATTTTAGGTCCTACCTTTGAAACAATATTTATGTGACCATGGCCATGTCATTTAATTTCTCTGCATCCCAGTCAACTACTTAAGGTCCCAACTAATAAACAAGGAAATAAAGGGAATCCCACTGGTTGGAGAATGGCTGTATAAGTACATGAAAAACTTTATATAGCTTCAAGATATTTTTTGTTATAAAATTGTACATATTAGAAATAGCCAATGTGAAGTATAATAAAAGTATGGGGAAATTTCTATGAACTGATATATACTAGACAAATAGTACTAGGACAATAGAACCAGTAAAAAGAACCACTGACTATAATTATATAAATTAAAACATTAAAAAGTAGTTGAACTCCACTTGGTTATGATGACAAAGAAATGTCACAGTGTTTGTTCTCAATAGAACTATTAATGAACTATGGATGTGGAAGGTGGTATATGCTGTCAAATTTAATCATTTTGTCTATAGATATTATTTCTAACATTGAGGAACCACTGTTGGTCTCAAAGGAACTTGGGTTTTGAATCCACTGCTTTCTCTATTAATGAAGTACTATTCTGGACCCCCATAGGATTTAGTTCTGGGAAAAACTGCTCTCTAATGAGAGAGGGGTTGTGCTCCTTTTTCTCAGGCTCTTTGGATTATGAAGTCTACCATCTTATTGCCTCAGGAACAATTATTTAAGGCTTAGTTTAGGTTCACATCTAAGGTTTCTCCCAGAGAGTAGGACAGTTACTCAATGTAAAATAAGAATCAAATATGGAACAATTATTTATTTTCTGCATATAAGAAAAATGCTAAAACATAACCATAATAAAATTAAAATAAATAAGTATATTCAAATTAACTACAAAGACCTATAAAGGAAGAAGCTATCTGCATCCAGAGAAAGAACTGATAAGTAGAAGTATTTATAGAAAGATTTCACACATACAAACACACACACACACACACACACACATTTTTATGTAATGTTAGCTATCTCTAGGGTGGACGGGAAGGGGGGAAGGGGGAAAAAAGAAAGTTGCATACTAATGTTTTATATATATATATATACATATGCATATATATATACATATATATAGCAAGTTGTACATAATAGATTTGCAGTTTCATGTACAATCTTTTTTGTCTATTTTACTATTTTATAGAAATGCTTGTTTTAAGTTCAAAATAAAATAATAATTTTAAAAATAAATAAATTAGCAGCAGTGCTAAATACTGTTATACTGAACCAGAAAGTTTGTTGTTATTGTTATTTTTTTGAGGGTTTTTTTTACCAAAACCAACTAAACATGAAGAAGTTTACAGAAGTGCTAATTAGGCATTTTATATTTTGCCTTATATTTGCCTATCCAAACAACTCACAGTACATGTCTTCTAATATAATGGGTCAAATTTGATCCAATGCTCTTGTTGTATTCTCCAAGAACACTGGAATAGGAATAGTTTCCTGTGATTCCTCTCCTTGCAGCAGTTCTGTTTCAACAAAAAAGATCCAGAACCACTAGACTTTCCTAACTTATCTCCAAGCCTAGACTTACCAATCTCAGAAGAGATTCTTAATTCATCTAATATCAAAAAAGAATATATGATGCAGAAAAAGCAGCCACAGCCTCAGGTACAGGCTCACATAATTGAAAACCATATTAGAGCTGCCTAGTAGACAGTCACTTACTATAACATCAATATGGAGAAGGACTTCAAGTCTTTTATCAATTATTAAGCACCTAATGTGCACTAAGCCCTGGGGAAGCTAAGAAAAGAAGACAGATTCTACCCTCATGGAGAATATAATCTATTAAGGAAGACAAAATGAAAAAAAAAAAAGCTATGTCAAACAAGATATATTAGAGAATAAACAGCAAGTCTCAGAGAAAAGGAATTAGGATTAAAAAGGACATGTAAAGACTTCTTGCAGAAGGTAGAATTACAGCTGAGACTCAAAGGAAGTGAAAAAGGCTAAGAGATGAAGATGAAAAGGGAAAGAGTTCAATGTATGGCTGATGTCCACTGAAAATGCTTAGATTCAGAAGACAAAATGTAATGTGCAACAAGAAACAAGGAAGTCAATATCATTGGAGAAGAAGGTATAAAAAGATTGGAAACACAGGAAGGGGCCAGGTCTGAGTTATATGATGTCATCTGGAGGATCTAAGAAAAAAATGAGCTAGAAGCTTTCTCTTCTGTCAGCTGGCATAGCACCCCATCCTCTTTATGTCCCCCCAAAATGGGGAAGGAATTCCTTGGGGTTTGCCATGTAATAAGGGAGCCATCTAGAATAGGGGTGAGGGCAGGAGAAGAGGGAAGAAAAAAAAATACCAATACCAAATCTTTTTAGCAATGGCCCAAACTAGGAAACATTGCAAATGCTCTGTACAATCCACAAAGAATATTTAAATATTGTTCTTTGTTACAAGAATTTTACTGAGGGTACAAAGAGGGGGTGCAGTACAAAGCAGGTGCTATGGAGATATACCAGGGTGGGGTAGAGAGTTCTACATACATGTCCCAACATTTTTTTTTTTCAACCAAAAAAGAAAAAACCTTCCTAACTAGAGCTGGGAAGAGGGAATTTTTTCTCTAGAATAATCTACATTAAAATGGGTCATTTAAAGGAGGTTATTATACTCCCAATCTCTTTATTTTCTGGAATAGGCTGCTTTTATTTCCAGAACAGATACAAACTATAGACTTCAAAGTGTTTTGTAATCAGTTTTTGATTGACTTCTCTTAGCTCTATCTGGACAGAGATCTGTGTCATCTTTGTTTTACAACTAGGTGGGAAAGCTTAGGCAGCAGAGATGTGAAGGGCTTGCTCAAGGCCATACACACAATCAGGGTGGAGCTATAATTAAAATTCCTCTTTTAATTTCTCATTTCTCCCACAGATCAGCACCTGCAGCTGACTAGCAAAGGGTGTGGAAACGAGGCTATCCTTAAAAACTAATGTATTAGAAGAATTCCGGTAGCCTTACAAATAGTCACTAGCCCAGGGCAAGAAACAATAGGAACCAGAGGAAGAGAATCGAAGGGTAAGCTGATAATTATGTTTGCAAACCTGTGCCCCAGTTTGGCATCCGAGTGTATAGATGAGACTAAGAATGCCTACACATCAATATCTTTGTTTTAAACTGTGCCCTATATTAAGCTTAAGGCCAAAGACAGGTTCACTTTTTTTTTAAATTTATGGAATAAAACAAGCATTTCCATAATATTCTACAATAAAAGAAATGATTGTACATAAAACCACAAATCTACTATGTACGATCTACTATTCCTTTCGAATATACAACAAAATCATGTAAATTTCTTTTTTTTTCTTCCTTCCTCCTCTGTCCCCCCACCCCAGAATGGCTACTTTTATGACAGCTCTCAATTGTCTATATTAGTGTCTTTGTTTTTATGAGATCATAGACATTTTATATCCAATCACTTTTCATTTTTCTTTTAGGGAAAAAGATCAGGCTTAACATACACGTCTAAGCAATTTACAACAAGAGATCTTAAAACAAAATGAAGGTTTTTGCCCCTTTTTGTCTCCTAGTCTCACAAAGGTAGTTTTATTTAACATTTTTTAAAACTCTTATTAAGCCCTTAACACATGCAATGCACAGTTCTAAGTGTTGAGGACATAAAGGTTATAGAGATAAATGTATTCTACCTTCAAGGAGTTTTAAATCTAGTGAGAATATAAAGACATGTATATAACTGACTATACAATTTTCTCCTTAAGCTTTTAAGAGGACTTAAATTAAAGAAGAAACTTAAACTGAAAGTGGAAATACCGTGAAGGCTATATAGTGTGTTTTGCAGCTATAAAGAAGGGCAGAAATTGAATTTTGGAAGTGCAAATTTGATAAGAAATGAGAAAAAGTTGAAGAAATAAGAGGAGAAGAGGGAAAAAGTGGAAGAAAATGAGGAAGAGGAAGAAAAGAAAGAAGCAGAGGAGAAAAAGGGCTTGGAAGTTAAAGATAAAGAAAATGAATTTAACTTGAGAGAGAATAATAGAAAATGGCCAGAATAATGACTAGAAGAAGCTAAGAATAAAAAGGTAAACTAGTCAAGGACAAAGAAAAGGACTAAAGCTAAGGGAAAAGGAAAAAGATAAAGATTTAAAGAAGGAGACAACATGAGAGAAAGAAAAAGATTCAGGGCAGTTAGATGGCACAGTGGATAATAGATCACTGACCCTGAAGACAAGAGGGCCTGTGACCTCAGACACTTACTCTCTGTGTAACTGTGGACAAGTAACTGTGGGACCGTATTTGCTGAAAAAGAGACAAAGGCAAAGAGATTGGGGGGGAAGGGGGAAAGGTAGTTGGCAAGACAAGAAAACTAAGAAAAGGTAATAGAACGAATTGGTAACACAAGTCAATAAGAAATCAGTGAGAAAAGGGAAAATAAATTGGCCATAAAGGTGTCAACAATCTGGTTGTTTGTAAAACTTGGTGCAATGGAATGGACAGTGTTAAGAATAAGTAATAATTATAAGGTTGAATAAACAAAAACACTCCAAAGGAGTTATTATCAAGGGAAAAAAAAGACTAAAGATCTTGCTTCTAGCAAATATGAGGAGCATGACGAATTTTAGTAACATCTGAAGTGAGCAATATTTGTAATTGTACTGCCAACTGACTGCTATCTATACTCAAAGCATAAGCTTCTCTCTCTTCAAAGGGGAAAGTAAAGGAATTTGAGGTATATCTCTGTGAATGGCACTGATTGGATGATGAATTTCTCAGTATTGAGACTGGGCCTGGGTCACATGATCCCTATTCCCAGAGCGGGAAGATGAGGTCTTGGGGCTCAGGATTCACAGTCACTAGTCTTGAACCCTGGGTTGAAGGGAGTCAAGTGGTCTCTAAATGTCAGACCCTCAAGAAGCCACACCCACAGGAAGTGATGTGACCCACAGGAAGCAGACATCATTGGTCAAGGATGGTTGCTTCCTTTTAGTCTGTCCAATGAAAAGGCTTGGGTCCTTTTCTATTTAACTGGGTGTTCTACTTCCATCTGGTCAGGTTCAGGAGCATATGGTGGGAGTTGGAATGGCTTCCACGTGTGTCTGGGCTTCTCCCTGCAGGGATTAAATAAATGCTTTCTCTTTGTACCAGAAGATGTCTGATTAGTTAATTTGGGAAAGGGGGTCTAGCACCCGTCCCACATATATCTCTCCAAAGAAAATAATATGTTCCCTTTTTTAAAAAATGAAGGAAAATTTCATTTCACATTTCATTGTGAAAACAAAGAAAGATATAAAGAGAAAATAGAGATTCCTAACCTGTGTCAGAAAGGGAAAAAAGAAGACCACAGAACCCTTGGAGCTAAGAAATAAAAATGGCAGCCGGATAGCTAACTGAAGGCCGACCTCTCAACTCCTCCCTCAAACTTACTTCAACAAAACCCTGAAGTTTGCAACTGATTGAATAATGTGAAGAAATGCAATGAAGAATGCCAATAAGTGACTTCTAAACTGCTAACCTGCAAAAAAGGTCAATTAAAACTGAATAATAGCAAAAGGGTCCATTATCAAACTAGCATCAGTGTAAGGTAGCTTCTCCAATACAACTGTGTGGGACGGGTGCTAGACCCCCTTTCCCAAATTAACTAATCAGAGACATTTTCAGGTACAAAGAGAAAGCATTTATTAGTCCCTGCAGGGAGAGACCCAGACACACACCTGGGAGTCATCCCATCTCCCTCCCATGTGCTTGATCTGACCAGCAGGAAGTGGAACATCTGGTTAAACAGGAAAAGACACAAGCCTTTGCATTGGATAGACTACAAGGAAGTAACCATCCCTGACCAATGGTCACCCATGTCACTTCCTGTAACTTCACTAACTTCATGTGACTTCCTGCATCCCAGGGTTAAAGGCCTGGGAATAGGGATCATGTGACTTAGTCTCAAACTGAGAAAACTTACTCCAAACAGTCCCATTCACAGCCAAAATTGAGCCAAGGCAATGTGTAGCCATCAAAGATTTATGTCTGCAAAGGGCCTCAAAGTAGTCAGAAACTCCTAGAATAAATACCTTAAAATAATTAGAACAGAACAGAACTAGAATCTAAAGGGATACCTTACCTTGCTCTCTGGGACAACTGAAAAGTGGTTAAGCAAGTTATGACATTGGTATAATGGAATATTATTACACTGTAAGAAATGATAAGAAATAATTTTAGAGAATTCTGCATACTATAAACTATCCAAAAAGAAAGGGAGCAGAACCAGGAGAACAATTTATATAAGACCATCAAAATTGTAAGAAGTGCTCTTTTGAAAACTTAAGAATTTTTATCAATGTACTGACCAATCATCTGCAAAAACTGTGATGAAGCATTTTTACCTACTTTCTGACAGAAAAGTGATAGACACAAGGGTAGAAAAAAGATATCTTTTTGGACAAGGTTACTGTGTGAATTTATTTTGCTTGACAATGCTTCTTTGTCATAGGAGATTTTTTTCTTTCTCTCAGCTTTTAATTTGGAAAAGAGATCAGGGGTAGGAGAATTAGCAATAGTGATATGGAAAAAAGGGGAGAAGAGCTCAAAGAAGGGCCAAAAGAGAACAAGAAGAAATATAAATAAGCAAGACAGTTCTGAATGTAACATGGAAATTTATTATATGTGTGCATATATACATATATATATGATACTAGTTTGCCTCCTCCTCCAGCTTATTTTACAGATGAGGAAACTAGGCCAAAACTATTAAGTGACTTGCTTAGAGTCATTCAGTTAGTAAGTGTCTGAGACCAGATTTGAACTCACAAAAATGAATCTTTCTGATTCTAGACCCAGCATACTAACCACTGTGCCCCCCCACTCCCCACCCCTACACCTGATTGTCCACACACACACATACACACACACAACACAAATACACAAACACACATACATATTTGTATATATATACACAGAAAGCAATTGTAAAATGGAGATTCATGGTTTTATATAGAATATATAGAAATATATAGAAATACAATTTTTTAGTATTTAAGTATTTAGTATTTAAGTTCAGAAAATAAAATCAAAACAAAATAGATTGTTTAAAAAAAAAGTTCTTCATTGTATATAGCAACAAGATTATACAATGATCAGTTCTGATGGTAATGGCTCTTTTCAACAGTGAGGTAATTCAGACCAGTTCTAATGGTCTTGTGATGGGAGTCATCTGCACCTAGAGAGAGCACTGTGGGGACTGAGTGTGGATCATAACATAGTATATTCATTTTTTGTGGTTGTTATTTGCTTGTATTTTGTTTTCTTTCACATTTTTTTTCCTTTTTGATCTTATTTTTCTTGTGCAGCATAATTGTGGAAATATATATAGAAGATTGCACATGTTTAACATTATTAGATTACTTGCTGTCTAGGGGAGGGGAGGGGATGGAGGGAAGGGAAGTGGGAAAAATTTGGAACACAAGGTTGAATGTTGAAAACTATGCATGTAAATGAGGGTGGCCTAGCTGCACCAGATCTAAAACTATATTATAAAGCAGTGGTCACCAAAACCATTTGGTATTGGATAAGAAATAGAGTAGTGGATCAGTGGAATAGGTTAGGTTCACAGGACAAAATACTCAATGACAATTGTAATCTAGTGTTTGATAAACCCAAAGACCCCAGTTTTTGGAATAAAAACTCACTATTTGACAAAAACTGCTGGGATAATTGGAAACTAGTATGGAAGAAATTAGGCATTGACCCACACCTAACACCATATACCAAGATAAGGTCAAAATGGATTTATCATCTAGGCATAAAGAATGATATTATAAATAAATTAGAACAATGTAAGATGGTTTACCTCTCAGACCTGTGGAGGGGGAAGGAATTTGTGACCAAAGAAGAACTAGAGGTCATCATTAATCACAAAATAGTAAGTTTGACTATATCAAGTTAAAAAGTTTTGGTACAAACAAAATGAATGCAGACAAGATTAGAAGGGTAGCAGTAAACTGGGAAAATATTTTTACAACCAAAGGTTCTGATAAAGGCCTCATTTCTAAAATATATCGAGAATTGACTCAAATATACAAGAATTCAAGCCATTCTCCAATGGATAAATGGTCAAAAGATATGAATAGACAATTTTCAGACGAAGAAATTGAAACTATTTCCGGTCACATGAAAAGGTGCTCCAAGTCACTATTGATCAGAGAAATGCAAATTAAGACAACTCTGAGATACCACTACACACTTGTCAGATTGGCTAAAATGAGAGGAAATGATAATGATAACTGTTGGAGGGGATGTGGGAAAACTGGGACACTGATACATTGTTGGTGGAACTGTGAACGGATCCAACCATTCTGGAGAGCAATTTGGAGCTATGCTCAAAAAGTTATCAAACAGTGCATACCCTTTGGCCCAGCAGTGTTTCTACTGGGCCTATATCCCAAAGAGATTTTAAAGGAGGGAAAGGGCCCCACATGTGCAAAAATGTTTGTGGCAGCCCTTTTTGTAGTGGCAAGAAACTGGAAATTGAAAAGATGCCCATCAATTGGAGAATGGCTGAATAAATTATGGTATATGAATGTTATGGAATATTATTGTTCTGTAAGAAATGACCAACAGGAGGATTTCAGAGAGGATTGGAGAGACTTACATGAACTGATGCTGAGTGAAATCAGCAGAACCAGGAGAACGTTATACACAGCAACAAGACTATACGATGATCAATTTTGATGGACATGGTTCTCTTCAACAATGATGTGATTCAAACCAGTTGTTCTGCGATGAAGATAGTCATATACATCCAGAGAGAGGCCTGTGGGAACTGAGAGTGAACCACCACACAGCATTTTAACGCTTTCTGTGAATATTTCCATGCATTTTGTTTTCCTTCTTAGGTTGTTTTTTCCTTCTTCTCTTTCTAGATCTGATGTTTCTTGTGCAGTAAGATAACTGTATAGATATGTATACATGTATTGTATTTGTCATATAATTTATCCTATTTAGCATGTATTAGATTACCCGTCATCTAGGGGTGGGGGGTGGGGGGAAGGAGGGGAAAAGCTTGGGAAAAAAAAAAGTTTTTGCAAAGGTCAATGTTGAAAGGTCACTCATATGTTTTGTAAATAAAAAGCTTTATATAAAAAAAAAAGAAAGAAAGAAAACTATGCATGTTTTGAAAATAAAAAACTTTGTAAAAATTTTTTTAAAAATAAAATGAGACTATTTAAGTAATTTTTAAAAAATGCAAGTTCTTTGAGGGCAGGGATTGTTTTGCTATTTGTAATTATATCCCCACTGTTTAAGAATAGTGCTTCCAAAATGTATATTCCAAAAATATACATTGGAATATATGTATATTCCAAAAA